>CM053515.1:74675343-74990220 GCA_028627145.1 Eidolon dupreanum
TGAAAATAAAATTTAAAAATTCTTTGTAAAGATATTCTATGCAAACACATACAGAAATAAAGCTTGTATAACTCTATTAATATCAGGCAAATTAACTTTAAGGCAAAAAGCATTATTAAAGATAGAGAAGGATACTTCTAATGATAAAAACTTTAAGGAACCTACAACAGGTCTAAATTTGCAGGTACCAAATAACATGGATTCAAAATATATGAAGAAAAAATGGACAAATCTTCCAGAAGAAGCTAGTCCACAATCATAACTGTACAAGCAGTAAAAATAAAATCAATAAGGGTTTTGAACAGGGGAGCATTTGACATCTTGCTCCCTGGCATATGTCAGTTTGACTCAGATAAACTCATAATTTTTAAAAAATAAGGGTTTTAAATAATATAATACAGCAAATTTGATCTAATGGACATATAGAACACTACAGCAAATGATTACAGAATGTACACTCTTTGCGACACATAGAGAACTTTTATAAAAATGATAAGGGCCATAAAAACAATCCCAACAAATTTAAAGAACTGAAATCAAATGTAGGATGTTCTCTGACTATAAGGTAATTAGGTAGAAATCAACAACAAAAAGGTGCCAAGAGAATTTTGATATATTTAGAATAATGTATTTCTTAATAATTCACGAATCAAAGATAAAATTCCACTAAAAATTAGAAAACATTTTGAAAAAAATATTTCAAATTATATATAAAAACATGTGATACAGGTAAAACAGTGCTTTTGAAAATTACAGCCTTTAAAACATATATGAGAAAAAGAAAGGCTGAAAAATCAATGTACTAAGCATCCATCTCAATAAGTTACAAAAAGAGCAGCAACCCAAATACAAACAAAATAGAAGGAAGAAAATAATTGCAGGAAAAATAATGAAATAGGAAACAATCATACATAAAAAGGATCAACAAAGGTAGAGGTTGGTATTTTTAAAAGATTTATAATATTAATAAACGCCTAGTGAGAAAAAGAGGGGAAAAAGGCACAGACAACCAATGTGAGGAATTAAAGGGAAACAACACTACATATACCAAAATACTGAAAAGATAACAAGATTTTATGCCAATAATTGGAAAGTTTAGAAAATATGGACAAATATTTTTAAAATACAACTTACAAAGGAGAAAATCTCAATAATCCTATAACTTTAAAAACATTTTCATAAAGAAAATTCCAGTCCCAGAAGGAATCACTAACAAATTTTATCATTTAAAGATGAATGCCAATATTATATAAATTGAGACCAGCATAACTTTAACATTATAAGAGAAAAAAATTACAAACCAATCTCGTGTGAACATAGATGTAAAAATCTTTAACAAAATAGGAGCAAACAATGTATGGCAATATATAAAAAGGAAAATCAATCATGACTAATTTGAATTTATTCCAGGAATAAAATATCAATTATCATTAGGATATTGATCAATATAATTGCCCAATAACAAAATAAAGAAGAAAAATCATATCATCACTTTTTCAAAAAGTATTTGATAAGTTTTAGTATACATTTATGATTTAAAAAATAGAAGGCAATTGTAATAATCCAATAAGTAGTATCTGCAAGAAAACTTACTCTAAGTATACTTTTTAATAGTAAAATGTTGAAAGTTTGAGATCAACAGCAAGACATGGATGACTGTAATCCCTATCACTTTTATTCAAAATTGTACTTGAAATCCTAACAAGTGAGGCATGAAAACAAAATAAAAGGTAAAAGGTAAAAGGATAGGAAAGGAAAAAAGAAAACTCTCCTTATTCTCAGATGAAATGTAGAATCATGTACTTAGAAAATTCAAAAGAATCTATATGCAAATTATTAGAATCAACGAGTGAGTTTAGCAAAGTTGCTGGAAATAAGGTAATATACAAAATTCAATTGCGTTTCTGTGGATTAGCAATAAATAGAAAAAAATGCTTTAAAAGATGACATTTATAATAGTATCAAAACTACCAAATAAACACATGGAGAGAAAATATACAAGACCTTTATGCAGAAAATTATACTACTGAGAGACTGTAAAAAGAACAAACTAAATGAGAGCCATCACATTTGAGACATAAATTCTCCCCTAAATTTATCTATACCATTATTGCAATTCCACTCAAAATTTTGTTTTGTGGAACTTGAAAACTTGATCTAGAATAGCTATTAGAATAGCCAAGGCAATCTACATGAGGAATAAGTTGGAATAATTTATCTACCAGATGCCAAGACATAATAAAGCTAAAATAATTAACATGGCATGGTATTGGTGTAAGGATAGACAAATAGACCAATGAAACAAAATAAAGAACCCAGAAACAGACCCAGACCCATGGATACTTGACCCAAGGTAATCCTACAGGGGAAAGATCTTTGCTTTAACCTGTACATGTTGACCTTATGCATTTTTCTATATGGGTGTTATAGTTCACCATAAAAACTTTTTAAAAACACATAAATGTATTGATAATTGAAACTAACATAATAGTAAGGTAACACAGACAAATGAAATTGTTACAAACCACTATTACACTAAATATTATATTAAATGTGAAAAGACTAAATTCTGCCATTAAAAGAAAGTTTCAAGTTATGTTAAACAACAAAACATAGCTATATGTTGTTTACAAAAAGCACTTTTAAAATGATCAAGAAATGATGAAAATATAGAGGTAAGCAGAGAAATAGCAAGAAAATGTAAATTAGAAAGGAGGGTCAAAGTAGAAATTAAATTTAAAAGCATTAAAATGTATAAAGATACCGTGTAATGAAAAAAATACACTGTTTATGAAGATGACATGTCATAAATCTGTATGCCTCAAACAACACAACAGCAAGAAATGTAAATAAAAGTTAAATTGCAATTATAACTTGATAAAAATATAGTTATACAGAAAGGCTTCAATATACATTCTGAGCCTGATTAAGAAAAAAAGGAAGACAGAATAAAATTATATAAGTTTAGAAATAATAAAGGAGATATAGATACAAAAGATTTTTTAATTATATAATCTATGGCAACAAATTTTAAAAAATTGGGTAATTTCCTAAGATAATATTAACAATTCTGGTAACAAGTGGAAAACTCAAGTACGCCAATTATAACAGACTACATTGGAATGATGGTTAAAGGCTGACCATTGTGAAGGTACCAGAACCAAATAATTTTATAATTTATTTTAGCTAACTTCAATATTATTTAAATTATTTCCAAATAAAGGAAAGGATAGAAAATTTCCTAAATACATTTTACAAAGCCAGCAAAACTTTAACACTAAAACCTCATATAGTACCAAAACAAAAACAAAACAAAACAAAACAAAACAAAACATAATCTCACTTAAAAATATAGATGCAAAAATTCTAAATAAAATATTGGCAAGCAATACTCAGAAATGATTCAAAAGAATAACACCCTGTGACCAATCAGAGCTTGATTCAAGAAATGCAAGAGTGAAATTCAATGTGATAAAGAATATTTATCAAAATCAACAGCAAACATCATTCTACTTGTGAAACAATAAAACCATTTCAAATAAAATCAGAACCCAGACTGGGATGCTCACTATTGCTGTTATCACTCATCATTGTCTCGATGAGTCTAGCAGATGAAATAAACACTGAAAAAAAGATACACTATTTTTGCTAATTATAAAATTGTATATTTGAAAGATCCAATAGACCACAGTTTAAAATAAAAAATAAAAAAACCTAGTAGAAATAATGAGAATATTTGATAAAGTAACTCTATTATATAAAATAAATATATAAAAGTCATCACATTTTTACTATTCTGGCATAAGTACCCAAAAACAGAAATGAGAAAAATATTTCATACCTAAGGGCAATAAACTATTGGTATGGACTGAATGTCGGCATCCTCCCCAAAACTCGTATGTTGATATCTAATCCTCAATATGACAGTTTTTGGGAAGAGGGCCTCTGAGAGGTGATTGGGTCATGAAAGTGGAGCCCTCATAAATGGGATTGGTGCCCTTACAAGAAGAGCCCAGAGATATAGCTAGCTCTCTTTCTACCACATGAGGACACAATGAGAAGTCAGCAGTCTGGACCCCAACCAGAGAACTCTCACCAGAACCTGCCCAGGCTGGCACCCTGATCTCGGACTTCCAGCCTCGGGAACTGTGGAAATAAATTTCTGTTGTTTATAAACCACTCAGGCTTTGTTTTAGCAGCCCAAACTAAGACAAATACTTAGGAATAAACTCAGCAAGAAAAGCACACAACTTTTATGATAACTATAAAATCATACTGAAAGATAAATTTTAAAATCTGAGCAAATGAAAAGACATCCATATTCTTAGATGGGAGGATTTAATATCAGGTCTCTTAATATCATAAAATGGGGAATAAAAAAGCAAGTAAAATATGGGTTCCTAAAAGAGAAAGGGACATTAGGTAAAAGCTGAGGAAATCTGAGTGAACTATGGACTTTAGTTATTACTAATGCATCAATATTGGTTCATTAATTGTAACATATGTATTATACTAATGTAAAATGTTAATAGGGGAAACTGGGTGAAGAGTTTATGGAAACTCTCTGTACTATCCTCACAATTTTTCTGGAAATCTAAAACTTTTAAAACATAAAGTTTATTTTTAAAAGCATATATGCAAGACAATCAGGCAAGTTTTAAAAAAAAAACATAAGTTCAATTAAATGGATAAAAGTATCTTAAAGTTTAAAGAGAAGATAAATTACCAAGAAAACAAATAAATGAATGAAAAAGAATAGTGAAAGGAAATATACTATAAAGGCACTTTAATTAAATTAATATAGAGTACTAGTCTAGGAATATATAAGTAGATCAATCAGTAGAACAGAACAGAGAATCCAAAAATAAAATTCAGTTTATATGAGATTTTAATATAAGGCAAAAGTGTATTTAAATTCAATGGAAAAAAAGTAATTATCTGATAAATGGTGCTGGCACACTGGCTGCCCATCTGGCAGAATACAGTCAGTCCCCAATCTCATATTATAAAATTAAAAAATTCCAGGTGGAGTAAATATGTAATGTAATAAATAAAGCTTCGAAAAGTTAGAAGGAAATGTAGGAAACAACACTTACAATCTGTTGCTTAATCAGGAAGAAAAGATAACCATATTTGAGTTTATGAAAATAGAAAACAATTAATGTTGCAAAAGCTATCATAAACAAAAGTAATTAAGAAGCAAACAATAGATTTGGGGAAATACTTGCAAAAGAGATAACATATAATAACAGATACTTAGTAATCATCACCAGTATACAAAGAACTCTTAAAAACTGGCAGAGGATGGGTGGCTCCATAGTGTAGTGGTTAGCATGTCTGCTTTACACACAGAAGGTCCTGGGTCCGCGCTCCAGATGGAGCCACAGACCAAACCAGGGTGTGCCAGGTGCCTTCAGAGATCCAGTTCTTAAGGGCAACATTCATAGGTCAGGGGTGGAAGTGGGGGGTGGGGGAGAATTAAAGAGAGGGAAAAAAAAATTGGCAGGGGATGAGCAATCCAATGGAAAACTAGGTAAAGGATGTGAAAAGGGAGTTCATGAAAACAAATCTACAAAGCCAAAGCATGAAGATGCTCAAACTAACTAGTAATTTGAAAAATGAAAGTTATAGTAAAAAAAATCATATATCACTCTACACCCAATCAGATAAAAGAAAAATTAGAGAGCAATAATACCAATTGTTGAAGGATAAAGAAAAAAAGTGAAAATTGTTTACAACTGTTTTGAAAGCAGTCTGAGAAATATTTTTAATAGCACGCAAATGATAAAAGATGCAGAGAAGAGCATATATCAGAATTTCATTTTTTAAAAGTGAACATTGATCACAACCCAAAACTGTATGTGCACCTGAGTATGTGTGTGAAAAGTGAACATGGAGACAAACACAGGAAACTCACCAGATTGCTAACAGATTACTGGCAGTATAAGTGGGGATAAGGGTGTGCAGGGGTTGGAAAGAAAAAATGGGCAGAATGTATAATATGATTACAACGATGTTAAGGAAATTCTTCAAAAACCTGCTACAACATGGATTAGGATATAACATGATGGGTATGACCGTCTCTCCTCCCCATTCCCCATTCTTAGTCTACCTCAGTCATTTGCATTTCCTTGTCCACTGAACTATTATATTAGTCCTATAAAACATAGGTCTTGCAATCTTTTCTTTTGTGCGGTTTGTGACAATCTTACTAAAAAATACTCTTTTCCATTGACTGTTACTCCACATTGTACAAAACTGAATTTCTGGACTCCACTTTTCAAGTGGGGCGCAGTTTTACACACAAATGCAAGTACCTATACATAAAGAAATGAAGAAAAATAAGGAGTTGGTAGTTGTATATTTACTAATAGGTGTTCATCAAATGAAAAAACTAGCTGTAGAAAAATAGGCATAAAGTATTCTATTTCAGTAAAAAACAAACAAAACCCTAATGATAAATGTATGCTTAAATATTTGTAAATGAAAGAGAAAGCTTCGGAAGGACTTGGGTTCAGATTTCATAAAAGGGAGGGAAGAAGAGAGGAAGGGGCAGATTACTAGCTTTGCTTTTATACCTCTGCATCTTATTTCTTCACTTATTACAATAAACAGAAATCTGAAAACATTAAGTAGTGAAAACAAAGCTTAATTGCAAACAATATAATAAAATAAATTGGATATCGATTAGTACCTACCTCATAAGACCTGTTGTGAAGATTAAATGAGATAATTTATATATAAAGTGTTTAGCATATTGCTTAACATGTTGCAAATGCTCAATAAATGTTAGCTACAGAGAGCAGTAGAATTGATGAAGCTGAAAAGATAAGATCTCTGAAAATGACCAGGTACTTTTTTCTATATTACTAAATCTGTTCTCTTTTGGTATGCAAAGATTCATATTATGGTAAACATGCAACTCATTAAACACATTTTCATTGACAGTATACATAAAATTACTAATAAATAAGCACTTCAACAATAAAAAGGAGATGGCAATCTTTTTGCCTTGATGGCTATTTTAAGAACTTCACAAGGCACTATGCTTCTATCACAACCACTTCAGGTGACAGCTATGAGGGCCCTGGATGTCTCCCCCATGTTAAAGGAGACTTCAATACAATTTGTACAGATTGGAGAGTTATGTTATTGATCTTTCTGAGGGCCTGTCCAAGAGGGAAATCCACTCCTAAATGTAGAAACTTCAGTCCCAATTCTGAAAATTTCCTTGCTGGTCTCTCTAAAAGCATATAAGTTTAGTTATAACCTTCAAACTGAATTTGGTCCATCAATACTATTCTTATTGTCCAATGAAACATTAAAATAAGTTCACAAATTGTGTATGTTATTAATCTTACTACTTACATGGAATTGACTTTTTCTTCGGGGCCTTGCACTTGGCCTGTCACAGTGCCTTTGCTGGTATTCTTCACCCAGCCAACCACTCCTATTTTCTTGGCTTCACCTTCTGTGTACTGGTTCAGGAGAGACAAGAGAAAGGAAGTCCATCATCAAAAGTCTGAATTCATAATATACTTGATTCTAATATTTAAAAAGTACTAAGCTGATAATTGTTTTCCAAGAATAAAGTCTATGCCAAAAAATTGTGCAGGTAACCTATAGCAATACCTCTATTTATAAGAACCTTCACTTAAATGTATTTTTTTTTTAACTAAATTCCACTTTCAATGAAGACAGCACATTATAAGAAAATAAACTGATAGTGGGAATTACTTCAGAAAACAGTTTCCATGATATGTTTTGGATCCATAAAATTCGGTTGCCTTGCCCTCATGCCTGGTAACACTAAATTACATTGTTAATTTGGGTTCCAAATGATGATCACTCTGAAATTCTCAATCACTGAGGGAAAATATACAGTTATGATCAATAGGAAGTAATGTATTAAAATATTCTGATGTTTTCTGTTGGCTCTGAACTTGCCACACCAATTTTATAATTCTCTATTGGTAAATTTATTTCTCCTATTATTCTCAAGTTTTTTTTTAAATACCTTTTCTGGGTTCCAAATTCAGTTATGTTATCAGCAAATGAAAACCTAGCAACATTTTGATTTTGAATTATTTTAACATCATACTAAAATTCCTACTGGTCTAGACCTTCTTAAAAAAAACAAACAAACATGCTTTTCTCCTGTTTAGAAGGCAGGGTGACCAAGATCTCTATACTCCACATCCCCAAGTGAACAAAAGAAATAAAAACAGAGATGGTTACAGCTAGAATGGTTATAGCGAGGGTTGATGTAGGAGCTCTCACAGGTAATAACAAAAAAGGAGACAATCTGAACTGAAGGGGATGCAACTATCTCAAAATGTGGAGACTCTACAGGTGGGAACATGCTGGAACACTCAGAGGTTAGAAATGGAGAACTAATCTAGTGACTGTCAGCTCAGATAGTAGGTGAAAATACAAGCCATATTTAATTTTTAGGAAAGGAGTATATTCACAAAATACAAATTTAAAGACAATAGGAGTTCTAACTTCTGAAAACCTGGGGAACACGACATTATGCAACATGAACATTTTTTGTTTTGCAATTCAAGATTTTATACCCTTGCCTAGAAGGTTTCTTCCATTTAAAACAAGTGGAAAATCTCATACTTTGTATTTAATATACCTAATCAAAATGTTTAATTTGATCACCGATAAAGAGGTAGTTTTGAAATTCATAGAAAACATTAACTAAAAGCTAAGAAGGCTGTAATGTTTTTAATACACTACTTATTAAAGATAGCTTTAATAAAAATCTCACGAGTAATTTGTATATGAAGGAATACAAATATGTCTTCATTTACTGTCAAGGACAGGAAGTAAGCAGCAGACTAGCACTAAGTAGGAAACTGTTCTATCTTTGTGATTAGAAACAAACATGGTGGTGGGGGAGTGGGGTGGTAGCAAAAAATATAATGAACAGATTGTATTGACTTACCATTCTGAAGCAGACACCTGTATAAAAGATGAAAAGAAATGTCAGCTTGTCTTCCTTTAAAAATATTATAAACATCCTAACTTAACTTTCATCTATTTTGTTAAATAGTAACTAAATGAAACTAACAAAACTTTTAATATCTGAATGTGTTTGAAAGGTGTTTTTAAAAATTATTTTCATTTAAAATGAAAACAGAAAAAGAAGATTACTTTTGGAGAAAAAAATAGTAATCTAAATATTTCATTTCGTTTCATCTGAATATTTCATTCAAAGTATAATGAAATGCCAAACTGTATATTTATTCTATTTTACAATGCTAAATAAAACAAAATGCCTTATTACAAGGACAGCTGAGTATGTTTGACATAAAAGTTACCTATCCTCAGCTCTTAGAATTTCTTCTTTAAGCACCAGGGCTAAATCCAAGTTTAAATAAAATATTTGTTTTAATTTTACTACCACATCTGGAACAGGCAAAACTACAGGGACAGGAAACTAATCAGGGGTTGCCAAAGGCTAGGCGCAGGCACAGAGAAGTGCTGCAGAGGGGCACAAAGGAGTATGGGATAATGAGACTGTTCTACATCTCAGCTATAGTGGTGGTTACATGACTATGTGCGGATTTTAAAATTCACTGAACTGTACACTAAAAGGGTAAATGTTACTGAATTAAAATGATACCTCAATTTTTAAAAATTAGAAAAAACTTGAGAAATCACAGGGGATAGATCAAACCAATCCCCAGAGAGGTCAAAAGATATTGTTTCTACATACAGCAATTAAGCCTGGTTAAGGAAATACAGAAGAAAGAATCAATGACTTGGGCAATTTTATGTAATTTTGTAAGAGGATTTATAATAATAAGAGATATCACTTGTTCCCTGATCATAGTGTATTGCAGTACCAAATGAATATGAAGAAAAAGAGTACTTAAGCAATAAAGACAGGATAATATCACAAATGGAATTTTTGTGGGGCTATAAAAAGATTTTAAAATATACATATAAAGAGTGGAGGAATGATGAGTGGGAAGTATCGATCTAAAGGGAAATGGAAAAGGCAATCTGTTATATAGAAGGAAAGACATTAGCTAGTAGATAAAAAAGAATTGGCAGAAAAAAGAGAAACTTCAGTTAAACTAGACCATGAAGAAGACAGACAAAATAATAGAAAACAGGCAGAACTGTGCAGAAATGTGGCAGTCATTTTTATCCTAAGAGTGAGGAGATCTCACAACATGCTGACCGAGTTGAAGGTTTTGGTCAAGGCTGCACTGTCCACATTCCCCTCTGAGTTTCTCAGCAGTGAACAGCCCTTTATGATGTTAGCGTTATGAAAAGAAAGTGCATGCAACTGAAGTAAACAGAAAGTAGAAACATCAAAGAGTGATCCATGGACCAGCAGCACCAGCAGCACCTCAGAGTTTTTTAAGCTTTCCTTCCTTTTTCTTTCTTTTCTTTTCTTTTTCTTTTCTTTTTTCTTTTTTCTTTTTTTTTTTTTTTTGGTGGGGGTTAGGGGGTTGACATTTTTAAAAAATTGAGATATAGTATACATAACATTAAATTCGCCCTTTTCAAATGTTCAAAGTATACTAAATATACAGAGATTTTGTTTTAGTATATTCAAAATGTTTTGCAACCAGCACCACTAATTCCAGAATATTTCCATCACTTTCCTTACTTTTCCCTTTCGCAGTCATTCCCTATTCTCCACGTCCACTATCCCTCAGGGAAGTCAGGGCCACTATCCCTCTGTGATTTCCTTGGCCTTTCCCTCAAGGAGTCTGCTGTAGCTCCAGTCATTATATTTACCCTACAATCAGGAAGAGGGAGGGTACAAGGGGAAAACCCCTAAGTCAGGGCTCCCCACTACCCCCACCCCCAAGCCTCAGCCAAAAACTGGGCTGATGTAATCCTTCCCACCTCTAGCTGTACAACAAGTCATTCTCCAATTTAAGTCACCATATAACCTCCCTGACTTTTCCTATCACTCCACACCAAAAAATTCTGCAATAAAGATCATCTTGAAGCACTGCATCCGGAACTGAATAGTTGAGCTCCCTCTAGATTTTACAGCTTATTTCTGGAGGAGAAAGCTTCTTTGCCCTTGTGATAGTTCCTTCTTTGAGGAGGAATATCCATTAGCGGGACATCCCTGGCCACTCTCTACCCTCTCTACCTGTTCCTGACTCCTCAGAAACAGGAGTGAACCAGTGAACCATGTGGGAATTAACCGTTCGAAGCTCCATAATCCACTTAGAATGTTCTCAGAATCTTTCTGAGAGTCCTGATCCCTAGTTTGAAGCATACTTTGCAACAGAGGGAGGTACATATAGGAAAAAAAAGGAAAAAGTGAATGTGGAGGCAGAATTTCTGCAGTTTATTGGCACTGGATGGAACAGAGCACTCACGGGGCAAGGCCTGTGTTGGAGAAGATGCTTCTACGGGCTTTCATGACCTCTCCACATTGCTTCTACCTCACTTGCTAAAGAGAAGGGAAGCTGACATGACATGCAGGTTTTTTACAGACATGCTGCTCTGGGAACTGGGACACACATCAGCGCCTTTAGTTATGAAAAACTCAAGCACAATATGCTGGAGTTAGTCAGCTACAACTGTACCTCACTGTGGAAAGGTGTGAGTGAGAAACTGAGGTGAATATGTGTAAAGCAAATCATAGTTTATATCTACAAAGAAATACTGACATTTAAAGAACTCGATGAATTTTAAACATCAGCGTCCTTTCACGTGAAATCAAATTTCTCTATTGTAAGGTACCCCTTTATTCTGGGTGCTGACTGCATGTCAGTTTTGAATTCAGGAAGGCACCTAGTCGCCACCTTACAAAGCAACCCTTGATGATTTTAAACATCTTTAATTGTAAAGAAGATCTTCTTTATATGGAATAAAATTCTGCCTCACTTTAACCTTTCTTCATTGATCCAGGGTCTGTCCCCTGGGGCTACACACCATGGCATCTTTTTAATAGTTGAAACAGCCATTGCACTACTGTTTCTTCTCCAACCCAACTATCCCAAGCACTTCGATTTAATTTGAGACACTTTAGAAGTCTCCACCAGAAGTACAGCTTGTGGGGGATATAAAAACCAGCCACCAGCTTGACCTTCAAAATGTTGTCCTTATTGTCTAATGGCAGACACGTATATGAGGATACAAATAACTCCATTTGAAAACAGAATGGATTAAAGAGAAGTAAAAACAAGAAGTAGAACAGAACTGTAAATGAAATGCTATAGGAACAAAGGTGAGAAAGGGAATTAGAGTTAGCCATATTTATGTTTCTGGACTGCAATGTACTAAAATATTCAACCACTGAAATAGCTTTTCCATTTAGCTGTCTACCTACATAAGGAAAAATGTTTACACCTAAATCATGTGGTGTCTGACAAAGCTATTTAATGATTCATCCCAATTTCATTAGAAACAATCTTTTAAAAAATTGATATTTATTTTGGTAGTCCAATATGCTAGTCCTATTCTAAAACTAAATACTGTCAAAAGGAAGCTGTTGAATTTCTCGAGCACAGATCCCAACAGATTGCCACAATCCATTTCTATAGGTATCATCAGTATTCATCTGTAAGCTGGTAAAGCATCAAAGAATCTATACACAGCTTAATCAATCAAACTTTCAGATTACATTATTCTAGATGTAACTGTAATGAAATATTTATAGGAACATTATAAGCCATGCCACAGTTACAAATGCTCTAAAAACACAGAAGGTCAGTCCCTCTCTTCTGTATCCCTCATCCCAAAGCCCCCAGCGCACCAGAAGTTGGTGGGAAAAATACCTATGGAGCTTCCAGAGAATGTGGAGACTAAAAAGTAGAGACTGAAAGGGACAGGAGAAAAAAAAGTAACTCAACAGTGGAGAAAACAGACAAACTAGATCTCAGCCAGGTGATCAAGGTTACATCAACAGTGGTAAGTCGTATTGATATTGCATACCCTTGGTATAGTGTGATGACAGTGGCATTTTACCTCTGTGGTCTTCCTCTCAATAACCCATAACCTCAGTCTTAGCATGACAAAAATATCAGACAAATCCCAATTGGGGAGCATTCTAAAAAGCATGTAACCTCAAAGTACTCCTTAAAACTGCCAAAGTCATGGAAAACAAGGCAAGTCTGAGAACCGTCACAGCCTAAAGAAGCCTAAAGGGACAAGATGACTAAATGTAATGATATCCTGGAAGAAGCCTGGAATAGAAAGAACTTTAGGTAAAAACTAAGGAAATCTGAATAGAGTATAGACTTTAGTTAATAAAAATGTATCAATAATGGCTCACAGGTCATGACAAACATATGGCAAATGTTTCATACTAATATAAGATGTTAACAATTGGGGAAACTATATGTAGGGTATACAGGAACTTTATAGTATCTTTCCAACTTCTCTATAAATCTAAAACTATTCTAAAACAAACAAAAAATATTTTTAAAAAGTAGAGGAAGAGAAGCAGCAACGGAAAGCAGTAGTATGCCAAGGCTCCATACATGGACTTTGCAGATGGGCCTAAGAAGCAAATTTACTATTTGTAATATTATCTCTATAAATGTATTTTCCTGAATTTCAAACGACCAATTTATAAACTAATTCTTGGAATACAATTTGTTTGTAAATTAGGGTGTATGTATTTGAAAACAAAGCATAATATATTTGACCCTTAAAACATATGGATTGTCATTTTGTTACCAAGGATGTTTTAAACTCAAACAATCTAAGTGGAAATATAACAACACACCTTGGTTTTGGTGGGAAAATATTCTGTCATAAACTTCATGAGGCCAATTTAATTCATTGATAAGTTTTCCAGGACAAGATAGTTAAATCATTTTTCATTTTTACCATGTCCATTTCTATGTCACTGAAACCATTTTCATTGGGAATCTTTTCCATTTTATTGTTTTTATGGTAATTTTATTATTTTATAATTTGACCATATTAAATATTGCCAATGATAGCTTCCTCTACTGTAAATTTACTGTCATAGCCATTATTTCTAACAAGGCAGTTTATATTAGGATTTTATTACTCCATACTTTTAAATAAAAGTTTACAATGTTAATTTTACAATGTTCTCTTTCATTACTGTCCGTTTCATAGTTTTAAAATTAAATTTTTTGATTTTGATTATTTATCATCAATTATTTCATCATAATCATTATGAATTGGATAAAAGTCTAATGTTTGTATTTATTTTAGATAATCCACGAGAAAACTGTTAAGACACAGAGATACAGACTGATATATAGAAATAGCGACAGACAGTGTGAACAAGTGACAGAGAGTGAGTCAGAGGCTGTAGCTTTTGAGTGTGCTGACTGCTTACTGACCAGGTCAAACTTCCTTGGAGCCAGAAGAACCATAAAAACGTTCTCAGGGTCATCTGAGGAATAGTCCAAATGGCTGGGACTAGATGTACTGCATCAGCATACATATGTATTTGGTGCTTAAGTTAGGAAGAAGACAAGATAAACGTGGAAAGGGTATTGAGAGGAGAATTAATAGGTTAGAGTGATCAAGAGCATGGGCTCTGGTATCAGACTGCCAAGGTTCAAATCTCAGCACCACCACTTAACTCACTATGTAACCTGGGAAAGTTCTTCTCTATGCCTCAATTTCTCCATCTGTTAAATGAGGAAATGGTTGAGGTTACAGGGTAGAGGATTAAATAAGACAATACATGTATTGAGTAGAGCTTGGCACAGCCTAAATTCTCAGCAAATGTTGGTGTATATTTCTGCAGATACGTGATTATGAATTTGTCTCATATACTATGCCTTAATAAATCCATAGTATATAAGTACTCTCTTCCATTTAACATTCTGCAAACTATAGGACTTGTTGCCCTAAAGCTCATTTTTTAACCCCCAATGTTTTTGGATAGTACTTTTATCCTTCCTATATTTGTACTGTTGCCCAAAATTGCTCTTCCTATTCCATGTGACCATTATATGCACAAAATGTGCAATTATACAGTTAAAATCAATGGTAATACATTATATATTAACAGAAAACATCGAATAATGGGAATGTACAGGTTTTAGAGTTAGATGCAGAATTAAATCCCATTTGCCAACTTTGGGCTTGTCCGAACCTACTGAAACTCTCTGTACTTGTTTTCTTATTGTAAGACAAGAATAAGATATATATTTCACAAAATTGTGATAAAGATTAAATAAATAATAGTAAGATGCTTGGCACATGGAACATACCCAGTAAATGTCACAGATATACACACACGCACACGCACACACACACGCCTTAACTACTGCTACTTCTGTCCAGCAGACCAAATATTTTATAAAGTGATCTTTGCCACCATGTTAATATTTTATAAAATGTGTTTCAGTGACTTATCGTGGCACTTTTCACTCCAGAGTACCATACCCCTGGATGTACCCAAAGATTTTCTACAAGGTGCAAGCCATGGATGATTTGAAGGAAATCAATTTTCAGATCCTCAACTTCCATATGTATTCTTTTCTAAAACTGAGTGAGAAGGCACCTGTGCCTGCTGTTTCTCCTGTCCTACCTTCCTTTACACAGTCACTCCTCGAAAGAAAGGGTCCTCTTTTTACAAAAGGCATACACTCACCCACCCTTAATCTTACCCTGGCACCTTGCCCCAAAAATGTAAAAACCTCTAAAGTCTCAAAATAAAAAGATAATTGAAACCTTCCTTTAATCAATATTTCTCCTTATGAAATAAATTTCCAATACAAATTTACCTTTTTAATTAAATATCATACTTTTAATGTATTTATATTATTTTCATCAATTGTTCTAATAATAATTGCAATAGTAACTCAAGTCAGAAGAAAAAAGAGTAATAGAACTTTATGGTCAAAGGAAATTAAGAAAATATATTTATATGTATATATATACACACACATATACTGTACATATATATTGCAGAAAAGTTTGATAGATCATCAATAAGAAATTCTCAAGTGTAACAATAGGATAAAATTGTGGAGGTCGTGGAATGGATATCAAATTCAAAAGGAAAAGGTGTGATGTAAAATTCCCCACTATTAAAAAGCTTTATTTTAAATGAATTATGGTAAATATTAAATCACTACCATATTCCTATTCCCTTGGATAAATTCTAGTGATTTAACATTAATTTAAAAATAACAAGTTACAAAAAGCCAAACATTACATCCTTTGCAACTATTTAAACTTATGATGAAACAAAAAATAAATAACAATAACTTTTAAGAGCTACACGGGGGAAAAGGGTATAATCTCCAACAAAGTGAATCCTCAGCCATCCCCTAGATGTCATCCCTGAGATTTATGTGAAGGCCAGTGGTTTCAGTGGCAAGTAACGGAATCACTAGTTCAAGGGTCTTCTCTTATTTTCTTGCCCAACTTCATTTCTCGCCCCGGGCGGGGGGCCGGAGGTCCCTCCTGTCTCCCGCGGTACCCGCCCCCTTCCCTTTCCCGGTCCGCCGCTCCTCCCCCCGCCCATCCCAGCTCCCCGGCGCCTGCGCGTTTCCCCTCGTTCCCGCCGCGGCTGCTGTGTCACGGCCCCCCGGAAGTCCCGGCCACAAGAGGAGGGGGGCCCTGGTCTCAGCCTCCTCCTCTTCCACCCCTAACGCCGCTTTGGTCTCCGGCTATAGCGCGGTCCCCTACCCTGCACTCTCCCGAACACCTCGTAGTCCACGGACTTGAGGGGCCCTGCGGTAGACATGGCGGCGGCGAGCCCTCTGCCGAGAAGCCGGAGCGGGGCTCGGGGCGCGGCGACTGCGGCGGCCGCGAGAGGGAAGGGGCACATGGGACAGTGTGGCGCCCCCCGCGCCTGTCTTCGGTCCCGGACGCCGGCGCGCCAGGGTCACGCGTCGGGAGACGGCAAATGAGACTGCGGGGCGTGGGAGCGAGGACGGCCACGCACGGCCGGGGGAAGAGGCCGCTGGCGCCCCGGGCCTCCGTTCCGTGCCCCGCTTCCGGTGGAGCCGGACCGGCCTCCGGCAGGGGTTCGCCCGCCGCGCGCTCCCTACGATTTAATGCTCATTTCCGAATGTTTGTAAATACAAGCCGGAGGCTGTTCCCACATTTCACTAGTTCGGTACCCCAAAATGATAGCTTTTGAAATGAAAGATCTGCTAGCTTGGTGGTTAGAGTATTTGGTTAGTGAATTCTTATTAAATGTTTAGGCGACTGCCAAATATATCAGGCGATTTTGCACCAATTCTTAAGGTGACGTTGGCAACCTCTTCATCCCTATTGAGTTATAAAGGCTTGAATCCATATTCTAAATGGGTTGTGATATATTCTGGGTCAAGAAACTTTAAAACCTAAACCGTTAGTAGAAACAAAATAAGTTATCTGCTGGTTAGTCATACAGTTTTTTTATGATTTTGATTATTGTTCAGCAACATCCCAATTGCCTAGAAGGGTAAAGCAGTTTATGCTTACAAAATTTTACTTCCTGGTTAAGCTAATATTCTTAATGCAACCCACCACTCCAAAGAATCTTGATACAGCTATTGATAATCTGCTGCCCCCTAGAATTTAAAATCCTTTTGTGATAATATACATTTTTCGACATATTTGTTGGCTTCAATACCTTTACATATGTCTCTGCATCTGGCCATAGAGTTAAAATAATCCTCTGAAATCTGATTCAAAACTATGTGCCAATTCCATTAGGGAACACCAAAAATCATCTAAAACTCGGTTAGAATGTGGTTAAATCATTTTAAAGTAAAATATATTCTGAAAGTCCTAGTTAGATAATTTCATGTAATGAGTATCCTGGTTTATTACAGAGACCTCAGTTTGCATCTTCCTCTCATCTCCCTTTCAGTTTATTTCATGCAGACTCTAGAATCAACATCTTATGCCATTCTTTTCAATGACATATCTTCAGAGTCTCTACACTGCATTCCAAATAAAGCTGAAGGTCTTCAGCCTCCACTAACCTACTATTACCTGTTTATCCCCATCCTATCAGTTATAGGTAACCTGTAGTCGAGACACTGGATTATTCTACTCTCTGAACACACTCTGACCTTTAAAAAAAAAATCTTTGCTCCTGGATCTACTTTATTTGGAATACCTCTTCTTACTCTCAAATCTTGTTCAGTTAGTTGCCTTTACAAGTGTTTCCCAGATTTCATCTTAATTATTTAGTGTCTTCCCTACGAGTCTTGTGCCTTCCAAGAAGTAAGATCTAAAACTGGGTTGAGGTCCTGTCACTATCACTAATCCTGTCACTGACTCGAAAGACTGACATTTTTCCTTTTCTTAATCTTTGATTTTTCTCCACATTTATCTGAGTACTCCCTGCCAATTATTGTGTAGTTTTATTGTAATTTTAGAAGTGCTATGGCAACAATTGACATTTGCTTAGCTGAAAAATTGACTACGTCTGCCAGTAGCAGAACATTAGCAAAAAAATTTTTATATACCATTTTAGCATGGATTGCCAATAATATGTGATTTTTAAGACTTTAAACATTTAAGCAAATGTTGCTAATATTTAAGCTAATTTGAATTAAGAGAAACATCTATACCTAATTAGAGAAATTTTTGAAAATAGAAAAAAAATCATAATCCTGACATGAGCTGTCATTTTTGTATACTTTTCATATATTTTAAATAGTTAAAATCATAGTATAAAGTTAATTTTTATTCTTTTCCAATGTTTTAGTCTTTCCAATGAATATTTGAGTAATTTTATGATATTCTATTTAGTGAGTATAACTGTAAATTTACCTACTAAGTCCCTGTTGTTATATATTCAGGTTGGTTCTAATTTTTCACCACCATAAAAAATGTTGTGAAGGAAATATTTGTTCATGTAGCTTCTTTCCCATATTTTTAAAATTATTTAGGATAGAAGTTAAAATACCAAATCACAGAGTATAAACATGAATCATTCTGGATATACATTGCCAAATTGTCTTGCAAAGGGCCGTATTAATTTAAGTATACCACTATGGACACTGTATGAGTGTATGATTATTTGGCTCCTAATGCCAAAATGTAAGCAGGCTCTTCACATACTATATGTGATTAAATTAGATGAGAACATTTTCATTTTGTTACCTGAGCAACAGCTTTGGGATAACTAGGCTCTGTGTTACTACTACTGCTTGAAATTAAAACTTAGTTAAGTCATTCCCTTCCTTGAACCCTTTACATGTGATATAGGATCATGTTTAAGGTAATACTTAGGAGAGGAAAATCTTGCCTATATCATATGGATGTAAAAAATGACCAGGCCCCAGAATCTGTGAAATAGATACAGACAATACAGTCTCTGTGTCTAAACAATGTTGAACCAAAGAGGTACCTACCTGTAAATCTCTAATATGTCACTACAAAGAGAGTGATTCCTAAAGTGATTTCTCAGAAATTGGATATTACCATATAATCGATTTCAGAAACAACCCAAATTACCTTACCCATCAACATATTTCTACCCCTGAAATATTTTTGTAACCATTATGTTGAACAAGCAGGACTCATATTGTTTATTTGCACTATTAAAGAGGCCTAAACCAATTCAATGATTCGCTCAACGGAAGGAATACTTTACAGGTAAAGAAATGGTTATATTGTTGCAGGAAGCAACACCTGAGGAAGGAAATTGGAAGCTCAGACAACTTTGTTAGAGGAAGGAGAATTCACAGGCCGGTGGAGTGCATGGGTTAACAACACCATGCACGAGTTCCCCTTGGTTAGATTTAGCTTAAATACCTCTGCAAGTGTCCATGCAAGGGGTGTGTGATTCCTTTCTCTGGGGTTCTACATGCACTTCGTGATTCAGGATGGGGAGAGGGAGCTTCAGGTTGGGGATTGCAAGGGGGGAGGAATTTTCAGACCATTGGTCTTATCTATTTACAGGTCATTTTGCTTTGCAGAACCATGACCTTGGCATTATCAACACTGTTAAAGGATTCTCGGAGAGACGAGACACGGAGGCTATAAGCAGAAAGTAGCACTTATTGATGCTGGCACTGGCTCAGCAGATTCCTATCCAAAGACTGAGCTCTAATTGAAACATAACAAGCAGTTTTACACAGTCTTGTTATTCCTACACAGCTACAGAGATAAGGAAGAACAGTTGGATAGCAAGCTATGAATCCACAGATGAGAGCTGGAGAGTCCTTGAGGTGGAGGAGGTTGCTATGGGAAAACATGTTAGCTGGAGCATCCTGGAGTGGGGTAGAGGGCAGTCAGGAATGGATGTTAACCGGCTGAGTCAGTCATTTCTGCAAGGCCTTTCCTTTGCATTTTTTTCAGATGCCTCCTCTCCTCTCTCAATATAATTATTACCAAACTGGATCCAAGATCATTGGACACCAGACTGTTAGTCAGCTGAGGAAGTAAGCTATCCAGAAGAGGCTTTAATCTTATTATAATTTGTCAGAAAATTGCTTAAGCATTTTATCAGGAAAGCATATTTCTTCCCAGGAGGAGATTCTGTCCCAGGTTTGAACCAATTTTTCTTTATCATAATCTAATTCATTATTCAAAACTCAGAAGTACATTTAACATTAAAGCTTATTCTCTCTCCCTGCTTGATACTCTATAGACTAGGTTGGGAAGAGGGCATGGTTGATGCCTCCTCTTGCCTCAGTTTCCCCTCCTGGGTGTGAATTGGAAGGAACAGGTACTTTTGGAATCCAGTTTGGGCTCTCCAGGGTTGGCAAGTATTCAAAGCTGATTAGTTTTTTTACAGGATTCTTTGGGGAGTGGGAGACTCAAAACTTTTCACTACCAGGTTTTCCTGACTGCTGCTCCCTTGATAGACAATGTCTTTACTCACACCCCCATCCCAGCTTCTGTCTAGAATGCTACACCTCCTCCCTCTTTCTTCTGAGAGAGACTAGCATTCAGCAAGAAACCTACGTGAATGGGATACCTTTTAAAATGATCACAGAACCAGATCCCACCTTCCTGTCACATCTAATTGTGGGGACTCATATCTCTGCCCTACCACTGATAGAAGTCGCAGTTGGCAATGAATTGGCAGACATTATTCAGGTATCTCTGGTCACAGCCTCTCTGCTTCACTTTCCGCAGGTATGGGTCAAATGTCAGTCTTTTCTAGCTCCAAGGAGTAAATGCTAAGTTCTCAAAGTGGTTCTTTTAAAGACCTTCTAACTAGGAATGTGGCATGGAGAAACACCTGGTTTCACTCTCTCATGGTGGCAGAGGGATGGAGAGGGAAAAGCCACAAATTTCCAATAACTTTCCCCAAAGAAATCCTCTGGAGCCTGAGGTAGGTGTTGGGCTAAAGATCTTAAAACCGGTTTTAAAAATCCCTTTTGCATGACATTGGTAGTCTGGCACCTCATCTTGAAATCTGTGTGTACTTACTGTTTTGTTTTCAGTCTCAGGTCTCAGCTTAAACTGAGATAAAAATCTCATTTTTTAAATCAATAGAACTCAGTATACACTGTTTAAACCTTATTTGGATTCTGATTTGAATATGTAAATTGAAGAAGATATTTTTGAGACTATTGGAGAAATTTAAACATAGGTTGACTATTAAATATTATAGAATTATCTTTAACTTTGTTACATGTAATAATAGAATTATGAGTATATTTTTTGAACAGGCCTTATCTGTTAGAGTATATATTGAAATATATAAGGGTGCTATAACTTGATATTTGGGACTTGCTTTAAAATCCTTCGGGGTTGAGGCAGGACAGTTTAGATAGAGTAAATTGAATTGTTGACAGTTATTAAGCTGGGTCATAGGTACACAGGGATTTATTATAATATTCTTCAATTCTGTGCATGTTTGAAATTTTTATATAAAGTTTTGAAATAAAATTTAAAAAGAGACCATTTTTATTTTATAAAATATGTGCCAAATAATCCTCAAAACTGTTATGGTCATGAAAAACAAAGAAAGCACAAGAAACAACTGAGAGTTGCCCTAATGAGGCACGATGACCAAGAGTAATGTGTGTTCTGAATGGGATTCAGGATCAGAAAAAAGACTTTAGATAAAAATGGAGGAAATCTGAATAAAGTAGACTTTAGTTAATAGTAAGGTAGCAATATTGGTTCATTGTGACAAAAGTATCATACTAATGTAAGATATTAATAACGGGGAACTGGATGTGGAGTATAGGAGAACTCTCTGTACTATCTTCATAATTTCACAAATCTAAAATTAAAAGTTTACTTTTCAGAAGTCCATTTTAATATCAGTTATATATTTGGATAATGACATTTCAAAACAACTTCTCACTGTAGTGTATGAGCAGCATTGGTAGTTTTAAAATATTTTTAAACTACTTCAGTATATGAGCACATGATTTACATTTTTAGTGAACTTCTAAGTAGTCATGCTTAGGCGAAGGCAGTACTTAAAGGTTGACTTTTGAAGCGCTACAGGAGGAGATCTTAACTGGTTTAAAGATGAACAAATAGATCATTACATATAATAATAGCTCAGTCGATGAAAAGAATGTGTTACAGAAACATAATTTCCATAAGAAGAGAATGTATAAAATGCATGAGAACATATTCCATACTCTAGAAGTGAGGAAACAGGATGAGAAAATATCAATATCATTATGCTTAGTATCAAGTGCTTCAGAAAACATGAAATTAGCATTTGTAAGTCTTGAGTAAGGCAAGGATAAAGTTAAGGTTAAATAAAGAGGAAATATTCACAGATACCACATCTTGTACACATCATAGAGGCAACAAATGGCAAAGCCGTGTTTGGAACAGCTTGCCCAGGCTCTGAGCTATAGCACCAAGACAGAGAAGGGGATAAAGGTACAAACATCAACTCAGACAAAGCATAGGCAACACAGGCCTTTCCCTTTCTAACACCTCTGCCCCCTAAGCACAGACTTCAGCTAGTCTCAGGTTTCCTTTTCCTTTTCAATAGAAATTAAGAACACTCTCTGAGGAAGACATCCCTCTGATTCCTCCTTAGTGTACACACACACACACACACACACACACACACTTGAAAAGGACGAATCACCCTCAGATCCGGGCAAGTGTGACAAGAGTCCTGTCTTTAATATAACTCATCTACTTTTTATAACTATATGAGGTGACAAATGTTAACTAAACTTATTGTGGTAATCAATATATGTAAGTCAAGTCATTATGCTGTATATCTTAAAATTATACAGTGCTGTATGGCAATTACAGCTCAATAAAACTGAAAGAAAGAATAGTTTTTCTGAATTACACCAACTAATAGTAAAGAGGCAGTTTTGCTAGGTCTATAGGAGTGTAAATTTCCCTGCCAAATCTCTGCTCTGAGTGTGTGTGTGTGTGTGTGTGTGTGTGTGTGTGTGTGTGTGTGTGTGTATATAAATATATATATGTGTGTATATATGTGTATATATATAAATTTTTTATATATGTAAAATATATAAAAAGAAAATTCATTGATTCTTAAGTAGAGGGTTTTTAATCTGGCAAAGTGATTAAGTATTGCATGATTGGTAACCGTTTTGTAAAAAATCTCTTTGATCCCCTTAAGAAATTAACTTATAGAATACCCGAGGGATAGCAGCAAAAGTGGAAGCAGTGAAATAGAATGGAAGTAAATCATTCTAGATAAACTGAACTGTAACCAAAGTGACTTTGAATGGACAGGCCTCTTCTGCAAAGGGAAGAAGGTGAAGTGAAAAGCTTGATTGGTTCCAGGAGTCCACAGGTTCATAAAGGGTGGGAACAGGCTTTCCGCTCAATCACTGCTCTCCAAAAAATAAGGGATACAAAACCATTTCGTGATACCTTTGGTGGACCACTGAGTTTGTATAAAACATCCACTCCAATGTCTTTCTAGCTTGCTTTCCTGTTCTGCTGCGCTGAAAATTTTAAAGCTACATCACTCAGGCATTCTTACAATTAGGATTCTTTGTGTGACAGAGATGCCACCAACAGAAGTACCATGCTATATGTGGAGGGAGGGTGTGAGTAAGGCAGAAGCGCTCTGCTGCTGGTTCTGTGATAAGCACAGTGATAGAGGAGCTAGTTTTTCTGTGCCCTTGTTAACTGAAGCCACAGTGACTGTAGCTTCTTAGGCACCAAGAGGTAGGGTGTAGGATATCATTTTACTAGTTAACATGTTAATACTAGCAAATGCGATGGGTTCTGGAGTGGCAACTTCCTGGAGGTGCCAGTTTCCAGACCATGGCAGCTTCCTGATGGTGAGAGAGGAGGCATAGTTTTAAAGCTGGCAGCTTCTCAATTTCACACATGGTCCTGACTGCAGAGGAAGCAATAGCTCACTTGGTGGCCCAGTTCTGCAGTGAGAGTGGACCCTGAAACATCAATCTCAAAGTGTTTCTCAGCTCTGGTTGCATATTAGAATCACTAGGGGAGCTTATTAACTTTATACATATACATGCCCAAAGGTTTTGATTCAATATGTCTGCAGTGGATTCCAGAATCAATATTCATAAAAGCAACCCAAATGCCTGTGATACAAAACTAAGGTTGAGAACCACTGACCCAGAGACTCTTTCATTAGCCCTCCCAACAACTAACTTCATAACCCATTTAATACCCAAATGTTATAGCAATTTCTGTTTGAACTGTCTAGAATGGATTGCTTTTTCTGTAACTGGACCTTGGTCAATGCAATGCCTGGGGGCAGAATCTTCACAATCATAGTAAATCAAAATCTAAACAGAATGAAAGTGCAAATATGCCATCCCCTCCTCTCAATAAAGGAATGTTAAAATTGTTCGTGCTTACAAAGAGAAGAAATAAAGACGGTAAGAAAAAACAAGCTAAAGCTTTGCAGACACTGTCGCCCCAGAGCCACTCATGTCCAGTCATGGTCAACCCACCTGTGTTCGACATCACCCTCATGGCAAGCCCTTGGGCCACATCCCCTTTGAATTGTTTGCAGACAAATTTCCAAAGACAGAAAATTTCCATGCTCTTGAGCACTGGGGAGAAAGGATTTGGTTACAAAGGTTCCTGCTTTCATAGAATTATTCTGGGATTTATGTGCCAGGTTGGTGACTTCACATGCCATAATGGCATGGGTGGCAAGTCCATCTATAGGGAGAAATTTGATGATGAGAATTTCATCCTGAAGCATACAGGTCTTGGCATCTTGTCCATGGCAAATGCTGGGCCCAACAAAAAACGGCTCCCAGTTTTCATCTGCACTGCCAAGACTGAGTGGTTGGATGATAAGCATGTGGTCTTTGGCAAGGTGAAAGAGGGCATGGATACTGTGGAGGTCATGGAGTGCTTTGGGTCCAGGAATCGCAAGACCAGCAAGAAGATCACCATCGCTGACTGTGGACAATGCTAATAAATTTGACTTGTTTTATCTAAAAGAAAGAAAAACAAGCTAAGAATGGTAATAAAGCTAAGCCTAGAGTTTTGAAAAATAAGTTGCTGTCAAAAGATTATAGCATGAAGGCTTAGGTAACATATATTCTGTAAGCAGTTATATCCTACTTATTTATTTTTATTGTTTACTTACTTTTCAGCTATAGTGTTTAATTTTGAACAAAAGTAATGAAATAATATTAAAAATAACCCTTCCAATGCACTGTTTAAATGAACCATAATTTCTGGTCTATTGCTGCCACCTACCAACTATCCAAGGCAAAGCAGCTCACGAGAATATGATTACTGTTCCAATCTTTCAGGATGTTAGTACCACCAAAGTTTTCCCTCATTTCAGTGTCACACTACAAAAATACTTTTAGGTACATGCTAACCCCTTAAATGATAAGCTGTTAAGTGTTGTTAGAACTCTTCACTCAACAGATCATTTAAGTATTAAATTATCTTGACCATGAATTACTATTAGACATGAATGTTATAGAAAATGCAAAATTTATAAGAAAAAATTTATTCAGTAAATGTTGCTTGAACTACAACTATACAGTAGGTATTACGGTTTATGGTATACTCATCTAGTGCATCTTTTAAAATCAGCCTTCTTTAAAGGTCGTGTGTCTCAGAGATACCTTGTTGTGTAAATAAAATAATTACCTGGGTCTAGAAAAATTTTTGCAATATGGAATGATTTCATCTAGAATTATTTACTTCTTAGCACCATTTATAAAATCTTGTATTAAAAAGGCTGATGATGATGAATGTAATAAAGTATGAATAATTCAGCAGTTAAAACATTTTGTTGATTGAAGTCAGTGAATAGTACATTAACTTATATCTGCAGTGGTATTTTACAATTAATATGCTTTTATATACCAGATACCACTTGCTTTTTACAGTAACCCTGTGAAATAAGTAGGGTAAGTGCTATCTCTATTTTAGAGATAAGGAAATTGCCTCAGATCATTTAAGGGATTGCCCAAGATCACCCAGGAATAGAACCCCATCTGGAACCTGGCCTTCTGGGGTAAAAATCCGAGTTCTTTCCACTATGCTGCACTATCTTTAAGCAGTCTATCATTCACTCATTCAACAAACATCACTTGAGTGCTTACTGTGTGCTATGTGCAGGTTCTGGGGAGAAGGTGGTGTCTAATTTAGAGATGGGGTGAAATGGAAATTGATTGTCATGGATGGTATCTAAGGAAGTGATATCTGAAGGATATATAGGAATGAGCCAGGAAGAAAGGCGAGAGAATTTAATCCAGGCTGAGGAATACCATGGAGAGGGCCTGAGCTTCTCAAGTAGGAGAAACTGCAAGATCAGTGTGGCTAAAACATTATTAAAAAACAGGGAAGGTGACTTTAAACATGGCTATAAGTCCAGGCAAGAAGAAGCCATATGAGCCACGTTATGTAAGACATGGTAAAGAGTCTGGTCTCTGTTCTGAGTATGGTGAGAAGCCAGTGAAGTGTGCTCAAGCTTTATGCTGCATGCTGCAAATCAGAAAATTTCCTGAGAGGAGGGGCGAAATCAGCATACATTGTTCAGTTCACTTCAGTGCATTTATTTTCCTTCTCTGCCAGATCTTGGCACATAAAATCCTGGATACTTTAGTTCCTTTCCAATGTCTTAGATACCTAGAGTTTTATTTTGGTTTGGTATTTATCTAGTTTTGATAGTTATTCTCAACTGGTGGTTGCTCTGATACAAGCTAATTTGAAGCAAGAGTCTTCTCTCACTTTCTCTGAAGACTATTTCATTGAGTTTTTAGTCATCTCAAGTATTTCACATCTTTTAATATCCTTTATTCTCTCAACTGATGATTTTGACTAATGCTTCAAGGAGAAAATAAAATCCATATAACCTACTACTAAGTGGTAGCAGATATAGTAGAGCAGAGCAGTCCTGTGGATCCAGGGAACAAAATTAGAGTTCAAGAAAACAAATACAACCAGCACTTGAGAAGCGAGCCCTACATTTGATGTGACTTTTGCCCACAGGACATTTACCAAGTCTTAAACTGTGCAATGGAGAGAAGGCAAGAAACCAAGCAAAAATCATCTGCTAAAAAGATAAGCAGAGCTTTTAGCAATTTCATGGTACTGGATAGAGAAAAATTATAGTTCAGGGCTCACCAAGGGAGAAGGGCCCTGATAAACTCCACAGACTTCTGTGGATATTCCTGAAGATACTCTATGGTTAAAGACAAATAGAAATAGACCAACTCTCACGAAGCCTAAAATTATCTCTATCCGTTATAGCATCAAAATGATCTGAACCTACTCTAATTGATGACAAAAAGAGAGGAAAATAATATCAACTAGAGGCTTTATATTTTTTTCTGGAATTAAAAATAATACCAGGCATGCTAGGTAATAGTACTGTGTAGCATACATGAACGAAAATAAGCTTAAAATCATGGTCCACAAGGGAACTGAACTATTTATCTGCCACTCAGGCCCCAGAATCTTACATCTAAAGTCTGGCAGAATCTAACCACTTCAGAAATCTCTGTCTGACAATACATGGAAAAGTTCTTTCCAAAGGTGATAAGGGGACTTGTGGAGCATGACTAGGCTCACCCATTTGTGGTATATACATTTTACTGTACATTAATTTAAAAATAAATATGTGTGATAAACTGCCAGAGGTATATAGTAGGGGTCTCTGATAATTTCCAGCTCTTCTTCATGAAGGAATTTATGAAAACTCTTGGTCATTGTAATCACTCTCTTCCAGTCTTGATTCTGTTTTCCAAGACTCTGATGATCTTCCTCCATGCATCAAGCTCCTGTTGTCCCATAGCAGAGTGCATGAAGATACATTTTATATCAGAATGCTAATCCTACTGCAGAATCTTCCTAATCTGTATATTTGGAACATCTCAAAGTTCATTTTTAAATGCCAAACCCATACTATCAGCAGAGGCTGTCCCCACAGTTACACTCAGGAAAATACTGGCTGCCTGCTTTTTTGTTCATTCTGGGCCAGCTGGGGTCTGTTTAGCTTAGACTTGCAGTGCTCTCTTTAACCTGCAGGCTGTGGCATCTTTTATCTGTATCTGCAAGCATTTCCTACATCTGCAGTATGTCCTTGCCAGCTAGGGTAAGGGGAAGAGTTTATTCTGCTCCACTTAGCAAAAAGAGTAACTTCAAGCTGTAAAAGGATCACCTGTGGTATTTCCTGTGGGATAGCATTAAAAACCCTCTGGCAGCGCTGATTCGGGGCATAACTCTCTAATATTTTATATCTACTATCTTAAAGCCTATACTTTGAACTAAAAATTAATCTTTTTTGATAGTCATGAGAATGTTATAATAACAGGAAGAAGAATTATTGCCCATTTTACAAATGAGGAAATGGGGACAGAAGCAAAATCAGAGTAAGCCATACAACTATTTAGTTGTTAGAATTAGGATGAATAAAAGCATGATAACCATAGCATGGATTTATATGCAATTTTAAATTGTATTCTTATGCAAAATGGTACAGGACAGAATTAAGAAAAAAATGACAAACTGGGAAAAATATTTGTATCATGCATAATTAAAGAGTTAACATCAATATGTTAGGAACTCTTACAAATCAACAAGATAAAAGTACTGCCCTAATAGTAAAATGGACAGGAAACTCATAAAAGAATAAGTACATATGGCCAAAAAATATATGAACTGTTTATTAGTGAATGAAAATTAAAACAATGGTCCGGTGGACATTTTTCACTTTAACCTATACATTATTCCTTCTCCATTTTTAAAATTAAGTTTATTAGGGTAACATTGCTTAATACAATTATATAATTTTCAGGTGTATATTATCATTTGACATCTGTATATTCTATTGTGTGTTCACCACCCAAAGTCAAGTTTTCTTCAGCTACCATATATTTGATCCCCTTTACACACTTCACTCTCCCCCTAAACCCTATATTTGATCCCCTTTACCTCATCTCTTTCCCCCCTACTCCCCCACCTCACTAGTAACCACTAGTCTATAGTCCTCTGGTAATCACTAGTCTATAGTCCATCTCCATGAGTCTCTGTTTTTTTGTCTTGCTCATTTGTTGATTTTAGGTTTATATCCCACATATAAGTGATATCATGTGGTTCTCAACTTTTTCTGTCTGGCTTATTTCGCTTAGCATGATTATCTCGAGTTCCATTCATGTTGTTGCAAATGGCAGTATTTCATCTCTTCTTATGGCTGAGTAATATTCCATTGTATATATGCACCACAGCTTCTTTATCTAGTCATCTATTGTAGGACACTTTGACTGTTTCCATGTCCTGGCCACTGTGAATAATGCTGCTATGAAATTGGTGTGCAAATATCTTTATGGATATGGGTTTTCAAGTCTTTGGGGTAAATACCCAGTAGAGGGATTGCTGGATCATATGGTAGATCAACTCTTAGTTTTTTGAGGAACCTCCATACTGTTTTCCATAGTGGCCGTACCAATTTGCAGTCCCACCAGCAGTATATGAGGGTTCCTTTTTTTCCGCATCCTCTCCAACAATTGTTATTACTTGTCCTGTTGATTATAGCTATTCTAACAGGTGTGAGATGGTATCTCATTGTGGTTTTGATTTGCACTTGTTGAGCATCTTTTCATATATTTTTTGGCCATTTGTATGTCCTCTAGGGAGAAGTGTCTGTTCGGGTCCACTCCCTATTTTTTGATTCTCCATTTTTCTTTAATATGAAACATCTTTCTCCCCAATTTCAACTACGAGGTTCTAAGAGAGCTTATGATATTTGTAAAGACATCTATTCTTTTCACTGGTGTAGCATCCAATCTCTCTTTTTCTCCTCCTCTTCCCTTTTGAGTCCTTGTGGTTTTGGTGGGACTAATCCCTTCCCCCATTCTCATGCTGGGGTGGAACATGACCCCATCCTAACCAATGAGGTTTTCTCATCCTCCCTGCCACAATGATTGGCCCAAGATTAAACCCAATATCCAAGCCACAAGTTTTCCTTAGAACTTTTGCTAGCACCATCAGAAATAAGGTACTCCCTTTGAGGCTCATGAGACTTCTGAATCATTTAAGCCTGGAGCTGCCAGGAACAATTTTGGCAACAAGCAGAGAAAGCTTTCCTGAGAATGAAGACAACAAGGAGGAGAGCCAGCCAAAAGATAAAAAGTGAGTCTGATGACATTTTTCTGAGTGCCTGGATCTAGCTGTTCCTGAAAGCAGGCACTCTCTCCTAGACTTTTCAGTTACATGAGCCAATATAGTCACTTTTTTTTTTTTTTTGGCTTAAATCATCTTAAACTGAGTTTCTATCATGGCAATAAAATGAGCTCTAATAGATGTAGAATTAAATCAAAGAGAACAAAGATTTCTATTACCTCTGGGCCTCCTGAGCTGAAATTATATAAGCCTAGAGCTCCCTGCAACCACTTCTCTCTCTCCTTTGAAGAAGCCTATCTGCAATAGAAGAATGAGAATGTATTTCTCTGACATCAATTGAATTCCAGAATCAAGTCAACTCTGAGGCCGGCATCGAGATCAATGAGGCAATAAAGCCCATATTTTACTTAAGCTGGCTTGTATTAAGTCTCTATCACTGTAACCAAGAGTCCTGTCTTATTTGTATTTATCTTAACATAAATAAGACATACATTTCCCTAAAATAAAAAATGATAATAATACCCAGTATTATTTTGCAGAGTAATTTGACTATAGACCTTAAAATCCTTAAGGTTACACATACTTGGAGAAGGGAGAAAGGGATGAATAAGAAGAACAAGGGATTTTTAGGGCTATGGAACTATCTCTATGATACTGTAATGGTGAAGACATGGCATTATACATTTATCAAAACAAACAAATCTACACACTATCAAGAGTGAACCCTTATATAAATATGGGCTTTAGTTAATAAAAATGTATCAATATTCATTCACTTATTATAACCATAAATGTACCACACTAATGCAAGATGTTAATAATAGGAAAACTGTGTGAAGGACAGGGGTGAATATGGGAGTTCTCTTTACTTTATGCTCAATTTTTCTCTGTTCATCTAAAACTGCTCTAAGAAATAAAATCTAATCATTTAAAAAGAAAGAAAGAAATTACACATGCTTTACCGTTGGGTAGTTATAAATTTATCCCAAGAGAAAAAAATCGGGCAAATATACAAAGATATAAATAAAACAATTGTTGTTGCAAAATTGTCTATTATAGTAAAAAAATGGAATAAAAATCTACTCAAATGTCTATCAGCTTTAAAAAGTTAAATAAATGGGGATTTGTATGCAGTTAGAGAATGGTGATGCTGAAAAATGCTACTTATCTAGGGTTCAGGGATGAGTTTCAGGGGTTCAAATGCTGGCTCTCTCAGAGCCATCTGTGGGTTCTTTGGAAGTCCTGTGGGGCCCTCTGACTACATAACTCCCTTATGTAGTGAGAACTATTGGGGTGACCAGTGGTACTCTGAGGTCCCCTTGCCTTGGCGGGTCACACTTTTGGGGAGATTACTTCCAAGAAGGCTTAAACCCAAGTACCTTGCACTCTTTAAAAATCCTCCAGGGTCTCCTAGCACCTACAAAGTCAAAACTTGGCATGGTATTCAAGGCCTTATCATTATGTGGTTTAAAGTGACTATTCCAGCCTCATTTCCTATTCAGAGGGGCTATTCTTTACATTTTGAAAATACTAGGTCGATTTTTCTATAACTGTTCAAAGAATAGTCTCTTATGAATAAGGTGAGACTGCAATGGTCAATTCAAACCACAATTTCATATATCATTCCTAATGTGGACCAAATAGAAGGCAAATTAAAATGTGGCATGGTTTTGTACAATTGGTAGATTGTAAAAAATTAGAATCTGTTTTAATGTGACTTAAGAGACATTCTTCTGTAACTAACACAGAGGTTCTAATGCTGACCCCATAAAGAGGAAACCAAAGGGAATTGTTTGGTTCTACAGCGAACTAAATCTGAAAAGCCATAATCATGTAAATTGTCATTATTTTTTACAATTTTAGAAAATACTCAGAGGTAAATCACAGAAGACGAAATTGTGTTTACAGAAAATAATACATTATCTACCTGGAAAACTTAAAACTAAATTTGCAGCTGCCAGAGGTTAGAGAGTAAAAGAGAAGAGGGGCAAGTGAAGGGGACCATCCAAGCATGAATATCCTCAACGAGAGATGCTCTCTTGGTTGATGGAACAGCAGATAATGGTCCAAGGATATTGCCTGAAATCAAAGAAGTGATTGATGGAGACACAGAGATTAGTGACAAAAATATCTTGGGAGGAGGGAGGCAGGGCAAATGAGCTAAATTTGCACCTATTATGATAGCTAAATCAAGAAACAACACATTTAGAGATCTCAAGGTAATCACAAAAAGAACTAAAAACAGAAACTGTTAAAAGTAGATACCTCTGGAGAATAAGCTAAAAGGACACCATGAGGAAGCGATCAGTCAAATGCAGAATATGGGACAAATTGTGAGACAACTGACCTAGTTTCTCTAATAAGTCAGTGGCAATAGTAGTGAGTTACAGAGTAAATGACACTTAGGAGACAAAACAATTGAATTCAATGTGAAGACTACATTTGGCATACTTATTAGAACAATTTTGACACATTGAGGAAATTTGGATTATGATATAAGAACTAGATATAAGAAACTAAATTTTGTTAAGTATAATAATAGTATGGAGGTTAGATTTTAAATTATCTTTTGTAGTGAAGTATATCCAGGTAAAATAACAAGATATCTGGAATTTGCTTTTAAAATACTCCAGTGCCAACCCTTCCAAACCCCAAAATATAGGGGGATAGAAAAACAAGACTGTCCAAATGTTGATAATTGTGGAAGCTGGATTCATGGGTTTCACTGTCCCATTCTTTCTGCTTTTATGTATGTTTGAAAATTTCCAAAACAACATACTGTTTGGTTTTTATTTATTTATAAATTTTTTAAAGCAGATGCTCTGAAGAGTGGAATGGGGTTTGGGGAGCAGTAGTGACAAGAAGATGATTGTATATTTTTCATTTATTCAATGAATATTTATTGAGTGCCAGCAATGTGTAAAGCGTTGTTTATGTACTTTTTATATAGGAACAGAACAGATCTAAATTCCTATCCTAGTGGAGTTCACATTACAGTCAGGAGAAAGAGACAATAAACCACAGACATAATATGTTTTAGTATGTTAGAAGTGGATAGTGCTATGAGGAAACAATAAAGCAGGGTAAGCAGGATCAAGATTGGGGCCAAGGTTATAGTTTTAAATGGTGTCAGGGAAAAGCTCATTGAAAAATGTGACATTTGAACAAAGACTTAAAGGGGGTGAAGGAGATTATAAACCCTTCTGAATTGTTGCTTTTCAATTATGTTCATGGATTACTTTGATAAAAAGAATTTTAAAACATTACTTTAAAAATAAAAATAAAATAAAATCTATTTCTTCTTCACTCCTCCTTCTCTGCCTATCAAATTCCTTTATTCTTGAAGCAAACTTCAACTGATGAGATTTCATGAGGTCTTTTCATCCACAGAATTTATTGCTCTTTTGTGTTCTCTTGTACATTACTAGTAATTCTAAAAGGTATTTCATTCTCTCATATAATATGGGTCTTTATAGCTTAACTAAGTGTTTTCACTTTCATTATTTTATTTATACCTCACAATAATTTTGAGTGATTTTTATTTCAATATCATTATTATTCTTTCTTATCAAGTGAGAAAACTAAGGCTCTGAGATAGTAAGTAAGTAACCTACACTAGATTAACCAGACACAGAGACAGCATCTGAGTTCTAGATCACATCTTCTGAATATGAATATTATTACTTCTCTGCCTTACTTCACTACCTCTCCATAATTAGTTGTTTCTAAGAATACTATTACTTATGATATTAAATCAGGTAGTTTCAGAAAATCTTAGGAGGAAAAGCAAGTCTCTCACCTAATCAATTAATTCCCAGTCACTATACAAGGACAATACTTTTTTTTTCATTGTTTCTAGTTTTAATTCTGGTGGTTGTCCATGTGACTCTAGATAATATTCTCGTACCATTATATATTGATCTTATTACCTTTAGATATTATTTGCTGATTTTCTCCCATAAAAGGGGATGATTTAGCTCATTTCAATTGCCCTAATGTCTCAAGTTAGGTTCCTCAGGACACTGACTCTGAAGCAAAGACTTGCATGCAGTAGACTTTTGGGGCCAACTGTGGAGGAATGAAGGCAGCAGGACTGAGCTATGGGAAGAGTTGACCTGCTGTGCAGTTGAGACAGAAGCCTCAGCCCACCCCAGAAACTGGGGCCAGGGTAGCCCTTCACAGTTGTCCTGAAATAAGACAAGTGGTCTGGGCCTTTATACCCCACTGTTGACCAGTCATTGGATGCAAGCTAAGGGACATGAAGTTAAGTAAAGTATTTCTAGTCAGCTGAGGACAATTCCAGAAAAAGGACTTAGAGGTAAGTTGTCAGCAGCCAATACTTCCAGCAACTGAAGAATGAATGTTGGTCCCAAAGTGGGAATCTGAGCAGAACATTCTTTGAAAAGATAAACAAAATTGACAAACCTTTAGCTAGACTCATGAAGGAAAAGAGAGAGAAGACTCAAATAAGTAAAAATTAGAAAAGAAAGAGAAGTTATAATGGACATCGCAGAAACACAAAGGATCATATAAGAATACTATGAAAAGCTATATGCCACAAAATTGGATAACCTGGAAGAAGTGGTCAAATTCTTAGATGCATACAACCTTCCTAGACTGAATAATAAAGAACTGGAAAATCTAAAAGGAGCCATTACTAGGAAGGAAATGGAAACAGTCATCAAAAACCTCCCAAAATGCAAAAGTCCAGGACCAGATGGCTTCACTGGTAAATATTACCAAATATTTGAAGAAGATTTAATACTACTTTTTCTCAACCTCTTCCAAAAAACTGAAGAGAAAGGAATACTTCCTAACTCATTTTATGAGGCTAACATTATCCTGATACCAAAACTAGCAAGGACATCGCACAAAAGAGAAAATTATAGGTCAATATCTTTGATGAATATAAATGTAAAAATCCTAAACAAAATATAAGCAAATTGAATACAGTAATACATTAGAAGGATTATACATCACAATCAAGTGGGATTCATCCCAGGGATGCAAATCAATCAACATGATCTACCACATTAACATAATAAAAGATAAAAATCTTTTTACCTTTTACTGTGATCATCTTGATAGATGCAGAAAAAGCATTTAACAAGATACAATATATATTTATGATAAAAATAGTGAAATAGGTATAGAAGGAAAGTACTCTCAGCTAACATCATACTCAACAGTAGAAAAACTGAAAGCTTTTCTTCTAAAATCAGGAATAAGACAAGGATGCTTGCACTCACTTCTGTTGTTCAGCATAGTCCTAGCCAGAACAATTAGACAAGAAAAAGAAATAAAAGGCATCATTCCAAATTGGGAAGGAAGAAATAAAACTGTCACCATTTGCAGGTGACATAATTCTATATATTAAAAACCCTAAAGACTTCACCAAAAAACTATTAGAAACAAAAAACAAATACAGTAAAGTTGCAGGATATAAAATCAATATATAAAAATCTGTTGTGTTTCTATAAACTGACAATCAAGTATCAGTAAGAGGAATGAAAACAATTCCATTTACAATCACAACACAAATATACCTAGGAATAAACTTAACAAAGGAGGTGAAGGACATGTACACTGAAAACTACAAAAGACATTGTTGAAAGAAATTGAAAAAGACACAAAGAAATGAAAAGACATTCCATGTTCCTGGATTCAAAAAATTAACATTGCTAAAATGCACATATTACCTAAAGCAATCTACAGATTTAATGCAATCCCTATCAAAATCTCGATGGTATTTTTCACAGAAATAGAACAAAAAAACCCTTTAATTTGTATGAAATCACAAAAGACACTGAATAGCCAAACCAATCCTAAGAAAAAGTACAAAGCTGGTGGTATCACACTCCCTGACTTCAAACTATACTTCAAAACTGTAGTAATCAAAACAGTATGGTACTGGCAGAAAAACAGACACAAAAAACAATGGAACGGAATTGAGAGCCCAGAAATAAACCAACACATATACAGACAATTAATATTTGACAAAGGTGCCAAGAATATACAATGAAGAAAGGAAAGTCTCTTCAAAAAATGGTGTTGGGAAAATTAGATAGCCACATACAAAAGAATGAAACTCTACTACTACCTGATACTAAACACAAAAATTAATTCAAAATGGATAAAAGACTTGAATGTAAGACCTGAAGTAATAAAATACATAGAAGAAAACATAGGCGCTAAACTTAGGGACCTTGGTCTCAGAGGAGTTTTTGTGAACTTGACCCCAAAGTCACGGGAAGCAAAAGGAAAAGTAAATGAATGCAACTACATCAAACTAAAAAACTTCTGCACAGCAAAAGAAACCATCAAAAAAGCAAAACAAAGCCCAACAATTGAATGGGAGAGGATATTTGCAAACAATACCTCTGAGAAGAGGCTAATATCCAAAATATATGAAGAACTCACATAGCTCAACAACAACAACAATAACAAAACCAATCTGATTAAAAAATGAACAGAGGACCTGAATACACACTCTTTCAAGGAAGACATACAAATGGCCAGCAGACATGTGAAAAGATGTTCAACATCACTAGTTATTACGAAAATGCAAATCAAAACCACAATGAGATACCACCTCATACCAGTCAGAATGGCTATTACCAAGAAGACAACAAATAACAAATATTGGAGAGGATGTAGAGAAAAGGGAACCCTTGTACACTGTTAGCAGGAGTGTAAATTAGTGCAGCCACTATGGAAAATAGTATGGAGGTTTCTCAAAAAATTAAAAATTAAGTTACCATATGACACAGCAATAAATCTTCTGGTTACTTACCCCCAAAATATGAAAACACTTATTCATAAAAGATAAATGTACTCTTATGTTCATTGCAGATTTACAATAGCCAAGACATGAATATAACCTAAGTGCCTATTGACAGATAATTGGATAAAGATGTGAGACACACACACACACACACACACACACACACACACACACACACACACACACCTTGTCATTTTAATCAGAAACTCCTAGGATGGCACCTCATGCTACTTGCTCTTTGAAACCAGAAAAACAGATCTGTCTCTCAGACAAAAGTGATGTAAATGACATAGCAAAATATAGAAAAAAGAAACATATTAATCTCCTAAACCGTTATGTTCCCTGGATAATACTTTGTGCTTAACCACCCACCTCCCAAGCCCACCTGTGAGACCAGGCAGCAATGGAACAGCCAGCATCCCTGGTTCTCCCTTTACTACCGAAAGTCCTTCCCATAGCTGACCTTCCTGTCCCCTTATTTTCTAGTTTTTAGAGGAACAATTCCTGGACTAATGCTTAGACTACCAGAGGTCAGGGACTACATATTTTTTCATATATTTTTTTCTCAACATTTTATTTTGAAAATTTTCAAACCTATCAAAAAATGATAAGAATGGTACAATTAATACCCATACATTCTTTAGATCAGACAGTTAACTTTTGTTGCGGTATTTATCTCCATGCCTCTCTTTCACTTTCCCTCCATATGTTTTTAATGAAAGTAAGCTGCAGATATAAAAAATTCCACCCCAGAAAATTCCACATGCCTCATTTAAGAGTAAGAACATTCATTACATAATCACAATACTATTATATCTAAGAAAACTGACATAAATTTAATAGTGTCATCTAATATAGAGTCTATATTTAAATTTTCCCAGTGAGGGACTCTCTGAGCAACAGCCTCCAGGGTTCTTTCTTGCTCTGGCTGAACTCAGATGGCAGGAAGAGGGCACTGCGAGGCAAGCAACTGACTGTGTGACAAAGCCCCCAGAAGCTGGAGCCCATTTTTGCTGCTCTTAAAGTATGTCTTTCCTAAAAAGTAACACTATTAAGTGGTTAAGAGTAATCAAATTTCTTGCTTGAATGATTGTGATTTTTACCTGTACTTATAGCAAACACATGAGAAGAAAATCAAACCTGCATTATTTATAAGTTAAGAGTTAAACCAAATACTAATTTTTGGATCTAATCCTTGGATAGGCTATCCTTAATGGATATATTCTCCAGGCTCTTAAAGATGCTGGCATATAAACCATTTCTATATTTTTACAGTAGGGGAGCCTTATTCATCAGGTCCACTGTTCACCTAGACTGTTTTTTAAGGTGGTTTTGCCCAGAATCTAGCAAGGTATAAGAGCATATTCTGATCAGATTGTGCTGTCCCCTTTTTTTGTGTGAGGGTGAGGGGTCTACAATTATCAGTAGGACCCTGGAGCCTCCTTTCAGCTTCTTCACAGCAGGACAGGCTCTCCTAATGTGCTTGTGGAGAAAGTCATTTTCCATGACATGTGTTTGGTTCTTTTCATCCCCCTAGAGTCACTATACCTTCCTACTACTATTTACTACTGACTACTTCACCGATGGCTATTCCCTGTAAACTAAGGACTTCGATTTCTCTTGAAAGTAACGACCCATTGGGACTTGTCCCAGACAGACATTCAGAGTCAGCTGTGGGATTTAAAACCTTTATAGCTCACAAATGAATGTAATTGGACAAAGAAAGGCAGGTATGCTGCCATCAGAACTTCAAATATAATGGAAAAGGAAGATAATGCATCAGATTCACATGGCTTGCCATTGCTGAGGTCTCTGTCTGCAAAGCTAATGTATTTACTGATTAGTCCTCAAGAGAGACATCATTCGCAAATTGATCCCTGGCTTGTGGCAGCAGACAAACGTTTGTGTTAGCTTCAATAACCATATGAACAGGTTCTGTTGCTGGGAAACATGAGCGGCTGTTGTCTTGACAACACAGCATGCAAGTTTCTAGTCCCCTCTATAATTTCCCTGAGAAGAGAGTGATTACTTCTCAGTTCTACATATGAACTTGGGTTTTGCCTACAAATGAAGATTGTTAACCCACAACTCAATTACTGAAAGTTTGTCAGTACCAGAAAATTTCATCTAGATTCAGATTGCAAACTATATAAAACAAGTTTAAAGACATGAAAGTAGAATGTTAGGTTTATAATTTGATTACTGGGGGGAAGCATCCTATTGTTATAAGAAAGTACTTTCACTATAAATGAATTGTATTATGTGTACAATTATGTATTCTGACATAAAACAAAAATTAAGAAAACTGATTTATAGTTTAAAATTTAGCTCCATTACTAGAGATCCTTTAAAGTCATATCCTTGCACCTAGTTACAGTGATGTACCAGTTGGATCAGGATTAAGAGTCAGGGAATAGCTTCAGATCAGGGCAGAGCAGGGTTCAAGAATTGGGAAGGGTTTGTGAGGCTTTCGTGGTCTGCTTCATGAAACATCAGAGACTTGAAAAATGCTTGTGCCTTAAGGCTTGTTCTCTCTTATGACACTTGAAACTGTGACTGCCCTATAAAGATGCCCAAGCAAGCTTCCTGGAAGATCAGAGACATGTGGCCTAATTATCTCTGGTGCCTCAGATGATAGTAAGTTAACCACCAGCCATTACAGTGAGACCATCCCACCATCCAGTAGCCAGTCAACCAGACAGTTGACCACACTTAAGTTAGTGAAATCAGCTGAGCTGACTCATATACCAGGAGAACTACCTAGCTGATCAGGTCATCAGATGTGTCAACGTATAAGCAGATACCTATTCAAAACAAATTCTCTCCTGTCAGGTGTATACTTGATGATGTAACATATATAATAAAAATGCACCAAGATCTTTTTTCCTTATTGATATAAATCATTTGAGATAGAATTGATCAGAATTCCTGTGCTTATAGAGCACAAACTAGCACTATGATAAACAGAACAGAGGGAAGCCACATGTATACAGAATCACCCCCCGCCCAGATACTGGCATCAGTGAAGATAACATAAATTAATAATCTTCCACTACAAAGAGACCATGGAGGACAACTGTTAACTACATGTGACCAACTAAAAATATATTAAGTTTTACACTTTAAGATTTAAAAGTATCAATTGTTAAGAAAACTTGAAATGTCCTGAAATCTTATAAATCATGTATATGTGACAGAGGGGTTCCCAGATTTGACAGATCTGCACAATTCATGTGGCATTACAAAAATATTGTAGAACTAAAATAAACATTTTAAGTTATTGAAACAAAATAAAATAAATCTTGATTGACCATGGAAGAGGAAACACTGAATTCTTTTTGAGATTATAAAATCTCTCTAATAATACTGTCTTATGAAGGGGACATCAAAGAAAATGCATCCTAAAAAAAAGAATAAAGTACCATGAAGATGTGTGAGGCAAGTAATAACACAAAAATATTGTTGATTTAGGGAAATTTGTGACTTTTTTTAGCTTTTCAAAATTTTTACTTTGGTGCAATATTTTTTCTTGTTCTAATTAAATATTCACATTTATACTTAATTTTGCATTTGTAATCTTATATTCATTTTCTAAAAAGAAGTCTCAAAATTGCATAAGCTTCAAGCCACTCCAAACCCAAATCTGCCCCTGGTCGAATTCCAAGGTTTTTTTGATGGGAATAATTTGACATAGACTCAACTATATTATCAAGAATTTTGTTTCTTTCCATCTCTCTATCTGACATCTGTGGTGTCGGCATAATCCTAATGCTGGCTTCATTCCTTGTGACAAATGACTACAGCAGTTCCAATTGCTCACCTGTATTCTATTCCATCCAGAAGGAGAGTGACAGTTGGCTCTCCATTGTTCTCTCAGAAGAATAAAAAACCCCTCATAAATAGAAGCCTTTACTTATTAGCCTGAATTGGTCATCTGTCCCTGAATCACTGATTGGCTTTGGTTTGGATTATCTGAACAACTCACTGCCCCAAGGTGATGGAATAACTGGAATGGAGTCAATGCCCATCCAGAACCTGACAGCTGGCGTGCGGTAAAGGTAGAAAGGATGCTGGGAAGAAGAACACAATGTCCAGTGGAAGATAAGAGAAGGGTGAGATAGTCATTCATTTATTCAAAATCCTCTTCCCAGAACACACCATGGATTCAATTCTATGTCAAGAGTCAGAAATTAGGGAGACAAAGATGAATAAGAATTCCTCCTAATTAGGGCAGGCTCTTCATTTTAAAAGACCATTTGGGGTTTGGCATATGTGTTTCTAATGCTACTACAAAACAAATTTAGAATCTACAATAAATTTCTACTTTTAAGTCTCCACTTATTCAATAAATATTTAACACCTGCCTACTTCATACTCACCCTGGAATGGGTGCAAAATGCAGTTTCTGACATCATGAGTTAAAAAGCTTGTTGAGATGTCTTAGTGAAAAATTAAAACGATAAAATGTTTAAAAAGCTATAATAAATAATATCTGCTCAAGAAGGCAATAGAAGAGATGATGCAAGATAGTACATAATAGCTTCTGATGGGTTGTACAGATAATGAAGCTACAGGAGTTTAAAAGAATTTCATGTATGTATGTGTGTTTTTATGTATATAGAAATAGATATATAGACATATAGATATTTCTCTCTCTCTATATATATACATATATATATATATATATATATATTTTTTTTTTTTTTTTAAGGAAGCTATTACTTCTTGCTGAGAAAGTAGATGGCTGCCATTGTCCTAAAATGTATACTTGAACTTTCACTTTAATCCATGGTTTGTTATCAGTGACTACTTCCCATCTGGGTAATAAATAGGAAGCAGATATGAGTATGCACTTTGACCTGTAGTGTCACTCTCAGTACTCAGTTCTCTTGTAGGACAACACACTTCCCTTTGTCAGAAATGAAACAGAAAGCACAAGAGACGTTGTTTAAGTAGGCTGAGGGAGGTCTGTGTGGAACACAGTCCTAGTCTAGCATTTTGTGACTTCATTTCTTAGTCTCTAAAGAAAGTTAAGTAGTACAATGTAAAGAATATTAATCCAGGAGCAAGAGACTTGGTTTCTATTCCTAACCCTTCTACTAATTTACCTGACACCTTGGGATACCTGTCACTCTCTCCTCACAAGCCATTTCTCTGTGTAGTTATCACTTTCTGTGTCCAGAAGTCTCTTCCTTGTACTGACTAGTTTTGCCCTTGTCAATAACTATTGGCTCAACTTCAGCAGCCACACTGCATGCAATATCAAGTAAAATACATGTTTGCCCTCATGGAGCGGTGGATAGATTCATTGAGGAGCTTATAGTGGTAAGGGGAGTCATAAACTCAGATCTTTTGTTCTTTAAATTCTTAGGTGAGCTAAGTTAGCTTAGGTGACTTTAGGACTACCTCCAACTCTAAAAGTCCTTTATTCTGCTTCGACTTTGTTCCATTTTGTGAAAATGCATCTTAAATTTGACAAGAAGAAAAAACAACAACATACAGAATACAAGTGTATTAAAAAGTAACTCTAAGTGAGGATAGGTTGTATTAGTTTTGTATACAAAGAAAAGCACATTATTAAAAACCTGATTTACATATGTATTTGTGTGTATATGTGTGTGCTTAAATAAATTAAATACTGTTTTATTTCCAAGTAATGTTATCTAGAAGACCCTGAAAACCTAGGTTCAGGGTCAGAGTTAAACAGAAATAGCTAAAAGAAATAGTTAAATCTTTATGCTCACAAAGATAAAATTACTTAGACAACTTTAAGGACTCAGTATAGAAGACTACTAATTGCTACCTTTTTCCCACACCATGGGACCCATATTTGATGACTCACAAGGGATCCTGGTCTGTTCACCACTTCTACTCTAGGTCTAGCTAGATGCATGCTGTACCCTCTTTCTCTCCCTTCCTGCCCCATCTCCTGGCCCACCAATTCTTCAGAGTCCCTTCTCCAAGGCACTTTGTTCTTTTTTTTTTCCTTTTGGACTCATTCTGGAAAATAAAATTAAACAAGATATTCCCATTGAGTTTCTATATAAAAATCTACTAACCTTATAGTCTAGCTAATATTTTTTGTATTCAATATATTCAAAAAAGCCATTTTTGGTCTTTTTAGTACATTACTAACTGGACAGATTACTTAGACAGGGCATGTGACTAAATGACAGGAGACATGTTTTCTAGTCCTATCTCTACCACTAACAGTGTGATCTTCCTGAGCCTCTCAGCCTCTCTAAGCTACCATTCTGCAATCTGCAAAATAAGAGAATCAGAATAGATATGTTATTTTTTCATTGCTAATTATATAAATTATAAGTGCATATATTCTTTATATCAATTTTTAGTATAATGCAGATAAGTTTGAAGTTCCTTTCAACTTCCCCCATTTTCTCAATCCCACTTCCATTTTCATCTCTCCATTATTATCTCTTTGGTAAATCTTCTCTCAGAACTCCTTTTTCTCATTTACTTAAGATCCATACCAGGTTCAATATTTTACATATAAAAAACTAAGCAGCCTTTGTGTAAAGAAAAAAGAGCTTCACTTGTGTGCAAATGTATAATTTTTCAGATGGGAACATTTTCATTTCTGGGCTCTAGTCAATATTTAAGAAACAATGTCTCAAAACTCACAATATCTGCTATAAGGAACTCGCAAAATATAAATGTTAATAAAAAAGAAAATGTCAACATGAATGACATTTTAAAACTTTTATGTAAAAAGTTTAGGAAAATAGAAACTTCTAGAGGTAGACATTATGTCATTTTATTATTAGAAATTATTTTTATCACCTCCATTAACTCGATTATAGCCTAATTAGTCTGTTGGCACACACTGTCCATTGAACTTTTATTGTACAAAGCATGTATTTTCCAGAACTGCTTTTTAGGCAAATTAATAATGCCATTTTCTAAAGCTATCTAATCTCTGGGACCAATGAGAAAATGGAAAGAATAGGCTTTGCGATGGTTAATTTTATGTGTCAACTTGATGGGGGCCATGGTGCCCAGATATCTGGTCAAACATTATTCTGGATGTTTCTGAGGGTGTTTTGATTAAGATTTAAATTGGTGGACTTTGAATAAAGCAGTTTACTCTCCATAATGTAGGTGGGCCTCATCTAATCAATTGAAAACTTAGCTAGAACAAAAGACTAACCTCTACCTAGCAAGCAGCAGATAGCCTTCAGACTTGAACTTCAATGCCTGCTCAACCCTGGGCCTCCAGCCTGCTGGCCTGCTGTGCAGATTTAGGACTTGCCAGACTCCATAATCATGTGAGCCAATTCCTTAAAATAAATAAACAAATAAATAAATTGTATTGGTTCTCTTTCTTTGGAGAAGTCCAACGTACAGCATGTCCTCTCCCTCTTCCCCTCCCTCTCTCTCTCTCTCCCCCCCCCACACACACACACACAGACACCCACACACACATACACATTCTGCTTTATTTATATATAATTCGCATATCATACAATTCACCTATTTAAGGTGTACAACTCAAGAATTCTTAGTATATTAATAGAGCTGCGCAACCATCACCATAAGTGATTTTAGAATATGTTAAAACTTAAAGAAACTCCATGTGCATTAGCACTCAGTTTCCATTTACCCAGTCCTTCCCCAGTCCTAGGCAACCACTAATCTAGCTTTTGCTTCAACAGACTTTCCCATTCTTGACCTTTCATATAAATAGAATCATGCAACATATAGTCTTTTATCACTGGCTTCTTTCACTCTTCATAATGTTTTCAAGGTTTATCTATGTTGATGCACAGATCAATACTGCATTTCTTTAATTGCTAAATAATAATATATTGGATGGGTATATCACATTTTATATTTCCATTCATCAGTTGATAGACATTTGGATTTTTTCCAATTTTGGTTATTATGACCAATGCTGCTATAAATATTTGTATACAAGTTCGGTGTGGACATGTTTTCATTGCTTTTGGATATGTATTAAGTCCTCACTTAATAGATTCTTAAGCTTTAAGCGAAACAGCATATAACAACACCAATTTTACCATAGGCTAATTGATATAAGCAAAATTAAGTTCTCATGGCATCTCATCAATGTTATAACAAAATGACATTGAATGAAATGAACTTATAAGAAAACCTGCTGTATACCTAGCAGTGGACTTGCTGAGTCATATGGTAATTTTATGTTTAAACTTTTGAGGAACTGCCAGACTTTCTGAAGGAGGTTGCTCCATTTTACATTACCACCAGGAACGTATGAGGGTTCCAATTTCTCCACATCCATAACAACAATTGTTATTGTCCGTCATTTTGATTATAGCCATCCTAGTGAGTGTGAATGGCATCTCATTGTTGTTTTGATTTTTATTTTCCTGATGACTAATAACCGTGAACATCTTTTTATTGGTCATTTTTATATGTTCATTCAGATTTGAAAAAATGTTCATTCATATTTTTGTCCACTTTTTAAATTGGGTTATTTGTCTTTCTATTATTGAGTTGTAATAGTCCTTTAAATATTCCAGATATGTTTCTCAGATATAAGATTTGCAAAAATTTTCTCCCATTCCATAAGTTATTTTTTCATTTTCTTGGTGTCCTTTGAAGCACAAACATTTTTAATTTTCATGAAATCTAATGTATGTATTCATTTGTTGCTTGTGCTTTTGGTGTCATATTTATAAAACCATTACCTATTCCAAGGTCACAAAGATTCAAATTTATGTTTTTTTCTAAGAGTTTTATACTTTTATTTCTGACAGTTAAGTGTTTGATTTATTTAAAATTAATTTTTGTGTATGGCGGGGGTAGGGATCCAACTTCATTCTTTTGTATGTGGATATTCAGTTGTGCCAGCATCATTCTTTGAAAAGACTATTCTTTCCTCCATTGAATCATAATTGTAGTTAGCAACTGATATGTGTTTAAAAACATGAGTCACTAAAATACAAAGATTTTAATAAAAGAGAGCAGATTGTACTGAGAACTATTAATTTAGAATACTTCTTTGGGATAAATTAAAGTTTGAGATGTTTTACTTCTTAAGAAAAAAGCACACTTGGAATCTGCTCTGCAAGTGTCCAGTCATAACTGACAAAGTGTCTTATGAGGATTTTGAAATCTTAATTACATTTAAATCATCGGAGTGCTTTAAATTGAAGTCAAACATGAGTTAAGTGGTTTCATGAGAATGAATCTTACGTTCTAGCTGCTAGCACATTCTAGCACACTAACTGCTGCTCCTTTGCATTACATACTGTGCTTCTAAAAACCAGGATCTTATTCCACTTACTTAGCTATTTTATGTGTCCTCAACACCAGCATTATTTAACGTATACTATTTCAGAATTAATGAAGACTACACTAGTCAAGCCCTCTGGATTCCAGAGAAATCTTTTTTATAACTCTAGTTACTTTAGAAATTATGCTCTAATTTTAAGTGCTATCTAAGTGAAAATAAAATATAATTCAAGTTATTTTCAAAAGCTATTTTTTACTTGACAAATCCGATATCCCATTAATGATAAAAAACACTTTATAAACTAGGACTAGAAGGGAATTTCCTTAACCTAATAAAAGGCATCTACAAAACCCCACAGCTAACATTATACTTTATGGTGAAAAACTGAAAGCTTTACCTTAGGATTAGGAACAATACATAGATGTCCATTCTTAACAACTGCTATTCAAGATAGACTTATTAAGAATTGCAGTTTTGCCTCATTCCATAGCTAATAAGAAAAACCACTATTAAATATCACATTTATTTCTTTATTTTTCTTATTTTTAAGTGTTTTACAGTGATTCTTGACAAGGTTGAACACATCACCCCAATACCCAGTATTTCTCATCTATCAACATGTGTTAATTGTTCTCCCTAACTCAATTGTTTTCTTCCACAAAATGAAACAATAACAAAACCCTCATTAGTTACAAATATAGTCCTACTTACCAAAACTGGCCAGGTTTCCTTAAATATGTACCATCTACATGGCCATATTTTATACTCGCTTTACATATAAATAACACTTTATAAATTAAACCAAACAAGAATATTTGAAATAAAATTTCATTACAACACCTAAAATGGCTGTCCAGTAAAATGTATATACCAACAGACTCTTTTTCAAACAGTTTGTTTAAGATTACTCATTTTATTAATCACAATAAACAATGTTTTGCTTAAGATACTTTCGGCACATATAACAGAAAACAATTAATGCTATATTTAACAAAAACAAAAAGAGAGAATTTATTCTAAGGACAAGGGCATCTCATAGCACCCAAAGCAGGAATTCAACCAAGCCCTGGAGAAGAACTCCAAGTAAGAACTAAAAAAGCCATCAGAATCCAGGTAGTTCTCTTCTCTGAACCTAGTTTATCCTCTTTCTGCAAAACAGGTTTCTCTTCTCTGTTCACATAGGAGGAAAGCAATGGTCATGGCCAAACTCCTGAGTTTACATATGTATCATGGCCAGACTGACTCTCTTTATTCAAATCCCTACAAAGAAAAATCTCATTGGCCCAAACTGGCCCACCTCCACCTTTGACCAGAGATGGTCATCCTGCTGCCTGAAACCTACTTCTGTAAGCAAGGAAGTATTCAAGCGGTTCTTTGTAAACTAAGAAGACATACCAAATGATATCTACTACAAATGGACAGGGCTATGTAAACCCAGTTCCTCTCTCAAATTCCATAAAACAATAAGTCAACCCTCCTCTCCTGGAATGAAGTGACTAAAAGAGTAGAGAATAGCTCAAGAGTGTTAAAGAAATCAATGTCTCAACACTTAGAAGTATCAGTTCTAGTGTAAGAAGAAGTGAAACTGGCTTAATGACACATTCAACTGGACATCTTCCATGCCAATATATATCTGTCAAATGAAATGTCACACTAAACAACATGTGTTCACTCTCCCTTCCTCAATGTTTTACTTAAACTCCATGGGTTATACAAACAGAGCTAAAGATATTCATTGCTTAAGATAACCAAAGCTCTTAGGCTAATAATAAAACAATTTGTGCTTACAGACTCTATTTGGAAAAGGCAAACAATTTAAATGTTAACTTTAAAGAGTCACTGAAATGATAATTATCTGTTGCTAAGTTTTACTTTCCCCTAAGGGTCTGCTGGTACACTGTGTGGACAAATCAGTAAGTATGAGACATCTTACATAGGAAAAAAGAAATCATTTTCAAATAAAAATTAAAAGTCGAGATGTTTAAAAAAGAATTTTAGGTTCAGTTATCACAGACTTTCCTCCTCTTACTGATGAATAATTGCTAGACTGAGCTCTAGGAATACCTGAAATCCAATGCTTTTCATAGCAGGTAACAATTCATGTTAAGTAGGCTCTCTCTAAATACATTCTCCTAGTCTCATCTTTCCACATTATCTGCTAAATTTAACCACAGATTCTTAAGTTACATTTTTTTCCCATAAACGGTGTTAAGCAAAAGTATTCTAAAGAGGATAAGTACACAGCGGCAAGGTAGAATTAAATCCTAATTTTATTTTGGAACCTCTTTCTGACACTGGAGAATGTCTTATTTCAGCTTCTTGTTCTGTTAATTTTATGCAGTGGCAGTGCCTCATAGCACTGTTATAAGAAGAAAATAAAATGTAAAAATCGAGCAAATATAAAAATTGCCATGATGGTTGGTACTGCTGTTAGTAATATTGCTCTCATTAAAGCAACACAGACTTGAGTTCCAGAAATTCAACCATCAGGGCCTCAAGTAAGTTAACAATAACATCTGTATTTGTGTAATGTTTTATTATTTCTAAATAATTTCTGTAAATGTTGCTCATTTAGTCCTCACAAATGTAATATAACAAAGGTGTTACCATCTGAGGTGACAGAGGCTCTGAGATGTGATTTGCCCTAGTTCATACAACTGATAGTAAATTGAGGCTTCAAAGCTGGGATTCAAACCCTGTCTTTGACTCCAGGTCCCTTTATTGTTGTGGAGCTTATCTAATGTTTTAAAAGCTTCTGATCCTATTTCTCACCCTGACTTATTATACAGGAGTCACATGGAGAAATCCATTGAAAAATGTTTGCCCAGCTTTCCTGGATTGATAAGAGATCTTAATGACTTCTTTTAACCACTTAAATTTTCAGTTTTTTAACTACTTCTTTAACCACACTTATTTATTTATTAATTTATTTGTCTATGCTTCTCTCCATATAAGAACATGGTGTCTTCAAATTCAAAACAGTAAATACATTCTGGACTAATACCAGTTGAGGGAACACAGAATAAAGGAGAGGAACAAATGATGTCAGATGATTTTGTGTGACAATGGTTTGGCATGGTCCTAGTAAAACATACCTGGGTTCAAATTAGGATCTCTAAATGTGGACCTCAATTCCACATAAAATGGAGTCAGCAGGACCTATTTTACATGGTTAGAGTGAGAATTAAATAAGTATATAATGTGTATGAGGTGTATAAATATATGTTTATTAGTGATTGGCAGAGTAAATTGGTACAAAATAACTGTACAATAATTTTATGACTTTGGGGAAAGCTGTAAATAAGTTAAGTTTGGAAAAGGCATTAAACATGGCTCGACTCATTGAGGAGACTGTAAACTTTAGTAAGCAACAAATATTAGTTATAATTTCCAGATAGTAGGTCATGGTGTAAGTGCTGATGATAAGTGGACTTGAGGCAATAATCCATTCACCTAAGGATATTTAAACAAGCCCAGAAGGACATTTAAACAATGTCCTTAAATAGAAAACAAAATTTATCATTTTCTCATGAATGGAGAAGCTGTACATCACTTTCCAGCTACCAATTGTTAAGTGTTTTATTCACGAGTTATGTGTAAGAACCAAAACCCATGCACAACAGATGTCAGCCCAAATCTGGCTTCTCAAAAGTGGTTTTCCTCCTACTCATAAGAACCCAAGGATGTGTTTATGTGAGTGTTGCAGATGAATCCTCAGCACTGAATACTATTTCACGGTGTGACTTAGAGGCCAACTGTGTTTCTTCTCATTGGTGAGAGCCAAGCATTGAACCATGGTCTGAATTCAGAGTCTGGATCTGAAGACAATTTATGGGCAATTTGTCATCCAACTCCAACAAGTTTATGCTTATATATAAAGCACAGAAGGATGGAAAAATCATTTTGATCAGCCATTAAGTCTATGGTAGCAATCAAGGCTTTAAACAAAGTAGTTGAATTTATATAGTCAACACCAGTTCAGAAAGCAGAAAACCAAAGACTAACCATGATGCCTCTCTTTTCCTTAGCCAAACACACTCATCCAATCTATAGCAAGTTCACTTGCTAAACAACTCTTACATCCATGTACTTCTTTCTCTTAGTCTAACCCAACATCAGCTATTTCTTAGTCTCCGTACATTTAATCCAGACCCTCTTCAATGCAGTCTGAGAAACTTCTCCAAAACACAAACTCGATCCTGTCACTGCCTCCACTCCATTCCTCTCTCTTAAAAACCTTAAATGGTTTCCCTTTATTCCTATAAAGGTCAAAAACCTTAGCGTGGTCATTTAAGGTACAATGTTCTTAGTTACCACAGTGTACTTAATTACAAGGTTCTTAGTTTCCACCAACAAAAATTGACTCTGGCTGATTTTAAAAGCAAATAAATTTATTAAAAGGATATTGCCACTAGAAAGATATTGACTCTGGCCCATTCAAACAAGAAAGATATTTATAAAAGCATGAGAGCCACCCAGAAGGCTGAGGGCCAAACCGAGGACATGGATGCTGCAGCTTGCACTACCAACACCCTGGAAACCACTGCTGGAGACACTGCCACACCTGCCAAGAGGAGAAGAGAATCCGTCACTGTTCTGTTTCTGGCTTCAAATCCACACACTGGGTGGATACACTTGATAGGCTAAGGCTAGGTCATGTGACTACACCTAGCCACCTGGAGCTGAGCTTCTATAATGGGAGGCCAGCCAACCTCCCCCAACACTCCTAACGTGGGGAATTCCCCAAACACAAGGAGTTCCAAATTGTGAGCAGCCAAAATAAAGAGAAAAAAAAGGATTAAACATGCACCTTAGCTTGTCATCTATGATTTGGCCCTAGCCTCCCTTCCATCCCAATGTTCCAGCTTCATATCCTTCCTTCAAACATTTCCTCTATGGGGATTTCCCACTACCTAGAATACTCCCTTCTCCACCAGCAGCCCCACCTCACTCTGGTCTAGGCTAATGTATCAGTCTAGGTACTGTTAGAAAAAGGATGGCATGCTCATGGTGGGTTCAATGAGGGGACCATTTACAAAGATAAGGGCCCTCTTAAAGGAAGCCAGATCGCAGTAGTGAAGCATCCTGGGCTAACAACAGGAGGAATGCCTCATCGCTTCTCAACTACAAGGTAAAGGAAGGGGGCTGGGACGGGGAGGCTCCTGGAACCCAGAGTGAACGGCTGTGGGCTTTAGGAAAGAAAATAAGTTAATTTGTACTAGCAGGGAGAGGGGAGTGTAAATGACCTGATTTCACTCTGTTTCCACACTCTAACCTCCTGCTGACGCCTCTTATTAGCTGAACCCAACCTGAGGACAGAGGGACAAGTTGCCTGCTAATGGAAACCTCCAAGGCAACCCCCTGGAGCACAGCACAGGGTTGAGAAAGATGAAGGGTGAGTCTGGAAGAGCTAATGGAAAAAATCCAAAGTAGCGGGTGTCCTTTGTTTTAGGTTTATTTTTTTAACAGTACTTATCTCTATTTTAACCATACCATACAACAGTACATTTTTAAAATTGTTATTAATAGACATTATTAATAATTTTAAATTCTTTAAGGTCAGGGATTATAAATTCCTTAAAGTCAGCGATCGTATCTGTCTTTTCTCACCATTGTTTCCTCAAGAACTAGCATAGTACCTGACACAAAGGGCCTCAATAAATATTTCTTGAATTAATGGAAGAATCTTCAGTGTAGAATATTGAGCCTTTAATAACTAAAATAAGGAAAGTACGCTTTCCTACATCCTTGTCAGACAGGGTCTTTCCTAGTTTCTTCTCTGTCCACCTAGTAAAATATCCTCTAACTGTAAAACTCTGAGGCCCTGCCTAGATTGAGCTAAAATTCTAATAACTTACTTTTATTGTGTCCAAAGTTTCTCTTGTTCAGCTAATTTTCTTAGGTAATTTATTGAGAGCTCATTCTATGGCATATATGTAGAAAGCTAAAGTTCTTAAGCTTCATAACCAGAAAGTTTAAACCACAATGCACAGCAAATGTTTCAGTTTAAACCTTTTTGCCTTTGTGCTATATTAAAATATGCCTTGAAACGGGCATAATGCCATGTGGTGAATAGCATATGGTATCCGACAGTCCCTATTCATGTGGAAAATATGCTAACGATATCCTGTACAGGAAGTAAAAGTGGAACCAGATTTATTTTTTCTATATAAGTTTTTTTGGATTCAGCATCTAAAAATACTGATTTCCAGTGTCATGGAGGGAATGATATGAAGGTTGGACAGAAAAGGCTGGCATGCAAGGTCAGTTACAAAATAATCTACCAGAGGAAGACAGGAGTAACCCACTATCTGGCTGGTCAGAGTCAAGGTAATTTTGAAGGATAATGAGAGACATTTAGAGAAGCCCCTGAGCCACATCAAGGGAGTCCTCAGGGCTCAGCTCTATCCCAGGTCCAAAGAACTCGTGCTGACCTGCGGGAAACAGGCTCAGCATCCCCCAGGTGTTATTTCCACTAGTGGACCGTGTTTGTTTCTACTGGCCAGAGCTGTATCAGGCCTAATGCCCCTTTTTTATAACAAACATTTTGCAATGTCTCCTCTGCTATTCTGATATGAAATTCATAGGTAATATAATTTACCCAAAATATATTTAAACCAATATAATGATCTAACTATAAAATAAAGGATAAATAAAATACACATATAATAAGGCTATATCTATCAGAATGTAAACTCTTAGGCACTGAGAGGCTTATACCTATGGGTAGAATCACTATGAATCCAAAACCCATAAATTTGATCGTATACTGGAGACATACACACCATGAGCAATGTTGTTGTCAGAGCCATGAGTTTTCAAAATAGTAAATGTTTCTTGGTAATGTTCCCCAGAAAACAATGTAAAATCTCTCAGTTCACATAGTACACTCTTAGAAAGTTTAGTGATCTTAAAAATATGTAAAAAAGACTTAGAGATTATCCAGGATTCTCCTAATGGGCCTAATATCATCACAAGAATCCTTATACAAGAGAGATCAGAAAAAGAGATGTGTCAGTGAAAGCAAGAGGTTAGAAGGATGAGAAGAATGGGGCAGCGTCTAGGAGCCCAAAAAAGGCAAGGAAACAGACTTTCCCTTGTGCTGCTCTGCCTTAGTTAGTCCTCCCTCAATCCCCTCTAAGGTTGTGACTTCATTACATCACTCAGGGCCTTCTCTGCTCTAAGTCCTAATTTACGTGAGTAATTCTCATGTTTTGCCTGATAAATTACCAAATGTTCAGTATAAACGACCATATTGTATATATTTTTGCTAACAACAAACATATATATTATAGTAAATAAGTTTATAAATTCAGGACCTATTTACAATCTAGAGTAAATAAACTTTTGCATAATAAAATTTACTTTTCTGACACATAGAGCAAAGTCTGTCAGTGACGAAATGACAGTAAACCACTATCTTGGAATTGAATTAATCATAGACTCAATATGCATTTCTTTTTTTCCTTTTTTAAATATTCATTTTTTGTCTTTCCTTTAAATATTCATATCTTTACATGGGTGCTTCCTCCTCAAAATGTTCCTAACTGATAAAGTCTACCATACTGAGGGTAATTTTATATATCAAAGCTAGAGAATTAACATACAACTTGTAGTCTAACTAACACTATTTCTTTGACAAATTTCCCTAATATTTTTAGATTTGTTTTCTTATCTCTAAAATAATTCCTACCTCACTTGATTAGTATGAGGATAAACATAGAAAAATAATGGGAGTGATGTCAAATCCTATAAACAAAATTCTCCCATATTCAAATGAGTTGCTTCTTCTTTCTTCAGGTATGTGGTTGTAAGCAATCATCTCACTTTAGTTACTTTAGTTATGCACCTTGTACTATGAGCAAGACTGCCGCAGATAAAACCACCAGAGATCTATACTAGATGTGGTAGAGTTAACGAAAAAATCTTTAAGGAACAGTGGAGGACTTCAGCTTCACTCTCTCATTAGAGCATGGTTAACAAATAGCACTGCTATGTTAAGACGATCTGTTCAAACCACGACCTAGTAAAATCCAGAAACTAAAATGACCCATTAAAGATCTTGTGATGTAACAGTAAAATGACCTATTATCTGCAGAATAGGAGAAACAGAACATTAAAAATTTTAAAGTAAGAACCTGTCAGCAGAATTTCACAGGTACGTCAAAGTTCCTTTTCAGGCCTGAGAAATTTTTAAAAGAGAAAGTCAGAAATGCATTATTGGCAGTAATTGAAAAGAAGCCTAAGAAGGACCTTTTTTTAAAAAATTAAAATGTGTCTAATCTAGAAACTACCTGGCTATTATGCCATTTTTGAAGTGCCAAGCTCGGTGAAAAGAAGCTGAATTTTACATCTCACCGTAAGTAACTGTTCCCAGAATAATTCACCTTATTCCACGGTAGGCAGAGGTCTAACAAACACCTTCAACCCTTACCAGCTCCAGGTTATGATATGTACTCAGCATCTGTCCCTTAATCATACAGGAAACTCTTTTTCTTAGAACTGTACATTGAGCTACAAGCCAGGATTTGGGGCCTGGGACCTAGTTATTGGCTAGGGTTTCTATATATACTCAATCCTCTACCTAGAGAGTCTGGGCAAGTATCATCACCAAGTTTCCTGACAAGAAATCGCTTTCTTCTCTTTCTTGAAATGAGATTTAAGAAAATATCAAAAACATCTGTGCCCTCTCCCACCGAGTGTAGTAGACTTTAGTCACAGCAGAATTAAGAACAGAGACTACAAAGTAATTTAAACAGGTGAAGCTGAGATCTCTAAAGGGTGCTGAAAAACTCAGGAAAAGAACCAAAAAAAGACAAACTTGGAGAAGCTCAAACTTCAAAGCTCATTGGAAAATATGTAGTCACAGCCCACTTGATGGCAGAGAAGTTCCTAAGCTACTGAGGCTAGAAATGGCTGAGTTGCCAGGAAAGCAGAAACAACCCTTTGGGCACAGGTGAGCCACAGCTGGTGGGCAGGCTGGGCATTCAGGGAGGAACAGGTGCAGAGTCAGGGGGCAGATGGGGTCGGGGGCCACTACCGGTGTAAGGCCTAAAATGCAGTGTCCCTTTCAGGGTAGCCATGGGAAAAAAACTCTCTGGGGCACAGAGGGATGGGGCTGTCACTGTGGGATGGGGACCTGGAGAGACTGCCCTCTGCAGGACCCTAGTGCACCTCTTCATATGGTTTCAAGCCACTGAGTTAAGATGAAAGTTGAGCGCCAAGTTCACTCGACAGACAGCCCAGTGGGGGCCCCAACATGCCCATGCGGAGCAACAACCTGGGCTGGGGTGAAAGGTAGGCCATCTGAAGCTCTCAGCCACACTGCTGTTTAAGACAAAAGCTGAAGATAGCACACAGCAAGAGCAACGCCCTACAGGCACTTAGCGCTGGGCCAAGTGGTGAAAAAGAAAGCATGCTCTACAGGAGTCTAACAAACCATCAGAACCAAGGAAAACCATTTCTTCTTCAATGTCTCTCTCCAGCGCCCTCTATTGACAAAACATTGTGCCGTCTGCCAAAGGAAAAATATTTAAAGGACCCAGACCCATTTTAACAGATCAGTCAATTAAGGCAGCTGAAAGGCTGTTAAGTTGATAACTGACACATTCTCTCTCCTGCTGAAGACCTCCATACAATCAGACCTCCCCAGTTGATTGCTTTCTCTGCTGTCCCCTAGAATTTATCTTGTCCCCATGTCCTAATTACTTCCATTAACTCCCCAACAACTCTGATCTTTTAACCCAGCTCTTCCAGCCATTTACAGTTAGAGGTCAGAAATCTCTCTAGGGCTTCTGTTGAGGGTGGCTCATAATTGTGAACCAGTGGAGCCCTGTGGTAGAAGATACAGTATTGCACAGCTCTTCAAAGAAAATTTGATAAAATCAATCAGGAGTTGAATTAGAGACTACGAAGGAAATTTTTAGAGTGATGGGATTGTTTTGTATGGCACTAGGGTAGGATATACATGACTATGCATTTTACAAAAACCCATACATTACAGAGTAAACTTTAATGTATGTAAATTTTTAAAAATCAGTGAAAGTTGGAAGATTTGGAATAGAATGCAGACTGTGACAAATGACTTTAACTGTATTACAAATGCATGACATAACCTTATTGAAAGGAATGAGGAAGGAACTGATCTAAAATAACTTTGGAAGATGGTATCTTGATGGAAAACTATAAAGCTAAAGATAAAAAAGAACTGCACATAAATACTGTATTCCAGTCTATAAATTAGTTTCTCACAGAGATCAGGTTAAGAATTCTGAAAGTACTTTACATCTATACTGGGTTTGAACAAATGATAAATAGATAATAGGAGCTAGGTTTCTTACAGTGAGGAAAAAGTTACAAATAAATAAGAGGAGAGGCTAGAATACTCTGTGATGCTAAGTTAGAGTTGAGGACATCAATATGAGCTCATGTTTAGCTAAGTGATTATAGTATGTGTGTAGACATGGGAATGTATGCATATATTTCCCAGCTTTGCCCACTGAGAAAGCCTAGAAGCAACGCCTCTTGATAGCAGTGAGCATACCAGTGACCAGATCTTGGTTTCAATAGAAGGAACCAGGGCTTAGGCAGGAAAATACACGATAAGCATAGAGAGAAGTAAGTATAGTGCCAGAAAGTAAGAAAGCACTCAGAAAATGAAAGAGACACTGAAACCAATCTGAAAGAGCTCCCAAAAGCCAAAGCTGGAAAAATTTGAACAAGCATGTTATTCTGAGATATGGAGATGAATTTTGATAAGAGAGGGTTTTGTTTGCTTGGTTGGTTTGTTTTATTAAAATGGGAAACACATACATGTGGATAGTAAGCCAAAAGAGGGAAAGGACAAAACTATAGGAAAGGAAAAGAAACAATTGAGAAAGGCAAGGGACTGAGGAGATGAGGCAATATTACAATTTGTTGAATTTACAAAGGACCAAGGGTAGTACTTGTCAGTTCATTATTTCTAACCTATTCCAGGACAGAGGTTGACACATGTAGAATCTCAGAAAACCTCTGTTCTGGTCCCCCCTTTTTTGTGGAGCCATGCCTGGTATAGGGTGCTCTTTCATAAACCACAAAGGTACAATTCCTAGAAATCTCAGAGGCAAGTCTGTCACTTCCTTTTGTCAGGGTCTTAAATTAATTATCAGTAAAGGTAATCTGCAGATTTAGGCACTGAAGGCCACTAAATAAAACAAGACATGTGAATGTACTTAATGCCACTGAACTGTATACTTAAAAATTGTTGTAATCATCAATTTTATGTAGGTTTTACCATAACAAAAAAAGTTTTTTAAAAACAAGATGTAAAATTAGGGAGAGTCATCCCTAAATCCATAACACTGCATTTATCAGATTATCTTTAATAACTTAAGTGATGGAGTAAAGCCCAAGATTAAAATGTTTAGAGAGAGGTCGAAGACAAATTTTACCTTCACATGCAACCGTGGAACTAGCCTTGGTTGAAAGAAAGCACTCGCTTCCCACATCTCAGGGGCAGTTCTGTCTTCCTAGCAATTGAAGAGTTTCCTCCAGAACTGTGACTCAGCTCTTTCAGAACAGTTCCTTATCACAATGTGGTAGCCGAGGTATCCACTGAGGAGAATGATCATGAGATATTTAGAACATAAGCCAAATTTTAAAATCCATTTCACATTTTAAAAAATTTGTTCTCAAGACTGCGAGAGACTACTTTTAATTATAGTTATAAGCAAGGACCTAAGAGGGGGTATTCAGTCAAAATGGAGGAAATTGTTTCCATTCGGCCTTCCTTCCACATTTCATTCCCCACTTAGCTCGAACCATATTTTAATACAATACAATCAATTTATTCATGACAAGGTGATAATTAGTATGTAGTTCTAGAAAAATGGGTCTGGTGGTATTTTTAATTTGCACCTTCTTTGGTTGGAAATATTACATTAAATAACAGAATGGCAAATAAAATAACTTGGCAGGCCCACGCAGTGAAGGAAGTATTTTCAGTAGAAAGTTGCCTTTATATGGGCATATTTCTACATTCTAAAATAATGTCTCCATTATCTTGGTTAGAGTTCAACTCTTTTAAATCTATTAAGGAATATGGGATGCATGAGTGTGTGTGATGATTCACAAATCTGAAATAACACCTACTCTACTTCAGTTCTGGCATAAAATGTGTCAGTGAAGCCTACAATTAAGAAAATTATCTTGGCTTGCCTTGCCACAGGATGATGATGCCAATATACACAGCCAGAGCAGAAATGTGCCGGCAAAAATGAGTTTAGGAAACAATTCTACTCCAGCACTGGATGTGCCTTGTGGTACCTTTGCCATGTCATCTAGATCTTTGTCATTGATGATAACACTAATAATATCTACTGAATACTGCACTGTTGTTTCTTTTAGTCCTCAGAATAGTCCTATGAGATAGGTACTATTATAATTTCTATTTTACAGAGAAAGAGAGGTTAAATAAGTTCCCGAGATCATACAGCTAGCCAGTGATAGAGCTGGGATTTGAACCCAAGTCTCTCAGACTCAGATGTTCACTCTCCTGACCAGAACTGGCTATACCTTACATTTTGAAGGACCTGATGCAAAATGAAAATGTAAGGCCCCTTGTTCAAAAATTTTTAATAATTTCAAGATGGTGACAGCAGGGTATTAAACCAAGCACGGGGTCCTTCTAAGCACAGGGCCCTATGCAATTACACAGATGTCGTCCACTCATGAAGCTGGCCCTGCTCTCAACCACATCACTTCCCTCCATCATGGCCTTCATCCCCATGTTTCAACTTAATTCAGCAATTATTTTGTCCAAGCCAAACTTCACCATGTAAGAGGTCCTGCATGGACCCATGAGAGACACACATCCAGTCTGGAGACAAACAACATTTATTTTTCAGTCTGTTATTTTACTTGCAGAGATTTCACATTATGCTCAAAAGCAGAAAATATCCCATAATTTCATGAGTTTTGAACATCTTTTTGGTTGATCCCTAAGATCTCCCTTTTTATTAGTCTGTTTCTCTCTTTAAAAAAAAAAAATGAGTGCAGCCATTTCCCCTGCAATGTTAAGCATATAACATCATGGTGTCATGCATTATTCCTTCTTACTGTGACTATTTGCAGCTGCTTTACCCTAGTGGTGAGAAAATGCCTCAGATCCTTGTAATTGTAGGGTCCTGATTAATGAACTCTCTACCTCTCAGGATCTTCTTTTGAAGATCTTTCCAAACCTTTCATTTGGCACCTTCATTCAAGTGGAACGTCTGAAGCTTGGTGGATGGCGTGTTTTAGTGTAAACTTTTTACTGTCTAACACATACCCCAAGAACAAAGGAAGCTTGTTTGTAGGGGCCTAGAGTAATTGGGACATGCAGTTTACATTTCAAAGGACAGGAATAGGCTGAGTGTGTATATCAGTGGTGGGGGAGAGTTTGGAGCTGGAAGACATAAAGACAGAGGAAGCATAATCTCTGCCCCTGATGGGGACTGCCACATAATTCAATGCCTAGCCACAGACTCTCTCGTCTTCACATCCTTTTTATTGTGATTTCCTTTTCCATAAGATAGTATGGCTGTTCCTATCTTCAATTTCTTCCTCGTATGGGGCAAGAAAGAAGGAATTATAGGCAACCCCCATCTGAGACTCTTTATACTTTAGGACTTAAATGTGGACTGGGATTGATGCCTCTCTACCTGTTATGGATAAGGTTGGGTGAGGTTATAGCTAATTTGCAAATTTACCATGAAAAGTATAAGGCACAAACAAGCATCTAGAACAGTTCTCAATCGTATCAGACCTACTATCTATCCTCTTTTTAGAAACACCCCCTTCACTGTCCTGAAATGAAATTCATATATGATACAACCTACCCACACACAAGAAAATATTTTTGATTAACATAATGCTCTAAGTACAATATAAAGGAAAATAAAATTAGAGTTAATGTTCATGTTCAAATAATTATAAATAGGTTTTTCACCCATATCAGTGCCCTGAAGGACATTTTAAAGTTGGGCAGGACAGTTTCTTTGTTTTATGGCACTGTTCCACACATCTGTCAGTCCTGGCCCCCAGCCACCAAATACCAATTAGCATGCCTTCAATCACTGTGATAACCAAATATGCACCAACAGTTCCCAGAACACATCCTAACAGGTGGTACTGCCCTGCTGAAAACCACCAATCTGAGTAAGAGTGCCTATGCATTGGATTCCTTTTGATTTTCCCTTGGTTAGAATTTCCAGGTAACAGAACGAGATATACTTGCCATATTCCCAGGCTAAGAGTTCCAAGGCCTGGCAAGCCTGGACTCAACAAGCATGCATTTTCTATTTGTACACAACTTTTAGGCTGCTGGTTTTAAAATAGTATACACACACACCATTTTCACCAAGGTCCCTGACCACATAGAGTTATGAGGCTTTGGTCAGGGAGTAGCCATGCTATGCATGGACTGATGGTCACGTAGAGTGAAATAGAAAGAGTTTCTATTTTGTGCCATATTTAAAATTTAGGAACATGGAAATGATGGGTGTGCCAATGTGGTAAATTGCTAAGAAAAGCTAGTTGGCTTTATATCTTATTTCCTGGTCCTCTCTGATCATCAGCTTGGATTAAAGGAGACTCTGAATTGTAAACATTTTCTCCCTGGCCTAGGACAAGTACTAAGTTGCCTCTGTTTCTGCCTGCTGAATACAAAATTGAAGCCAAGTAGGGACCCAAAAGGAATGAGAGTCCCCTCACCATCATGCCCCATGACTCACACCCCTAATTTGGATCAACTGAAATATTTACCAGACGCTTAATAAAGATACTGAGTTCTCCTGAAGAAAAAAAAAAAAAAAAGATACCAAGTTCTGGCAAAAAAGAAAAAGGGATAAGAAAAGTATGTTGTAGAAACTTCTGTGAGTCACCCTTCCGCATTTACCAGAGGTCAGTGTTTTGCTGCCAGAATAAGCTGATATTTGAATGGAAGATGAGTTCTAAACAATCAAAGAGAAAACTTAAACAAGAGAATCTCTCTACGTCACAATCTATGATTTAACATTTGCCATTCTTAAATTATTCTCATCTAAGAGTACATTTACTAGCTTAACCCCCGAGCATGGTTTCTGGGTGGTACAGTTCATATGTGGGCCATTAAGAATAAAGTTTAAATCAATGGATAGGGAAAAAAATGTTTATTTCAAGTAGAGAAAACATTCGTTCATGTATATAGTCATTTCATTCCTTACTCAGCTTAAATACACTTATGTTATATTAAATGTGCCCCCCACTCCCTGACCACTCTGACACTTTGAGATAGTCACTTGATCATAATGAGAGAGCCCACTTTAAAATAATGATCATAAACCTTGAGTAGGCTGTTAATGCTGCTAGCAATCATACTATATTTCCCCGATCCTTTTATTCTCCCACTCTCCCAAGTAACATTTCATACCTTCTCCTCTGTCCGTAAACCTCAAATACTCACTCATCACCCATTTTCATTTTCTGTTCATGGCCTTGCTTCCTATTTCACTGAATAGAATGAATCAGAAGAGTTCTCACAAATATGCATCACCTGCATTAGTGCCCATGTCCTGTGCTTCTTTCCTATGGCTGTAAGTGAACTCTGTGCCCCTGGAAAAGGCCACTTGCTCTACTTTTAGACTAGATGCCATTACTCTCATCTGCTCAAGGACATCATTTTAGTAACTCTCCTCTCAATTCTTCCCTTTTTACTGGATCTTTCCCATCAACCTACAGACATTATTTCCCACCTTTGAAAAACCCTCTTTTGACCCCATTTCCTTCTCCAGCTACTACCTTCATTTCTTTCTTTTCTAGAGGTTGTCTATATTTGCCATCTCCATTATCTCTCTCCCCATTTTCTCTTAAATCTAATACAATCAGATATTTATCTAATCCATTCCAATTAAATTGCCCTTGTCAAAGTTACCTCAACCTCTCTGTTGCCATATCCAATACCCAAGTCTCAATCTTCATCTTATTGATTAATAAGCAAAATATGATCACTCTCTCCTCCTTGAATCACTTTTCTACTTGGCTTTTAGAGGCAGACTTACCTGGTCTTCCTTTTACCCCTCTGGCTGCTCTTTCTCAGTATCTCTTGTTGGGTTCTCTTCATCTCTCTGATCTCAAAAACTTGGAGTGTTCCAAGATTCATCCTTGGCCCTCTTCTCTTTTCTATCTTCACTTACTTATTTGGTGCCCTCATCTAGTCTCATGGTTTTAAACACCATCTAGTATGTTCTGTATCTAGTCTGCATTTCTCCTCTGAATTCAAGATTCACAGTGCCTTAATATCTCTACTTACTTGACTAATAGACATCTCAAATTTAATGTCCAAAACAAACTCCTGATCTCCTCTTGCTACTGCCTTCTTTCTATTCTATTCTTCCACAAGTGCTCAAGCCAAAATCCATCATCCTTGATGATGCTCTCTCACGCCCGAGATCTGATCTACCAGCTTTACCTTCAACCTATGTCCAGAATGTGAACTCCACACACTACTTCCACTACTACCACTGCTATCTCTCACCTAAATTAGTACAGGAGCCTCCCAACTAGTCTCCCATTTTCCATCTTTGATACCATTCAGACAGACTCTTGTCGACACAGAAGCCAGAGTGATACTGTTAAAACACAAATCAGAGAGAGTCACTCCTCTGCTAAAAAACTCTCCAATGATATTTTTTAGTAAAAGCTCGACTTCTAAAATTTCTTTTAAAGTCCTGTATGCTCTGCTTACTGTCCATTCCCTCTCCAACTTTATCCCTTATTTCTTTCTGCCTTACCTGTTCCTTTCTATCAGCACTCTCCCTACCCTTTGCTATTCCTTGAACTTTCCAGGCACCCCTAGGTCTTTGTCTCACTGTTCCTGGGATGTTCTTTTCCCAGACATGACTCACTCACCTCCTTCCCTTAGATGTGATCTTCTCAGTGAGCCCTTCCCTGTTTACCCATCTGTGATTGTTCATTTATGTATCAACTTGAATGTGCCATGTGGTACCCAGACATTTGGTCAAATGTTATTCTTGGTGTGTCAGTGAGGATCTCATTCTGGATGAGATAAACATTTGAACTGGTTAGACTGGGTAAAACCGACTGCCCTCCCAAATGTGGTAGGCCTTATCCTATCCATAGAAGACCTGAATAGAACAAAAAGGCCGCAGCAAGGAAGAACTTTGCTTGCCTGACTGTAGAACTGAAGCATTTTCCTTTTCTTGTCCTTGGACTGAACTTACATTATCAGCTCTCCTAGTTCTTAGGCCTTCAGATTCAATCTGGAACTATACTATTGGCTTTCCTGGGTCTCCAGTTTGCTGACTGCAGATCTGGGGACTTCTCAGCCTCTATACACAGGATCAATTTCCCCTCAGGGTAAAGGAAGCATTCACAGAGAAGGTGATATTTATTGTGAATCCTGGAGAATAAAAGGGTATTTACTAGGTCAACAGAAGGGCATTCCAGGGTGAGGACACAGAAGAAATGAGGAGATTCGACATAAAAATAAATCTATCTTCCCACCTTCCAGGAAGTGATGATCCAGAGTTGTCTCAATAAATCCAGCTTGTTTTTCTTACTTTATGCTTTAATTTCTTTGTTATGTAAGGGGAGGTGTTGGTAACATTGAATATTAAATTGTAGTCATTTTACTGTGTAGGAGAGAAAGTTTTGGAGATTGTTATATCCTGGGGAAATGTTTATCCCACTCTGCTTGATACACTTGGTGAAAAGAACCTGCTAGTATTAATTCATCTTAACATTCTTGAAAGAATCTTCAAGTTTCTTATAGTTAATTGATATTTCCAATATCTTAACTGCTGAAATGATCATTGATAATTATTTTGCTTAAAAGTGTTACATTAGAATTCATTTGCTTATAAAAAGCACTCTGATTTCAATTTTACCATGTGCTTTATTTCATTAGTTAACTATAAGTAGGTTTTATTTATTGTTACATTGTTAAAAATATTACTATTATATTAAAAATAAAACAATGTTAATGTCCATTTAAATGTTTTCCAAGAAACTTTTCTACATTAAAAAATGTTATATAAGGAACAATATTACTTCACACACCTTTGACTAAGTCCTTTTAAATGAATGATCTAGAAATCAATGAGAAAGGACTTTACACAGAAGTAAGTGGTCAAGGGGTCATCCTGGGAAGGCAGCAAGAGCTGTGCAGTATGCACTGAGCACCACAATTAGATCTGGCCAGTTTTCAGGATCTGGCCCAGAATCTCTTTCCTGCCAGTGTCCTGGGTACAAGCCTCAAGAGATTGACTCACACATGAGAAACAGAAATAGACATCCAAATGCCACTTTATTCATTTACAATAAGAAGTTAAACTTCCATGTGGACCAGAAAACTCACATTGGCATAATTAGTACATTTTCTCCTTGAAGTCAAGGCAGAGAGGCAAATTCATACTGAGAAGATACTTTACTAATTTACCATGAGAAATCTCTGTCATGAGAATAGAAACCTTAGTTTCTGTATGATCTGTGCATTGTCTCCCTAGAGACAGCCTACATGGGAGTCAAAGCATAGTTAGAATTTTGATTAGTAATAAGAATAGAAATAGATAATCAAATATATGGAAATGGACTAAAAGATTCTTTGACAAACAGAATACAGGCCTCCAAAGATGTCCATGTCCTAATACTCAAAACTTGTGTTACCTTCCATTGCAAAGGGAACTTTGCAGGTGTGATTACATTAAAGATTTTGAGATCAGATTATCCTGGATTATCAAGGTGAGCCCAGTATAATCACAAGTATCCTTATAAGAGGGAGGCAAGAAGGTCAAAGGTGGTAGGAAAGGACATGATGGCAAAACAAGAGATTGGAGTGAACCCAGAAGGCATTATGAAGCAAAGAACACAGGCAGCCTCTAGAAGCTGAAAAAGTCAAGGAAATGTATTTCCCTCTGAAGCCTCCAGAAGGAATGCAGCACTACTGACACCTTGATTTTAACTCAGTGAAACTCCTGACCTTCAGAACTATAATGGAATAAACATGTATTATTTTAAGCCATTCAGTTATGGCAATTTATTACAGCAGCAAAAGAAAAAAAATACTAACTGAGGCATTTGAGGATTAGATTCAGCAGTGAGTTAGAATTAGATTGAGCAGTGACTGATAGAACTCACTTGAACAAGGTATACTTAAACAAGTTATGATCTCTCACAAAAATAAAGTCCAGATTAAACAATCCAATACTAATATAGCAGATCTACTCTTACTATTACTAGGTATCCAGGCTGCCTCTACTTTTTTGCTCTGCCATATTTAGCACATGTTTTCAACACCATAGTTCAAGACAACTGTTTAGTCTCCAGGTATTACGTACACATTATAACCAGGTAAAGGGAGAGTATGCCCTTTCCTTATAAGGAAACTTACTGAAAGTTGCACATACCATGGTAGCTTGTATCCATAGACAAACACTTGGTTATGTAGTCATACCTAGTTTCAAAGGACACTGGGATATAGTCCTTTTTCTGGGTGACTTTGTGCCCAGAGAAAAACAAAGAGTCCTATTCCCAAAGGAAAAGAAGAGAAGAAATAAAAGAGACTACTTATAATACCTGCCACAGTATCAATCTCAATTGAGATTGTATTATGAAAAGAATCGAAGTCCTCAATAATCAATTAGCTATAAGCCCTGTATCCATCTCCATCAGAAACAGAAACATGCAAGCTGAGATATCCTTTCCTCTACTCTGAGCTTAGATGGGTACTGCCAGTTTTGTCTTTATGATTCTTTATCTAGGAATAGAAAGCTAATCAATCTTTTTTAACTGGTATCTTCCCCTCCCCTTTAATTCCACCCTCCCCCCTTTTCAACCCTTAAGAACTGGATCTCTGAAGGTGGGGCATCTCCTCCCACATGCTCGTGGCATGCACCCGGGGATGGTCCGTGGCTGGTCCATGGCTCTACCTGGGGCATGAACCCAGGACTTTCTGCGTGTAAAGCAGACATGCTGACCACTACACTGTGGAGCCACCCCTTTAACTGGTATCTTTAGAAATATCAATATATCTTTACTCAGGTGATTAACATTTTAGCTGGACTAAGTCAGTCTGTCTCTTTTAGGTAATTACACATTTTTCTGCCATGGCCCTACAGCTTTTTCTCAGAGGGCAATCTTATTTCCTCATTCACAAGTTCTTGGAAAATACTTTCCCATGGTTCCAAAGGACAAAAACAAATTATAAAGGGGAAACACCTGTCACTGGGTTAAAGTTATCAGGTGCTAACAGATAAGTTTCACTCTCTTCTATGGTCGCTAGTCAAGACCAGCCATTCCAATCATAGAGCTGTCTGAAATTTGTCCCAAATGGAGCAAAATGTGATCATGTAGATAGTTAAATATAAATTTGATACCACTATCTGAAAGACAACTGTGCAATTTGCTTTTGAAGTTATTTTTGGCTAAAATCAGACTTGGTCTAACAAGCAGGTGAAATGAATATCTCTGCTCATGGTAGGTATAATTAATATCTCCATTTTGCTGATGAAGAAACTGAGACCTAGATAAATTAAGCAATTTGCCCAAAGTTAAGGCTATTAACCGTCAGAGTGAGAATTCAAAGCTCTTAACCAGAATCTGGGCTCTTAACCATTACACTATTGATATTATTTGAGAAATATGTGGAATGTCTCTGCTATTATATATTTCCCTATTGTTTTTTAGGATCCCTGAAATTTCAAACATTCTTTTGGTCTTAAAAGCAAATTCAGTGGGAAAAGTAAAGTTAACTCTTTAGAGAACCCAGGGTGGAAAATCATCATGTTCTTTCCATTCCTATAACCAATATTTTATATTTCAGGCCACCATCATTTCTCACCTGGATTACTGAAGTAGCCATCTAACTGGTCTCCATACTTCCAGGATGGCTCCTTCCAATCTGTTCTTCACATTACAACTAGAATGAATTTCCCCAAACGCAAATCTGATCATGTTACTCCTCTGCTTAAACCCTTTCAGAGACTCTTCATTGCTTTCAGCACCATCTATACCAGTGGTTCTCAATCTATGAGGCAAAATTTTATATACATCACTCCCCTCCCCCTTACTATCCTGAAAGGAAATTCACAAGGAAAGTAAACTACATATATACACAAGTTTTAAATAAATGAAAGTAAATAAAATAAAAACATTAGTTTAATTAAAAAAATGTTTGGCCATGATTACACTAGAAGCAAAAACCCCTACAAATTTTAGGATAGTGGATATAGTACTATCCTCCCCCCATCCTCCCCTCCGCCCCTATAGATAACTGCTATTCTAAACTCTTTAATGTGACTTGTAAAGTTTTGTTCTCAGAACTCTCCTCACTTCCCTAGGCAATATTCTCACTGATCAGCTGGCCCTGGGCTTTAAGCCTCATAAACTACCTGAATACCCAATATACACAATGGTTTCTCACTTACTGATCTTTGTAGAAGCCACTTTCTCTCCCTGGCACTCTTTCTTATCTTCTCTTCAGCTTTATTTGGCTAATTCCTTCTCATTCAGGTCTCTGCTTAGAAGTAATTTCCTCCAGGAAGCCTTCTCTGACATACCAATGAGATGTGGCATCCTTCCAGAGCCCTGAAATTTCCTCTATTTTAGCACATGTCACATTGGATTATAACTTTCTCTTTATATCTCTGGTTACTCCCTAGACAACAAGTTTCTTGAGGGCATAGACTGTGTTGTGTCTTACAGCACAGAATGGTTGGCACAGACTTGGCATTCATAATAACTTATTAAAGGAAAAGGAAGTTGGAGAGCATCAAAAACTAACTTAGCTGAACTGTCTTATATTTCTACTGAAGGACACTTTTGAGAATGAAATAATGAAGTTGGGAGTATTATGGTCAGCTATTACTTTTTAGAAACAAATTATTTTGGAAATGTGTAAAAATAAAAAAATACAAAACATATTTTGAAAAAAGATAAAATGTAAGAAATATAAGAAACATTATATCAGCCAGGTTTTTAAGGTCAACATCAACAATGATAAGCCATGTTGATAGCACCTATGTTATGATAAAAATGGCATTTTATCTCTGTGGTTTTTTCTCCCCAAAACCCCTAATCACAGTATAAGCAAAAGAAAAACATCAGATAAATTCCAACTGAGGGATATTCTACAAAATACCCGATGAGTAGTCCTCAAAACTGTCAAGATCATCAAAAACAAGAAAAGTCTGAGAAACTAGTAAAGCCATGTTGAGGATCCTAAAGAGACATGATGATTAAATATAATCTGATATCCTAGATTGCATTCTTGTGGACCTTGAGAAGAAAGATTTATTTGATGTGAACCCCAAGAAGGAATTTATTTGCTGAAATAGACTCCCATAGTCAACTGAGGGCCCAAATGGCATAAATAATAAGAGTCCAGTGGCCATTTGCTGGCCGAGAAGAACCTCAGACTGAACTCCACTCCCTATCCCCTGCTTGTTTAAGTCAACCACTACAGGGAAGCCCTGATTTCCTCTTTCGACCAAAGGACTGAACCCTGTCCAATCAGAACTGCACAATTATTTGCATCTATATTGACCAATCAGAATTACATGAGTTTGGAACCTCATTTGCATAGAATTGACCATTTGGGAACCTAGGCAGGATTTTCCCTTTTAAAGGTGTCCTCCGGTTTTGTTTTCCATCAGAGGCTGTGTTCCCCTGCTTTACAAACTATTTCACCTGAATAAAGTCTCTTCTTTTCCACATCTAAGAATTTTGAATTATTTTCTAAAACAGAAAAGGACATTAGGTAAAATCTAAAGAAATCTGAGTAAAATATGGACTTTTGCTAATAATAATGTACCAATATTTCATTAATTGTAACAAATGTACCATGTTAATATAAGACGTTAATAATAGGAAAAATAGAGTGCAGGGTATGTGGGAACTCTGCACAATCTTTGCATATTTCTGTAAATCAAAACTATTCAAAAATAAAAAGATTATTTTAATAAGCAAAATATTTAAATAGACACTGCACCAAAAAAAATGGTGTATAAATGCAATAAGCCCATGGAAATATTCTCCATATCTTTAGTCATGAGGCAAATGCAAATTAAGCCATAATACGATACAACAGACACATTAAAATGATTAAAATGTAAAAAATTGGCCAAATCAAGTGATGTTGTGGATATAAAGCAACTGAAATTCTAAAACATTGATTATGGGAATGCAAAATGATATAGTTGCTCTAAAAACTAGAGTGGCAATTTCCTATAAGTTAAGTATACACTTTCCACAAGATCCAGCAATTCCACTCAAGAATAATAAAATATACATACATACATACACATACATATAAATATATACATACTTAACAGGAGAATAGTTTGCCCCCACAAAATATGTCTCTTTTTAGAAACTGATTATTTTAGGCTGGTTAACTTTAAGAAACAGCAGACATGAGAGAAGCTCTAAAAATCAGGTAGAAGTTATCCCTATTAAAGTACATTTACATTTGTCAGGGAAATCTCCATTTATGAAGGTGTTCCCCTCACTGTATTAGGAAGAGGAACGTACCTAAACCTCTGGATACTATTATCAATGAAGAAGGAAGAGACTTAAATCTACATAACAATCTTAATCTTGTTTGCTGTACTCTTCCTAGTAACCTCCCAAAACTAGCTCTCAAGCCCAATATCTTTTGTATTCAGCTTAAGGTGGTGTTTTAAGTAATGGCTTCCGCCATTTTGACAGGTTACTCAGTTTTCCTGGGTCTCTCGCCTGTATCCAGGAAGTATACATGTTATTAAACTTTAATTTGTTTTTATCCCTCTAATCTGTCTCATGTCAACTTGATTAGTAGATCAGTTAGAAGAATCTACAAGGGTAGAGTAAAATATTTTCCTCCCCAACAATACATACATATATACATAAAATGCAAAATGATACCATCAACCACAACAAAAAAAGCAATCACCTTGAAATTTATGAAAACTCTTTGAAATAATCACAAGGTTATGTTATGTTCTTAGGTTACACATGTTAAAGTATTCAGGGGCGTATTGAATTGATGTCTGCAACTTACTCTCATGATTCAGCAAAAGAAAAAAAGGAAGAATGGTAGGAAGGGAGGAGGAGAGAGAAGCAAATGTGACTAAATGTTAAAAACTGGTGAATCAAGATAAAGAGTATATAATTCATATTACTCTTGCAACCATTTTATATGTTTGAAATTTTTCAGAATAGAAATTTGGCAAGGTGGGGCAGGAAGCTTGCTCAGTAATAGCACTGGTAAAATGATAAAAATATCTCTAGGGGTCAATTTTTTATTTTTTATTTTGCTCACTGACTGAGGGCTAGCCATAATATTTACGCTGCCTGAGCACTTAAACTGTGCCTGTGAAGGAGAGCAGATTTTGCTACCTCAAAATGTCTCTTTGGCCTAAGGATTATTTTGAGCTAAAAGTAATAAAAATCCACCAGATTCAGAAAAGGCTCTTTACCTCCCCCTCAACTGCCTAAATTTACATTAGAAAGGGGGCCTACAACAAGAAGAAAGCTATTACCAGAGATACATTTTTACCTAAGAAACTTATGTACATAGCAGGGCAACACACCTATCTACATACCAGGGAAAACTTTTGCTTTCCAAACATCTCTGCCTTCCTGTGAATGGTCTTCCTCCTCTTAATATACCCCAGACCCTATATCTTTCCTTAGCTCAGGATGGTATATAAGCCTCAATTATCTGGCTGCCCTTTGGTACTCACATTTTCATGGTGCTCCTGTAAGTATGTAATTAAATTTGTTTTTCTCCTGTTAATGTCTTATATCAATTTAATTACTAAACTGGCCAAAGAACAGAAGTATAGAAGGAAAAGTTTTCCTAACCTACAATTGTCTTCATGGAACAGTCTGTGAACTATGAACCGTTTATTAAACTGTGAGCTGTATATTAAAATTTACTCAGATGGTTCAACTAAATTTAAGATTATATGTTTTACACCAGAACAACCCAGCTGTAAAATAAAAAGTTCCATCAAACAGCTTCTTTTGTATTCCATGCCTCTAGATAATGCTCAAATTATTTGTCCAATTGTTTTGAAATCATATAGACATTTTTATTCAGGGTCAATTTTAAAAGAAGGCAGAGTAAGCAATAAAGATAAGCCAATAATTTTTTTTTATTTAAAATAGTCCCGTTGAGAACCTATATGTTTATTTCAGCAATGCTACCATTTTCAGACATTCCTGGAAATCTCACTTTGGGGCTTCAGACCCTGTTTATGACCCTCCTAATAAAATCATGTGGTTATTTTAAATATATTCATATTTTATTTTGGACAAAATGGCATCTGAACACATAATCACTCAATTTACCATTAACTCAAATGACTTGTTTATTTTTGAAAAATCAAGCCTACCTTAATGAAATTAAAATTTGCCATCACAAATGCCACTCGGAAAAAAAAACCTTTCCATGTCTCTAAAATAAAAAATAAATAATAAAAAGAAAAGAGCTCCAAAATTATTTTAGGCCAGGAGTTGGCAAATTTTTTCTGTAAAGATTAAGATAGTAAACATTTTAGGCTTTGTGGATCATGTGAATTCTGTCACAATCCATTCTGCTGTTGTAGTATGAAAGCAGCCATTAACAATGTTTAAATAAATGAGTTTCCCTGTATTCCAGTAAAAATTTATTTACAAAAACAGTCTGTGGAACACATTTGCCCATAAGCCCTAGTTTGCTGACCTATTTTAGGTAATTAACAAATAATTGAAATAACTGTATAGCCTTCCGAAGTGACAGCAATTACCACGATATATAATATTTGGCTTCATTTTTCTTAACCCACTGTTTTGTAGTTATTAGTAGGGTATTTTAAAACTTTACTCAAAAGCATTATTTGGTTAATAGCATTTGAAGAAAGTATTGTATTAATACCTCCTCTCTCAGAGGGGAATCAATTACAGCACAATTGCAGTTTTAACATTCAATCAGCAGGAGATGTATTTTTATTTCTAGGAAGATCATTAAAAATAAAAGTACAATTAATCACCCCATTGCTCCAAGAGTATTATTGTAGTCTCCATTCTTCAGGAAGTAAACCGAGGTCAGCTCACTTAGTATCAATGTAATCTTTGTAAAAAGGAGGAAAAAATAAAGATAAAACACAGCATACATAAAAAACTTCAACAGAAAAATGATAATGTGACCAACAATTTTTTGGGGGAAAAATATCAGTTTATCCAAAACATCAAGGGAACACAACATAAAAGTAATCTACAGAGTACTTCTATCACTGTTTACTAATTTTACTATCATCTGAAAACAAAACATATTTCCTTGGCTTTAACAAATTTAAAAAATAATCTTTTCGCAGACAGATTGATGTTTGCAAATGCTTGATATAAAAAGCAAAAACCATAAACAGTTCTATTTAAACAAACTGTGCCCTTTCTCTTTGCTCATTTAAAAACAGTTATTGGAATTAATGATTACAATTTTCACACCTTCAAAAGAAAAGATATATCAAAAGGGACCTGGGCTAACACTTCAAACTTATTGAGCTCTTTTTCCCTTTTGATACTTTCCTCCCCACTGCACTAGTGATTCTCAAATACAGTCCTTGAACCAGCAGCATTAATATCAGATGGGAATCTGTTAGAAATGCAAATTCTTAGGCCTTACCCCAGACCTCCTGAATTAGAAACTCTGGGCATGGAGCCCAGTAAAAACCCTCCAGGTGATACTGATGCATTCATGGGTTTGAGAGTCACTGGTCTACATCCAGGCAGATGCTTATGTAGCTATCAATAAAGAACTTCAAAGAACTCTTCACTGTGGGTACCGCATAGGTCCATATCAAGTCTCCTCACACTTTCCACATTCTATTAGCTCAGATCTAAAGGAGAGGAGAGTGATGATGGCTTACAAATGGAAAGCCATACTCACTTATAACTGCTACTCCTCCTGCTCATTACTAACCACCTAACCCATATGTAGACTTAACATAGTAGCACATAAGGCAGCTATACTTCCTCACTCAGCTAAAGCTCAGAGATTCAATAGTGTGGGATGGGGACCGGGAGGAATACAACTTTACAACTTTTCATAAGAAGAATTACAGAGTAATTGACTCCTAAACTATGTGTATCTATAATATCAATTGCAAAAATAGACATATTTTTAAAAAGAGATCTATTAGAACCTTTGCTTATAGAATATTTGCTGATACAGAACACATCTTTGTATAATGGTAGGAACTGCAAATTCAACTCCAAATACAGAAGCACTTGAGCACATTGCTTTCAGTTTCTTTCTGTTTGGCCTTAACCTCTGTTTGGTCAAAGAAATTAGAGCCCTATAAATTAAGAAGCTTCTTCTGAACTAAAAGACATTTTTTAATAAAGATGTAACCAATGAGTTAAAACACTACAATATACATTGTATTGCCCTGTTTGGTCAAAGAAATTAGAGCCCTATAAATGAACAAGCTTCTTCTGAACTAAAAAAACATTTTTAAATAAAGATGTAACCAATGAGTTGAAACACTACAATACACATTGTATCGTGATAACCATTAGTGAGGAAGGAGAGGCTACAAATAAAAAAAAAAAAATGACACTGAGACAGCCAGTTAAGAGCTACAGATGTACAGAGGATGAAACAGCAGTGTGAACTTAGGTAAGCAGCAGGAGCCTCTGAATAGATGTGGAAACTGAGCTGGTCTTTGAAGAAAGAATGTGTATGAATATAGGAATAAAAATTCTAGACAGGCAAATGCCATGAGCAAAGACCCTAAATACACTTGGCACATTTGGAGAATAAACAAGTAGGCCAATTTATCTGGAGTAGGACAGCCATATAGGAAAGATTAGAGAAGTAGATTAGGTCCATTTTACTGTAGCCTTAAATGTCATTCGACTCATTCTGAGAGCAATGGGGAACCATTTAAAATTCTAGGGACATGAGAGCAGTATTTTAGGAAGACTGATTTGACTAAAAGCGTAGAGTAAATTAGAGTTTGGTTTCTCAAGTGGCCATATATATATATATAATCACATAGGATCCTGTTAAAATACAGAGTCTGATTCAGTAAGTCTGGGGTGCAGGCTGAGATTTCACATTTCTGACATGCTCCCCTGTGATGCTCAGACTGCTGGTACTCAGACTTTGAGTAGTGAAGGATTAGGGCATGGCTCTAAATTTAAGACAACTGCTAAGGTATAATATTAAAATAGAAAAAGAAACCATGCCATAAAAAATTAAATGATTTTTTACAAATTTATTATTTCCTCTGTTCATTTGTTTGCAAGGAATAGACATTTCTCACTCAATCAGCTGAAGTAAAAAGTAAAAAAAGCTATAAACACGAACATAGGAGAATCTTACAAAAACAAATGCAGAGAATAGGGTAGAATGTTTCCAGGAAATGGAAAGGCACCAGACACCTCTCTCTGTCTAGCTTGTTAAATGCTTTTTCTGTCTCCTTCTGCTTACTCATCAGTTTGCTCATTAGGACTATCAGTCCTGACTCTAAATAACTTTCAGTTCAAGCATACACCACCATCTTACTGCAGGTTCTTAAGTCTCAGTTCAGGTTCTCAGGAAAGGATCAGAATGGACCAGACTTTAGATTGGTTGCCAGGGTAAGGAGTCCATCTCTGGTTCAATCATCTGTGGACAGAGAGTCTTCATATAATAGTTCAGAGACTCTGAGTGAAATGAAGAAGAAGAGATGGAAATTGCAGGCAAATTAACCAACAAATCTGCTAAAATGACTGCTGGGAGAGACTCTCAGGTTCAGCTGAGGCCTCTTCAGTGGTCCCCAACCTTTTTGGCATCGGTGCTCCTATGAGAATCTAATACCTGATGATCTGAGGTGGAGCTGAGGCAATGATGCCAGCGCAGGGGAGAGACTGCAAATACAGATGAAGTTTTGCTCACTCACCCACTGCTCACCTCCTGTTGAACAGCCCAGTTCCTAACAGGCCATAGACTGGTGCTGGTCTGCGACACCAGAGGTTGGGGATCCCTGCTCTAGATGTCTACTACTTTCTATGCTCTAAAGGGAGGTGCTTTTCTGAATATTTTAAAACATTGAGAAACCAGTTCTGCCAGCCTTAAGCTGTCATCCAATTCCACACAACATGAATGGGTGAAAAATTCACTGAGTTAAAGAAGCAGGTGGTGAGGTCTCTTCCCAGCTTTGCTCTGCATTCTTACTAGCCACCCCATATGCAAGAGACTGAAGAAGGGAGCTCTTGTCACTATAATGAGGAGGTTTTCAAGAGAATCACTTGGAAAGCTTGATCTGTAGCCCCGGAATTTAGGGATACATGAGAAATGGTGTCTCACTTTGAGAAATCTAAAAGTGAAAGGCTGTGGCTGCATCAGCCAGAGATGGCAGAGTAGATGAAGCGAGGGCAAGAGAGGAGAAAGAGAGGCAGTCCAAGGAATAAAATGCACTCACACGGATGTGGAGGTGGGGGTGGGACATAGGCAAAGTGGGATCCTGCAGGAGGAAACTGGCCTGTATTAAAAGGGTCCCTGCCCCTTTTAAGACCAACACCATCACAAATGTGGACTTCTAACATTTTATCCAAGGTGTTGAGAAGGGTGAATCTTCAAAGCTAGTTTAAATGGAGAATGGGGATAATGGTGGAGGGCTCCTGCCTGCACCCTACTAATTCTAACATGTGCTTTAAATGAATGGATAAAGAAGTAGTACATATATATAATGGAATACTATTCAGCCATGAAAAAGAATGAAATCTTGCTATTTGCAACAACATGGATGGACCCAGAAGGTATTATATTAAGTGAAGTAAGTCAGACAAAGAAAGACAAATACCATGATTTCACTTATATGTGGACTCTAAAAAACAAAATAAACAAACGAAACAAATTCATAGAAATAGCGAACAAATTAATGGTTGGCAGATGAGAGGGTAGTTGGTGGAAGAGTGAAAGGGAAAGGTATTAAGATGTACCAACTGCCAGTTATAAAAATAGTCACAGGGAAGTATGGCATAGGGAATATAGTCAATGATACTGTAATAACTATGTATGGTGTTAGATGAATACTAGACTTATCAAGGTGATCACTTCCTAAGTTATATAAATGTCTAATCACTATGTTGTACATCTGAAACTAATATAATATTGTATGTCAATTATAATTTAAAATTGTTTTTAAAATAAATAAATAAGTAAAAACTGGAAAAATATATCAGATGGTAAATTTTACATTTTTTTAAATGGCAGGGGAAAGGAATGGGGAGGGGTGAAATTTAACATAAAGGGTCAGAGAAGGTCTCTTTGAGAAGGCGGCATTTTGAGCAAAGACTTTAAAAATGTGAGGGCACATGCCATGCAGACATATCTGAGGAAAGCATTTCATACAAAGACAACACAAATCTTGAGGTCAAGGCATCTTGGCATATTCAAGGGACAACAAGGAATTGGTGTAGCAGAGGGAAAGGGAGAAGGGAAAGCGAAATATGAGGTCTGAGAGGGAAGAAGGCCCAGATCACTTTGGGCCTTGTAGGCTACTATGAAGATTTTGGCTTCACTCTGAATGAGATGGGAAGCTATTCAAGGGCCAAGGACTGACATAACCTGACTTGTTTCAATAAGATCATTCTGATTGTTGGTTGAGAAAGATAAGGGACAGAGTGCCAGGGGTGGCCAACCAGCTGGAGGACTCTTGAAACAGCCCGGGCCAGAGATAATAGAGGCAAGGTCTGTGGGCCAGGGTGGCAGTAGAGGAAATGAGGACAGGAGGAACCAGATTCTAATAAAGAACTCCCTGAATGCCATACTAAGAGGTGTGGTGTTGCGCTCTTCGTTGGCACAGGAAAAATAGAAATAAAAAACAAATTTAAATTCAACAACTAATCTATGAAGGAGAATTTGGCTATTTATTTTAGGAGTATTTTAAATCAGCAAAATCTATAGGTACTTTTTAAGTATAGAAACATTCAGGTATAGATATTCTGAAAACCAGATGAGACTTAAAACCATTTTAACTCAGATCAAATTCTCTCAAAGTGTTTATGAATTTGACAAAGTACCTTACTCAAGGAGAAAATGCCCTAGAAGGAAACAATGGCAATTCATTTTTTTTAATACACCAAAGGAGATACAAATAGAAAATAGCTAAAAATACACCTAGATGTCACATGTGTGAGATTATCATCTGATGTTTCCAATAAAGATCTGATATCAAAAGTATCAAAGTTTATTGTTAAATGACACTGACCATTTTCCAATGAAGAAAGGGTAATCAATAGAAAAGGTGCTTGAAAAAATAAAATACAGCATTAAATGCATATGACTTTAGAAGAGATTAAGAACTGCATACCAGAGGTTTTCCTATTATTATTATTATTATTATTATTATTATTAGAGAGAGAGAGAGAGAGAGCGCTACAAAAAATGCTATGTATTCATGAAGGATAACATAATACAAATCTGAGAATAGAGGAAGCTGGAGACATTTTTGAAATGTCATCAAACAGTGCCAGTGAATATTATTTCTGCCAGGGAACAGCACAAGAGAGAATGTTTTATTCAAGAATATCCAAGAAAATAAAAATTAAATTTAAATAGGACATGTGTCAGCTACATCAAAAAATTTTAATGAAAAACAGAAAAGCAGCTTCTGGGAATAAAAGTGTTATATTTATATTCTGGGAATAAAAATATTTGTTAAACTATGTATAGTCTAATAATAAATGATTACTTAAGTATTTAATAGCTTAACTCTCAATGTTAAAATGGCATAGAGATTTAATAATTTCTCCACAGAAATCTTTAGTAAATGGTGAGAGATTTAAATGATCAAAACAAAAACAAGAGCATGAGATTTAATGATTTATTATTGAGAGGTTTCATTTGACTATGTCACCAACGAGCCATGATTATTAGCAAAGCAACATGTCTTTTAGCCTTTTCTTACCTTTCTCTTAAGTAAAATAAAGGGAGGCTGAGTGAGTGTGTGTGTGTGTGTGTGTGTGTGTGTGTGCGCGCGCGCGCACGAGCGGCGGGTGCGGGCAACAGAGAGAGAGAGAGAGAGAGAGAGAGAGAGAGAGGGGAGGAGGGAGGGAGGGAGATAGGGAGGGAGGGAAATGGCAGAGGGGAGAGGGAGAGAGAATATTACAATAGTTTATACACTCTCCTTTGACATCTAGATCAAACGTTTACACCACCCTCTTCCCTATTAAATTTGTCTACCAGCCTTGGGGATAGCCCTTATGTTCCTCAATAGCTTCAGGGACTTCCAGCCTTCTCTCTAATTACATCATCATTGAACACTTCAACATTCCTCTTCATGACTTTTTGACAGCCTGACTACACTTTTTTGGCCTTATTGACTTCTTGCTACCTACCTTCCTTGGATATCAAATCTGCTCAGGCTCTAAGATTTTAAACTGAAATGCCCATCCCAGCCATCACCTCTTGTCTTGTCACTTCTCCAATTCTACTGAACCTGGTATGTGTCCTCAGAGTAACACAAACCATCAATCCTCAAACAGCAGTGTTGTGGTTAAGGTAGAAGATTTTAGAGAGAAACTGCCTGAGTTTAAATCCTGATTCTGCCCTTCACTAGCTGAGTGACCAGGGACAAGTTACTTAATCTCTCTATGCCCTAAATTTCCCACAGGCTTCCTGTGAAGGCTAAATGAGATAATCCACATAAATCTGACACATTAAATATGCAAAGAATGTTAGCCAGTAGTATAAGTATTCTATTTGGCTTCACTTGTCCTCTGTGGAACCTGGTCACCAGTCATCTGGTTTTCTCCCCTCCGATTGGGACTGGTTCCTTCTATTGTTCACTTTTTTCATCGCAGCTCCTAGGTTGCTTCAAACCTGGATTACTTCCAGGATCTAGTTGGACTCTAACTTGAGTATCAGGGATACACAAGACTTTGTTTTTCTAATATGTAATCTTTCCATGAGTCCTTATTTCATTCCCCACAATTGCTATTCTAAATCACCTCTACTTTCCTGACATTCCCAAATCTTCCCCTGCCTGAAATATTTTTATTACATGAGTTTTTCTCCTACTTCATTGGGAAGACAGAGGCCACTCTGTTAGCAGAGAATACTTCTCCTATACTCTTGTTTTGCTCCATGTAGAGGGAACACAATGACTCTAACTCCTGGCTTTTTGGTCTCTGTATTCACTCTACTTTAAGGGAAGTGAAGGGACTCACTGATTGTTAAATTTGTGCAGAATAAACTAGCATTCTCTAACCAGCCTTTAGATCTTTGGGCAGCCAGCCAGTCCCACTCGGCCTGGACTAACTCTAAAGACTGAAGACCTCCAATCAGAGAGATGTTGAGGAATATTGAAAAATCAAAACCCAAACTGAGAATTTAGAGGAGCTATATACATTTAGAGGTGTGATTGGACTTTAGTGTGTGACCTTGGCGGTTGTATGGACTTTTAACAGTTGCAATTGGGGAAAGAGGCTGTAAGCCTCAGAGCAAGTGATACTTTAACCATAGGGAGGAACTGCTGTTTACGGTAGCTTGGTCCACAGGTGAGTGGGCACTTTTATAGAGGCAAGCCTTGGCAAAGGCTCAGGAGCCACAAGATCCTTGGCTTAGGCACATGACTTGTAAGTAGTCTCTACATCCTCTGAAAAGCAAAGCCAAACAAACAAACACTGTACCTGAAAAGGCTAGACAGTGGCAGGATTAGATCCTTTTAAATATTTGTTGCTTTTAAACGACAAGGCAAGTTCTGAATGCCATTTAGAGAACAAAACAAGTTCCAACTTTCAATTATTAGTGGCATTCGGGGCAAAAAACAAAATTAAAGGGGCTAAATTTCAATGAATTTGCCTTGTTCACAGACTAAAGAACAGTAATACTCTAAGAATTATGGGCAACTTGGTGGTTATAGATAAGCATGCAAGAATTTCTGTCCCTGTGGGATCATGCCTGAGAAGTTTACGAAACTCAAACACAAAGGAAATATAGTGTCTCATGAAGCACTTGGCAAAGGTATTGATCCTCACTAGAGTCTAGAGTCCTAGGAGTATGAGCTTTAGAAATATTAACAGCAGTTTTGCAATCTGCTACTGCTGATTTTTCAACTGAAATAAATTTAAAAATAAGATGAAAGACCTATGCTGGTCTCAGCAAACTAGGAATAGGATTTCCTCAACTTGATAAAGAGCAGCTATAATAAATCTACAAGTAACATTATACTTAATGGTGAGAAATTAGAAGCTTTCTCACTAAGGTCAGAAACAAGACAAGGATGGCCCTTTCACCATTCCTTTTCAGCACTGTACTAGAAGTCATAGCTAATGCAGTAAGACAAAAAAAAAAAAAAAAAAGCAAAAGGTATACATATTGCGAAAGAAGAAATAAAACTGCCTTCATTCACAGATGACATGATTGTCCATGTAAAAAGTCTAAAAGAACTGACAAAAAAAGTCCTGGAACTAATAAGCAATTATAGCAAAGTTGCAGCATACGAAGTTAATATACAAAAGTCAATTGATTTCCTATATATCAGCAACAAAAAAGTGAAACTTGAAATTTAAAAAGAAAACACAATATCTTCTATATTAGCTTCCAAAACATTTTTGAAATATTGAGATATAAACTTAACAAAATATGTACAAGATCTGTATGAGGAAAATTAAAAATTGTGATGAAAGAAATCAAAGAACTGAGAGCACTTAAGATCTTGCTCCCTGGCAACCATCATCAGTTTTGGCTCAAACAAACTCTTACAAAAATTTTTTTTTAAAAGAAATCAAAAAACTAAATAAATGGAGACATATACTATATTATTCATAAGTAGGAAGATTCAATATTATCAAGATGTTAGTTCTTCCCAACTTGATCTATAGATTCAATTCCCAACTTAACATATAGATCAACACAATCCAAGTCTAAATTCCAGCAAGTACTTTTTTAGATAATTATAAACTGATTCCAAGGTCTATATAGAGAGGCAAAAGACCCAGAAAGGCCATCACAATATTAAATGAGAAGAACAATATCAGAAGACTGACACTAACCAATTTTAATACTTCCTATAAAGCTGTATCAAGACAGTATGGTACTGGCAAAAGAACAGAAAAATATTATCAGTAGGACAGAATAGAGAAACCAGAAATAGAGCCACCTAAATATAGTCAACTGATCTTTGACAAAGGAGAAATAACAATACAATGGAGGAAAGATAATCTTTTCAAAAAATGTTGGTAGAACTAAATATCCACATGAAAAAACTGAATCTAGACACAGATCTTAATACCTTTCACAAAAACTAACTCAAAATGAATTATAAACCTAATTGTAAAATGCAAAAGTATAAAAATCCTAGAAGAAAACATAAGAGAAAACCTAAATGACCTTGGGTATGGTGACTTTTTAGATATAACACCAAAGGCACAATTCATGTAAGAAGTAATTGATAAGCTGGACTTTATTAAGATTTAAAACTCCCGCTCTATCTTAGACAATGTCAAGAGAATGAGAAGATAAGCCACAGATTAGGAGAAAACACTTGCAAAAGATCTGATAAAAGACTTTTATCCAAATATACCAAGAAGCCTTAAACTCAAAAACAAAAAAATAAATGACCTGATTAAAAATGGGCAAAAGATCTGAACAGATACTTCACTAAGGAAAATATGCAGATGGCAAATCAGTTTATGAAAAGATGCTCAACGTAATATACTATTAAGAAACTATAAATTAAAACAAAGAGATACCACTACACACCTATTAGAATGGCCAAAATCCAGAACACTGACAACACCAAATGCTGGTGAGAATATGGAGCAACATAAACTCTTATCCTTTGCTGGCAGGAAAGCAAAAGGGTACAGCCATTTTGGAAGACAGCTTGGCAGTTTCTTACAAACTAAACATACTCTACCATACAATTCAGCAGTTGCCCTTGGTATTGTTATTTACACAAAGGAGTCAAAAATTTATGTCCACATAAAAACCTGAACATGGATATTTATAGCAGCTTTATTGATAATTACCAAAACTTGGAAGCAAGCAGGATGTCCTTCAGTAGGTGAATGGATAAACAGTGGTACATCTGTCAATGAAATAGTATTCAGTGCTAAAAAGAAATGAGCTATCAAGCCATGAAAAAAACATGGAGGAAACTTAAATACACAATACTAAGTGAAAGAAGCCCATCTAAAAAGGCAACATATTGTATGACTCCAACTATATGACATTCTGAAAGAGGCAAAACTATGGAGGCAATAAAAGGATCAATGGTTGTCAGAGGTTAGGGGAAAGAGAGGGATGAAAAGGCACAGCTCAAAGGATTTTTAGAGCAGTGAAATAATTCTGTATGATACTACAATGGTGAATACATTTCATTACACATTTGTCTAAACCTATAGAATGCACAACACCAAAAGTAAACCCTAAGATAAACTATGGACTTTGAGTGATAATGATGTATCAAATTAGGTTCATCTGTCGTAACTCTGGTGCAGGATGTTGATAGTGGATTAGGTTGCACATGTGCAAGGTAAGGGCATATATTGGAAATCTCTGTACTTTCCATTCAATTTTGCTGTTAAGTTAAAACTGCTCTAAAAAATAACTATATATTTAAAAAAAAAAAAAAAACCTTATTCTAGGAGGGAAGTTTTCTTGGTCTAATACAGAGTAATTTTAAAACACAGAATTTTGGGTATCGTCCCAGATCTACTGAATCATTTCTTCAAGAATATAATACAGGAATTAGTATTTTTAATAAGAATCCAAGTAATTATTTTGATCAGACAAGTTGGGGAAACCAAACTTCAGATATTCTACAGATAAAAGCAGTCACAGCAATTGATGGCTGAGGATTAAAATTTTCGGCTCACAAAATATTACACAAACAGTATTAGTAGACAGAGCTGACTCTAAATGTAACACTGAAGGGATAAGAACTTGTCCTTCCATGTTCCTTTTGAAGTTAGAAGACAACATAACATGTTTTGTCCAATGGAATGTGAATGGAAGTGGTGTGAGTGGAAGAGATGTGCTACTTCTGGGAAGAAATTTAAAGAGCAGGGCATAACTTGTCACATTCCCATGTCCTGTTGTGATGATCATGGAAAAACCTGTGAAGATTCTGTCATCCTAGTTCCTTAAGTGAATATAGTGTGAACAGAACTCCCTGCCAATCCAAAATGGATGTGTAATATGAGTGAAAAATAAACCGATCTTGTTTCAAGCCACTAAGATTTTGAGGTTCTTTGTTATTGCAACATAACCCAACCTCTTCTGACTGATAGAGTCTTCAAACTACACATTTGTAAGCTACACAAGAAGATAATGGTATCTCTCAAATGCCACTCTCTAATAAGAGAAGAGTTAATATAAATAGGTAAATTTTCCCCCTAGAAATGGAAAATTCAAAGTACTAAATTCAACAACTCCTAATTAAGTTTATGTTCACTGGACATGGATTCCAGATCTTTCTATTAGATCAACCATCTTGATAAAGTTGAAACTCAGAATTTCCCTTCTCATTCATAACTCCAAAGTCTCTGACCTGGTATTTGACAATGCCAATTAATGGGATTTGAGAACACAATTTTTTTCTGAAATAACTACCCATTAGAGATTGAAGAATAGCTTTGTCTAAATTTGATGGGTGAGGGGACAGTGCTATAATAATTTTGTGTGTTTTATTGACTTTTTGGACCCTCTGGAAACTCAAAGAGAAACTTGATATTATTTCTGTCCAAACTACAACTACTTACAAAAAAAATTCAACCCTATTTAATCCTTAAGAACATCTCTCATTAAAAGTAAGTGAAATACAAAGTAGAAAAGATGAATTGCAGGCATTGATATTTTTGAAGTTTAAATCTCAAGGGCAAGAGAATTTGACTTCATATACTAATTTATTTGGACTTTAATTTGTAATTTTGGTTTTAATCTTTAGACTATAATTTTCCCTAGGAATTTTATAATAGAGTTTAGGGTCAAATTTGGAGGGTCTCTGTGTTGACTGCATTTTATTATTGAAGTATCACAATGGTGTCATATAATTTCATTGCAAGCCCTCTTATATATGAAATTAGATAATATTAATGAATAGAATTGGTATGGAAAAAAGACAAGGGGATAAATTTTCAGATTTAGAGTTTCGATAATTAAAATGCTATTTGTGGTAATTATAAAGCATGACCCATTTTATGTCCTGTCCTAGCATCTTCTTTCACATTCAGGGCTTGGTCCTGGAAGGGAGCTCAGATTGGTTTTGAAAGTGCATAGGACCTAGACATTTCCAGTACCATCTGATCTTCCTTTGTGTTCACCTGAGAAATGGAGCCCACAAAGTTTCTCCCCAGTTTTGACTGCTGCCCTCAGATGAATTCTCCAAACTTTACACAGTGGGACTTCTTCTGGGGGTATCTTTTGGTAATTTGGTGTTTTGTTTTGTTTTGGCTCCTGCCTCTTCCTACATATGAATCTTGTTGCTACCATTATGTATCCCCACCTGTGTATATTTGGGAGTTCACAACTGCTACCTAAACTTGTTTTTGTTGCTCATGGGTTTTATTTAGGTTTTGCTATCCAACTTGCTCTGTTTTTTTGTAGGAAGATATGAGAATATCAAAAAACGATGCCACTCCCAACTTCCAGAACTTGCTTTGCTTTTTTTTTTTTTTGATCCCTTCAGCAGCACAGATAATTTTATGTTCAGCAAATCCTTTTTCATATTTTTCTACATTTCTTGCCCCTCACTCCCAATAAAGTGTGACCATGTGACTAGTTTTGGTTAAAGAAACATGAGTGGAAATAACAGATGTCATTTCACAGTGGTTTCAGCGATATCCCTCAGCATCACTCCCTGATCTCTCTGTTCTCCTCTGGTCAAGAACATGAAGCCCAAAGACTGAAGCAGACTGCATTAATGGGTCTCAGTAGAGTTTGCTATCCATAGTAGAATTTGCATTAGCAAGAAGTAAACTTTGATGTTTCAAGTCACTATTCTTTTAGGGTTACTGCTACAGCATAAAACCAGGCTACCCATATACTTCCCCACCTACTTCCTCTATTAACTATCCCCTTTTGATACTAGAAAAAAAAATAGAATAGATGATAGAGGCTCTGTTCATCCCTCTGGAGACTAAATCAAAGTTGTGACGGAATCAAGGAGCAGCAGCAAGGAAAAATTGCCTGGGATGTAGAGGAACAAGTCATACAGCTAGGGAGATATCCAAGAAAGCACCCTTCAATGGCAGAAGGTAGAACTGGGTGAGGACGCGGGATTACCTGGTCTCCAGCGGCTGAGTGAGACGGATGTTGCAGCTGTGGCAGAAGCCTTTTAAAGGGGCCGGATTTTCGTGGTGACGGCCCTGCTCACTCTGAGCACCAGTACCTATTCAGCTGCATGCAGGGGGCACCAAGAACTTACAGGGAGACATTGTTGGAGTAAGGGCTGAGAGGAGACTCGCTCCATACAGAAGTGCCAACGGTATCCATTGTTCCCTGTTGAGCCCCGCCACTCCACTCCAGTGCACCAGATGGAGTGCTGCCATAGTCCAGACATCCTCAAAATGGATAACAGAGGTTGCCTCACCCAGAGGATTCCCAGAAACCCTGCCTCCCCCAACTTGGGCCCCACCCAAGCCACATCCTGGTATAGCCTCAGCGAGTCAGGTGCTTTTTGCTGAGCAGCACCTAGACTCACACTGGAGGCAGCTGGCCTTGGTTTCTGGTGTGACCTTTTGAGGCAACTAAAAGCACAGCATCTGTGGATTGTTTGCTGAATCTTAACAGGTGGCTCCGGAGGGGTAGAGGCTTGGGCTAAGTTTGGCCTGCAGCTGAATCCCTCTCAGGACTGTGCCACTAGACACCTACTTCACAAATCCACACTAATAAGACCAGGAGATTTAGGAGCTTTGCTTAGCACATAGAAACAGATATGGAAAGGCAGCCCAAATGGGAAGACAAACAGAAACCATATGAGAGAACAGAACAGAGATCCAGATATAATGGAGTCAAGTAATCTAACAGATGCAGAGTTCAAAACACAGGTTATAAAGATGGTCAATGAACTTTTGGGAAGTGTAGATAAATTCAGTGAGAATTTCAATAAAGATAAAAAAAAAACATAAAAATGGGAGTGGAAATTATAAAAGGGAACCAGTCTGAAATGAAGAACACATTATCTGAGATGAGAAGTATATTAAATAGAATAAACAAAATAAATAAAGAAGAGGATCAATTGCCCTATCTAGAAGACAGGAAAGCCAATCAGGACGCTCAATCAGAATGGCAAGAAAAAAGATGCCACAACTATAAAAATAATTTAAGGAGGATATGGGACACTATTAAGGCTCCAAATATTCATCTGATCAGTGTAACTGAAGAAAGTCAAGATGTTGAACAACTGTTTGAAGAAATAATGATGAAAAACTTCCCTAACCTGAAGGAAAAGGACATAAAACTCCAGGCAGCTCAGGGAATTTCAAAAAACAGGGATCCAAAGAGGCCCACACCAAGACACATTATACTTAAAATGCCAAAGGTTTAATACAAAGAAAGACTATTAAAAGCAGCAAGAGAAAAAAAATTACTTATAAGGGAAAACCCATAAATTGGTAGCTGATTTCTCAAAAAGAAACTATGCAGGACAGAAGGGCTTGGCACAAAATATTTGACAGGATGAAGACCCAGGATCTAAAACCAAGAATAATTTATCAAGCGAAGCTATCATTCAGAGTTGAAGGACAGATAAAGAGCTTCTCAGACAAAAATAAGCTAAAGGGATTTATCATCATCAAGCCAGCATTACTGGAAATGTTGGAGGGACTTCTTTAAGAAGAAAAAAACATGTATCAAAAACAAGAATAAAGAATGGTAACAACTACATTCCTATCACTAAGTACCTTAAATAGCAAAGAATTAAGAGCTCCAACCAAAAGATAAAGTGGCTGAAAGGATAAGAAAACAAGACTCCCTATATGAAAAGGAAGGGGATAGAAAAAGATATTGCTTTGATGGACCTAGAAGATATTTAAGTCAGACAGAGAAAGATAAACACTGTATGATTTCACTTATATGCGCATCTAAGGAATAAAAAGAACAAACTAATCAAAAAACAGACTCACAAATATAGTGGACAATTTGGTGTTGGACAGAGAGGTGAGGAGTTTGGGGGGCTGGGAGAATGGGGTGAAGGGCTTAAGAAGTACATATTAGTAGCTGAGGGTTAGTCACAGGGTTGGGGAACACGGCATAGTGAATGCAGTTAGCATTAATACATTGGCTAGGTGGAGGGTTAGGGGAGGGAGGGTGCAATTGGGGGGATCATTTTATGAACTATATAGATGTCTAACCAATGTACTGTATACTAGAAACTAAATTAAAAATTATAATAAAAAAATTATCCCCTTTTTACCTCTTCCTCTATAAATATACTCAAGTATGTCCTGTCTGGGAAAAAAAACAAAACAAAACAAAACAAAACTTTCCCTGTTCCTACTCTTTCTCAAATTATCATATACCTCCCTTTTCATTCACAGATACATTTCTGGAATGAAAATCTATATTTGCTACCTCCACTTCCTCACCACCTACTCACTTTTTAATTCCTAGGAATCTGGCTTCTGCTTTTTTCATTCTTCAGAAACTATTTTCTTTATGATTACCAGTGATCTCCTACTTGCTAAGTCACACTTAATCCTGTTCAACTTCTCTTTTACCAAGGCCCCTAACTCTGATCAAGTGGTTTAAATCTTTTTATGATCACAGACCATTGAAAATCAAGCAAAAGCTATGAATCTTATCACCAGAAAAGTCACATACACATGAATACAAATTTTTCATAATTGTCAATTGTGGATCATCACACTCCCTCAAAGCCCATCTGTAAATCACCTAAACATCTCTGTACTTTGGGTAAATAATTCTGCCCTGGTCTGTATCTAATAAAGAAACAGAAAGTAAAGAGGATCATCCATTCCCACAAAACAGTTACATGGAGTATTCTTTCACTTCCCATTGTATTTTCTTATGTCGCCCTGAAGTTTTGTCTCTAATTTTTTGAATTTCTATAGTAGCTTCTTACTATCTATTCCTTTATTCACCTTTCTTTATTCAATCATGGAGTAGTTGCTGAGTAAAAAACAACACTGTGCTCTTCTTATCTTAAAGGAAATGACAACATAGGTGGAAAAAAGGCATGCTCACATTAAAACTTGAATAATAAAATGAGAAAGGATATGGATAAGTGGGAGATATATTAAACTATTTCTAAGAAAAACTCAGACACTGCTTTCTGTAAGAGAGGGAATGTAAGCTGAGTCTTAAAAGATGAGCTAGGTTTTTGATAGGTTGATATCAGGGAGAATGGTTTGACAAGTGAAACAGAAGGTATTATATAAGCAAAAAAAAATACATAAACCTAAATGAAATGTTGGAGAGATCACAAGTGGGTCCCACATAGATTGATCAGAGAGGACACAAAATTAGATAAAAACAATAGTAGGTTGGGTCTAGTCTGTGTTAGTCTTGAGTACCAGGTTAGAGTGTCTGGGCTTTATTTTGGGGACAATAGGGAAACACTGAATATTTTTGAGTAAAGGACTGACAGGATAAAAATGATCTTTTAGGAGATGAATCTGCTAAGAATGTTTAATAGGTGAGAGACTGGCCAAAAGGAGGTTAGGAGACTGAGCCTGTAAACTACTAAACTGTTTTGAAGAGAGCGACATTAGCATAAAGGGAACAACCAATGTAGCAGGCATGAAGATCCCCATTGCATGGATCCCTTCAGCTGGAAGAATGCAGATAGCTAATAATAGCCACTAGCTTCAGCACCTTCAGAATCTACCACAGCAGCATCCAAGCTGAGGTCATCATCTTCCTGTGCAGCCTCCACCAATGACAAAGCACAGCAGCATTACCAGGGCCTGGCCATTTCTACCCAGTACAGGACTTCTCTAACAGGCAGTCTTTGCCTCATTGGGTTGGCTGAGACTTGGCTAGATCTGTGTCAGAGTCTGAGGCTCTCCCTGTCCAATCCTGTTTCTTCCTCAGTTATTTTTCACAGGTGACATTTCATCACCATTGAGGTCTTTAAAGCTTTTTCTACTCAATCCTTCTTCCTCTCCCTTTATCTCTCTCATAGGTGTCCCACTCCACTCCTCAATTAATATAAAAATACTCTGGAAATACAGAAAAAGTTACACATTATAAAATTTATACAAGTAAAAATTAAATTGATAGCACTGAATTTAATTATACCTAAGAAAGGCATATTCTAAGTTTAATTTATGCACTAGAAAATTAAGAAATGTGATAATGATTTATGTATTGAGGAAAACTCCATGGTCACTGCAGATTTGAATGAGTGTTCGACATCTGAAATCTTTTTTCTGATTAACTTGAGATCAAATAAGAGACTAAACTAGCTATCTGGACATTTCTTTATTTAGAAGAGCCAAGTTATTTTAAATAGAACAATTTCATCTCACAGTTGAAAGTAATAATGGGATAAAAAACAGGAGCAGAGCAATTCTCTGAGAAAAGTGCCACAGCTGTAGTTCAGCAAATATGAGAGTCAGTATAGGCGCTAAAAATGTCCTTCAGACAGCAAAGATTCTTGAAGCTTCTTTGAAATATACTTTATATGTCTTGTGTTCATGAGATACTTCTCTGAAAATGAAAAGATGCTCCTGTCATGGCAGTGTTGGAAAAAACATATAGAGAAAGAACTGTCACATAATACACCAACTTGATATTCAGAATATAACGGAAATTCTACTTGACAGACAATCTAGCACTATCAGCTAAACATAACCACTCTTCCTGTTTTGTGTGTGTGTGTGTGTGTGGAGGAAGTTATAGTACAATGTTGAAAGTATATTTTGTGTGTGTGTTAGGCTGGGGAAGATTAATTGGTCATTGAGTTTCAATGGTTCAGTGGTAGAGAAATTTAGGAAAGAAACTGTTAAACTAAAGAAGTTTTGAGCTGATAACTATTTGGTTAAAGTCCTGATTATTTCATTCCTATTTTTAACTGCTACTCAACCCAACGGTTCCTTTAGAAGTGGATCTTCATGGAGGTTGAAACATTTCAACGATATAAATTCAAAATTTTGACCTTTATTAACAAAACATTTGGAAAATAATTTGTCTTCCTTAACCTCTAGCATGACCTCTCCCCTGCCAGCTTACTATCTTACACATTTGCTTTCTCAAATTATTTCCCTCCTTACTCTACAAACTCCCAACTTTTTTACTTTTCTCACACATCTTTCACATCTTTTAGACAGTCCACTACCCTCAACTGAGAACACTGCCTCATACTTCTCGAGAAAATAAAAGCCACAAGAAGCTAGTCATCTGATTCCCAAGCCTACACTTCTACCTGCACCTGGACATTTTCTCATTCTTACTTTCCATTTCAGTGAAGTGTTTCTCCTTCCACAATTTTGCTCCTGCTCTGGATCTAATCCCTCTCTCTTCACAACATCATTTCTTCCTTTCTAATATATTATTCTGATCCTAAACAAACACGTGCTAGTATCTTTCACATGTAAAAAACCTTTCTTATATCTTCTTAAAACGTGTTTCCTTCTTTTGCTTCCTCACAGAAAACTTCTTGAAATATCCTGTCTCTACACTCCCATCACCAACAAGTCATTTTTGAGTCCTCCCCAATCCAGCTTCCTTATCCCACCATGCATCTGAAATTGTGCCTGCCAAAGTGAACAATGGCCTCTATGTTGTCAAATCCATTGGCCACTTTGGTCCTTATCTTACTTGATTCTTCAGCAGCCAACCCTATCCCTGAAATCTCTACTCATCTTCTGTGATGCCACTCAGGGCAGAATAGAATTAACATAGCAGGCCTGAGATGGTTTTCCTTCAAAGGGGCTTGCAAGGTTGGTCCTTGGCTGACACTTGGGAACTTGATTCAGGAGTGTTGCCATTGTTCCCTAGCTGATAATGATGGCTCAATGTGCCTAGTCTGTATAAATATTGTGTTTTATGCTGAACACCTACTTTCCTTTTGAGAATTGAGAATTTTGCAGGCAGACAGTGCCTACATGACCAAGCCCCAATAAAAATCCTGGGCACTGAGTCTCTAATGGGCTTCCCTGGGCAGAAACATCAAATATATGTTGCTGCATTTTCATTGCTGAAGAAGAGTGTGCTCTGCATGACCCCTCATGGGAGGAAAAGGGTATAAGGAAGCCTGCCCATGGATTCCTCCAGACTTCACCAGTGTCTTTTCCCTTTATAACCCAGTTCTGAATGCTTACTACATTACTGTGATAAATCTTAGCTATAAGCACAACTATATGCTGATTCCAGTAAGCCTCCTAGAGAACATCTGAACACAGAGCTGACCTTGAGGACCCCTAACACTATTCTGTCTTGGTCTTCCTTTTCTCATACTCCTTTATTGATTTCTCCTGTCCTGTCTTATCTTAAACCTCAAGGTTTTACTGTCTTCTATTCTTTATAATGTTTTTTAGATGATCTTATTTGATCTCTTAACATTAAATATCATCTATATGCTGACAACTTCCAAATTTATATCTCCAGCCTAGCTCTTACCACTAACTCTAGAAACCGATAACCCAAGAGCCTCCTTGAACCTTCACTTAGGACTTTACAGGCAAACTTAATGTGGTGGTACAGAACTCACAGTTGCTCTTTCCCAAGCCTGGACCTGCCCTGTTTTCCCCATCTTGATGAGTGACGATGATATATCCTACTACTAACAGCGGTAATCTGGGAGTCATCTGTGAACTCTTCCTTTTTGAGCCTCACATGACATTCTATCATCTAATCTTATTAGTTCTACCTCCAAGATATTTCTCAAATCTGACCACTTCTCACTATCTCTCCCCGATATAAGCCAATGATCATCTCCCACTAGACTGATAAAACAGCCTCCTAATTAGTCTCCCTACTTCCATTCTTACCCTTGTATAATCTGTTCTCCATTTAGAGTCAGACAGAGCCACTGAAAGTATAAACCAAATGATGTCATTTTCCTGATTAAAAACTTGTCTATTGGTTTCCATTTCGCTTAGAGTAAATCTATATTCTTGGTCCACTTACTAGGGTTAAAGAAAGAGTAGATGGTCTTGCATTGTGAAAATGCATGTCTTGATCAGGAAACTGAGAGGTCAGAGTACCTGGAACAGAATGAATGAGGAGGGATCAAAATATGACATGAAATATTGAGAGGAAGGGGTCTTTTCTTGCAGGGCCTTGTTTTATGAGCATTTATTATATAAAACTGTGCTAGTATATGGAAACAAAAGTTCTAATAACACAAAACTGTTCTTTAATTAACTGATCATTTATAAAATGAGTCTTTATTCAAATATTTTTCCATACAAAACATGAGTTCTTATTTTTCCCATCCTATCTCATTCAGTTACCTTTCAGTTGACATCTCACTGGTTTGAACTTTGAGATTGTGGTAAATATTCAAATATCAATCAAATGCAAATAAAAAAAAATTTAACTGCAGATTATACAACAGGTATAAAATTTCACGAAGTTGATGAAAAGTGATATTAGAGAACTCTTCAATTCACACACAAACTGTTGGCAAGTGAGGCTCTGCAGTGATATCAGCTCACAATGGAAACAGAGAATATGGAAAAGGAATGTGCTTCAAAAATAAATAATTTGAATGTCAAGCAATTAAGTAAAGTCATTCAGAAAACTGATGAGGCTCTTGATAATTTTTGCAAAAATGACTCTGTTTATTAAGAGAATGAACAAAAAAGGCAATAGACTAGAAGAAAATATTGTAAATCACATATGCAGTACAGGATTTATCCCCAGAATATGTAAAGAACTTTTAAAACTCAGTAATAAGAAAACAAATAAGGCCCCCAAAAGTGGGCAAAAGATTTTCATAGACTTTTCACCAATAAAGATATATGGATGCTAAATTAGCACTCAGAAAGATGCTCCTCATTGTTAGTCATTAGGAAAATGCAAATTGGAAGCACAATGAAATACTACTATACTCTACTATAAAGGCTATAGTTAAAAAGACAAATCATACCAAATAGGCTAGGATGTATAGCAACTAGAACTGTCATACACTTTAACTGTTGGTAAAAATGTAAAATAGCATGACTACTTTGGAAAAGTAGTTTCTTAAAAAGTTGTGCATATACCTGCCATATGATCCAGCCATTCTTCTCTCAGGTATTTGGCCAACAGAAAAGAAAATATATGGCCATTCAAAGACTTACACATTAACATCCATAGCAGCTTTATTTGTAATAGCCAGAAAATAAGCAAACTTTTTATCAACAGATAAAAGGAGAAGCAAATTGTAGTATATTTGAACACTGGTACACTAATCAGGAGTTGTTTGAGGGAAAACTATAAAATCAACCTTGATGAAGATCAAGTGTGTTTACTTCACCAACAGTATCAGCATCATATGAGAATTTGTTAGAAATGCAAATTCTCAGGCCCTACTCCAGACCTACTGAATTGGAAACTCTGGGAGTAGGAACTTTCTAAACCACTGCTTTAGATGCATTTGCTAAAAGTATTATCAGTGAGGGTCCTTGATATCTTGTCAGTCATCTTATTGTCAGTAACCAACTTTGGCTAACAAATTGAAGATAAATTTCTTGGAAAATGTCAGGTAACTCACAGAATTGATGAGAAATGATAAGAAACCTTCTCAGATAATGGGCTGGAACCAAGGGAGTCAGGATAGCAGGAACAATCTGATTAAGAAGCTGCTGCCACCACCAATGTATGCCATCTCTGCTATTTGATGTAGTAGTCACTGTAGGCAGCCACTGTTCCCAATAACACAGCCACAGATGCCAGACTGCCCGTACCTACCACAGATCCAATATCATCCATTATCCCTTTATCTTGGCATCACTTGCTCAAGATTCAGAGTAAGTGGTAGCCAAATTTGGGTCGCAAGAAATTCAAGGGAGTGAATAGAGGGTGAATCTCACTCCTTATGCTTTCAAAGTTAGAGGTAAGAGCCTACTACTCACCAAGACCTAGATAGTGGTAAATTTCCTAAATCTAACAAGTGAGTCCGGATGCTGAGCAGTCAAAAACAATTATAGATGCTCACTATTATAAATGTCCTGAATAAAGTAAATTGGGTGTATTTTTAATAGGACCATATTCTAGCAGAATTAGTCAAATGTATTCTTTGTATTAGTAATTATGGACTTAAGAACTGTCTATAAAATTCAGTCTTTGTTCTCAAGAGATATGTCTTTTCATTCAAGTATTGGCTTACAGTGAGTAAATCATAAGAATGAATAGTGCCAGCATGTGCCTTTTCACTGCATGTTTGAATAAAGACTGTGAAATGAAATGACTGGGTTTGGAACATTGCTACTTAGACTGGACTCTTGGTGATTTTCAAGTGGTGTTATTTAAAACTGAATTAATTGGACATTCATGGGCAAAAATATGAACCTTGATCTAAGTGTCACACTTTGTAAAAAAATTAACTCAAAAAAGATCGTGGCCTTAAATGCAAAACATAAAATGATAAAACTTTTAGAAAAAAATCTTTAAGGCTAGGACTAGGCAGAGTTCACAGATTTGACATAAAAAGTTCGGCCCACAAAAGGAAAAACTGATAAATTAGGCCTCATCAAAATTAAAAACTTTTACTCTGCAAAAGGCCCTATAAGGTGATAAAAGGACAAGCTATATACAAGGAGAAAAATATTTGCAAGCCACATATCTGACAAGGGAATAGTATCTGGAATACATAAACAACTCTTAAAACTTAACAGTAGAAAAACAAGCAATCCAATTAGAAAGCACGCAAAAAAAACAGAAGCATACATTTCACCATAGAGGATATGCAGGTGGCAAATGAGTTCACGACACACGGTTAACATCATTAGCTATTGGGGAAATGAAAATTAAATCCACAATGAGATATCACTACATACTTATTAGAATGGTTAAACAGTGACAATACCAAATGTTGGCAAGATGCGGAGAAACTAGATTACTCATACATTGCTAGTAGGAATGTAAAATGGTATAGCCACTCTGGGAAACAGTTTGGCATTTATTTATTTACAAACTAAACATGCATCCCAGCATGACCCAGCAGTTGCACTCCTGGGCATTTACCCCAGAAAATTAAAACTTATGTTTACACAAAAACCTGTAGATGAATATTTATAGCAGCTTTATTTGGAAAAACCAAAAATGACCCACATTTTTCGGCAAGTGAATGGTTAAACTATATAGTACATTCATACTATAGAATGCTTTTCAACAATAGGGGAGAACGAACTATTAGTACATGCAACAACTTAGATAAATCTCTAGGAATTTATACTGAAAGAAAAGAGCCAATACCAAAAGGTTATATCTTATATGATTTCATTTATATATGGTCTGGAAATGAAAAAAAAAATAGAAATAGAAAAACAGATTAATGATTTCCAGGGGTTAGGGATATGGGAGAGATCAAGGAAGTGATGTGACTATACAGGATAATAGGAGAGATCCTTGTGATGATGGAAATGTCCTTATCTTGACTGTATAATGTAAATATCTTGATTGTGATATTGGACTACAAGATGATACCAATTGTTGCAAGATACGAATTTGGGAAAACTAGATTTCTGATTATTTTTACAACTATATGTGAATCTACAATTATGTCAAAATAAAAAAGATTAATTTAAAAAACAAAGGAACAACTGAAAAACTGAATTTTTCAGGTTCTGAGTCCAGAAAGGTAGCCCACTCTCTATGGTTGGGGATGAGGGTTTCCCCCATAGCAAATGTTTATGTCCACCATTGACTCTCCACAATTTCAAAATGAATTGGCCTTCAACAGGGAGAGGAAGAACTTACCTTATCTGCCACTCACACTTTCCCTTCCTGAGCACATTGGTCTTTTCTGAGCTTCTTAAATCAAGTTCCTCCCCCCACCTCAAACCTCCACTAATACTGTTTTCCTAGCTGGATCATTTTTAATTATCCTTCTCAATACCTCATTCATCAAATGCTACTTCCTCAAATTATCTTTCTAGGCCTCCCAGTTTAGGCCAGGTCCCCCTATTCTACACAATCAAAGCATTCTTCATCCTGTTAAAGGATTTTTTTAAAAATATATAATTATATACCTGTAGAACAACTTGTTTGATGTCCACCTGCTCCACTAGACAATGAGCTCCATAACATCAAGACCTACCCAGAAATAGATCTTTTAAAAAAGGAAATACGTTACATTTAATTTTAAGTTGTATTTCTAGCATATGAACTTGTTTTCACCTTGAGCCTGTTTACATATTATCCACACACAGACACACAAAGCCTTCTGTGAATGGTTAATTGTATGGAAATTGTGTAAATTAAGGGAAAAAAGCCAGGTTCCCTGTTTGGATTAAAGCAGTACTGGAACAGGGACAACATACGCCTCATGGTAATACGATGACTTGACAAAACAAATTTAGCAGAAGCAAAAGTTTACAGCTGAGAGTGACCATAAAAACATAAGCCCCCATCCTCCAAAACTCACAGAACTGTTAAATGAGGTATTGAATTTTTCAGTCTGTGGGAGTTTGAATTTCAGTAAATCCTCAATGTCCTCAATAGGTTAGGACTTTAAGCGAAACAATATATAAAAAAAACAATTTTACCACAGGCTAACGGATAGAGTTATGTTCCTATGGAATCTCATCAACATTATAACTCAATGATTTGAGGACCTGCTATAGATTTATTTAGAGATCTTAAGAAGTAAGAAGATTCCAGGTGACATTCAGTTACAGTTTTATCTGTTTATTTGTCTATCAATCCACTAGACAGAACTCCTTGAGGACATGTACTGTGTCATTTATTTTAAAATCTCAAACTTGACATTCCAAAGGCAGTCAATACATGTTTATTGAATTAATGAATATATAATTCACTGTGGAGAATTAGGAATATGATATATTACCCCTCTTATGAGTCTGTAAATTTCAAGAGATTCTGGTTAGTACAAAGAAACAGATCTCAAAGGGCAGCATTTCAAGCATCAGGTAAAGTGTGAGTGTCTTGTTGGCTATTCAAATTATTCATGCAGACAATTTTATTCTCTGCCTATGAGCAAGATCTATTCTTTTTATACCCATAAAAATGGGTTTGGGGGGGGGGAGATGGAAAGGGTATACATCCTCTTTATGCATTGGTTATCTCTCCACTGACTCTTGTTAATTTCTCCAACTATCATTAAAAAATACAATACATCTCTTTACTATATTTGATTATGAGGGAAGCTGTGACCTCCTACATTATTCATGGCTTGTCAAAGAAGAAACACAGAGTTTCAGTGGTGCTGAAAAATACCTTTTGCATTCAAACATTAAGTTTTAAAAGTAATAAATAATAAAACATTTTTAAATCATTATATAAATATAGCTTGGTGGATAGACCTGACCAAGGGCCACCTATGTGATGAGGATGCCAAAAAAAACTTTTAATAATCTAGAATTACTCCCATTTTGATCCTAATGATATCTAATATTTTAGAGTTAGAAGTTCATTCCTTAAGGGTCTTCCAGTTCCAATGGCATGTTAGCTTGAGCAAATGTAAAAAAAGCTCTTATACAGGAATGCTGCATAAAATATAATAACAAATAACAACCATAGATGAGCTCACACACAGAAAAGGAAAATCCCAAATGCCAGGAAAAAAAAGAAAAGGAAAGCCAAAGTGATAAACATGTGAGTTAACTCTGCATCACCTTTGGGGCAGGGCTTTTGGATCTGGAAACAGCAAGTAAGTTGAGTTTCAATATCTACTCAGAAACAGAAGTTGAAAACTTCAATCTAAGGGAATTGGAAGTAAAGTACTGCATAAAAACAGAACTCTCCAAGGGTTGAATTCCCAGGCCTGTAACTTGCATAAGATAAAAATCTAAATTTACACTAGATGAAAAATAAACATAAATATTGATTGGTACTGATCCTTTGATACTTCTGTGGATCTGATGCAAGCAAGGAAATAAACAAACTACTCTGGGTCACATGGGATTCCCAAAGAGAAAAAAGCTATCTGAAGATGATCTCATAATATAAAAAGTTATAAAACACAAGTAAATCATTAACCATGAACAAAAGTCAATAAATACAAAGCACCCCAAAGAATTTGAGATAATAGAAAGTATGTCAAATATGATTGTCTGAAATAAGTATTTCTAAAATGATTAAAGAAATAATTGGAATCATAAACAACAAAACTCAATGATAAACAGAATAGGCCTATTTGTCAAAGAACTAAATAAAACTTCTAAAATTAAAAATATACTCGTTGGAATTAGAAGATCAATGGTCAAGTTAAAAAGCAGATCATATACAGATGAACAAAGAATTCTTAGAATTAGAAATATATCTGATAAAGTTATCCGGAGTGAGGTAGAAAGACAAAGACTTGGAAAATATAAGTAAGAAATATGGAGATTAGAATGAGAAAATACAACACATGTCTAATGGGAATTCTACAAGGAAAGAAAAATACAAAAATTGTGAAAAGGTAATAGATGAAAATTTTACATGGTTGATAAATGAGATAAATCATCTAATTCAAGAAACACAAATCCCCAGCTAGATTAACTCATCTAGTTACACTGTAGTGAAATGGCAAAATGCCTAACAAAGAGAAAACCATAAAATAATAACAGAAATATCCATTCCTTTAGCTGTGATTTCCTCATTGTTAAAAACTGAACTCCATACACTTTAGTTCAAATGAAATGAAGTGGGTACTATGACTGGATAAAAAGAGTTTTTGGGTGAAATATTCAAAACTTAAAGATCATATGGGAACTAGAAAAAAAGCCCTCATTTCTCACATCCAATATTCTGGTATCTTTTATAACTGTAACAGCAAGAGTCTGAATATTTGGTTATTTTAGAATGATTCATTTTTAAAGATTATGCTTTAAATACTTCAAAGATTATGCTCTGGCAATATAGTTTCATCTACTTGCCAATATATTCCTAGTACCAAATATATCACATATAGAAAAAAACTAAGATGGGAAAGTAGGAAACTAACAACCTGTCATACTGGTTCACTGCTAATAAGTGGATTATCAAGTAGTTGGCCAATAAGTATATCAAAGACATAAATATTTAATTGATAATTATCCCTGCCAATTCCTCCAGCTTGAGGAGAAACCTCTCTCATCAGATATTTTCCATGAAGGACTTTTGTACTCACTGGTCTTCCAAGAAGGGTGATTACAGTCTGCTTCCTCCAGGGGTCTGATAAGAAGCCAGTGTTTTCTTCAGTGTCTAACTGAAAGGAAAACATGGCTGTTATCAGGCAGAATATCCTGAGCTCTAAGAGATTTAAAAAAAAATGCTTGGAAGTTGGTTTGAGGAGAAAATTGACCCAGACTTTGAGCTATTGTCTTCCGGTATGAGTAGACTACATCACCTAGAGAAACTTAAGCTCTCCTTTCTCACTTGAAAGGGTCTCAATAGTGTTTTCTACTAATATTTACATGGAATAACAGGATGACTTCATATCTTTTGTTTTAATAATTCTTTTGACTTTTCCGGTTCAGACATCCACTTTCAGAAAACTTGACATCTTGCGGAACTGCTTCTTTGAAATTGTAAATCCAAACATTCCTATTCTTCCAGATCCCTTGATTAGGCTAATCCTTTCATATTGTGCTGTACTTATCGGGGGCTGAGTCCTTTGACCTTTCTGCCTACTGGTCCTCTTCTCTCTTTACCTTGACTTTAAAGGGAACAGGTTTGTCACCCCAAACTATGTCTTTTGGGTTATTATTTTAAGCTGGTTGTTGTTTAAGAAACAAAAACACTGAAAAAGAACGTTTGACCTTTCTCTAACTGCCTAAAAAAATTTAGATAGAGGACCTGCTCTAGGAAGGGAACTATAGTTATAGATGACTATAGTTTAATATGAATTCAGTGTCATAGACAGGGAGAAACCTACCAAAGTCTTTATCAAAGACCTTCCTGTAGCCCATTGTTAAAGATGGCCAGCAAACATTTGTTTACCAAACATCAGCTTTCCTATTTCCCTGTGAATTGCCTTCTTCCCCTTTGAAACCCCAAACAACAACTCACTCACCTTTCTCCTTAGCCCAGAAGGCATATCAAACCTCAACTGCCCGATTTGTCCTTGGGTCCCAAATTCTTATGGAACTCTGTATGTACATCCATAGTAAATTTGGTGATTTTCTCCAGTTAATTTGTCTCGTGTTAATTATTAGAACGGCCAAAAGAACTTACAAGAATGAAATGAAAAGTACTTTCTTCCCCTACAATTTCAACTTAGACGTTAAAAACTCTCTTGCAAATATTCTCAACACAATTATCTCTATTTAGAGAAGAGAATTCAATGAGATAATATAGGTAAAGCACTGAGAGAAATGCTCAGCAAACGGTAGCTAACACAACTACCATCACCACCAACAACATACATGACATTCCTTGCTCTTTTGTCATTCTATCATACCAGCCTGTGTATACAATCCTGGGCTATTAAACATCGGAGAAAATCACTAAATTGTGCAAATGATAGTGAATTCATGCTTCTAAGCCAAGCAATTCTACTGTTTCTCTAACCAGTTTTCTGAATTTTGAGACTACTCTAAACCTCTCTAATCTCCTCAAATCTCCTACCCAACTCTTCTTCCCATCATTATTATTCTCTTGCTTTGCAGAAAACAAAAACAAACAAAAAAACCCTAGAAACTATCAGAAAGAATTTCTCCAATTTCCAGCCACCAAATCTGTGAACCTTTTAGCATTTACCTCTAACCCCCACCCCTGCTTTCTTCCTCTGACAATGAAAGCAGTCTAGTTCACTGTTAAGGGACAATGACTCCACATATTCTTCCACTCTGTCATCTTAACCCACATATTTTCAACCTCTCTCTACAATGGCTCTTTTTCATTATTGAAATATAACTCACTTATAAATTTTTCTTTTTAGTCCAGCTACTTCCTTATCTCTCTCTTGTTCTTCCCACACAAATTTTTAAAGAAAAGTAGTCCACAGTTGCTGCCTCATTTATTTACTTCCATTTGTCCTTTGTCCTTGTAATCTGGTTTCCATTCCTACACTCCATTCCTACAGATAAGAATGAAAACTGTTCTTATCTGCTTTATCGATAACTCCAAGGAACTCTTCTCAGGTATTACTTCATTCGACCTGTCAGCCACCTTTTCTATGGTTGATCACTTCCTCCATCCAAAACACTGTTTTTAGGAATGCCTACTTTTCTAGACCTCCTCCTACCTCTCTGCTTCTGGTGAGTACTCCTTGTGGTCTTTCTCCTTTCTCTGCTCAGCTTTAAATATAGGGTTCCTCTGACTTTGGTCAAGGGTCCTATTTTCATAATGCTAAACTAATTAAACAAGGAGGCCATTAGACTGAGGTGGCACTAATGCCTTGACAGCCTACTTAGGCAAACCAAAATATAAGTGTGTAAATGTCTCAAGATTATGAAATCTAAAAGCTAAGGATGACCAATCACAAACAGCCAACTAGGCTTGAAGCTGTAGCCAATCAAATAGTTTCCTTTCTTTGTTTCCACACCTCTATAGGAAAAGTCTTCCCCTGGCTCCAGTCAGTAGAGTGCTCTTAACCCACTCCAGGTTTGGTGCTGTCCAATTACAATAGATTTTTGCTCAAACAAACGTCAAAATTGTAATATGCCTTAGTTTAGCCTTTAACAATACTCTATATTTCATTTCCTCCAATCCACCTACACGCTAATCCATATCCAGTTTAGCTCTCTCTCCTCATCCATACATCAAAATACTCACCCATCCCTTAGGCATTCTGCCTCCAAAGCTGTTTCTGCTGTGTTCTCTATATCAGCGAAAGATTCCAGCTTCCCAAGCCAGAAATCTGACATCATATTCTTTTCTTTCACTCTTAATAGTCATTTGCCAAGCCTAGGCCATTCTGCTTGCTTAAATAGCACTCAATCATTTCAACTGACACCTTGGCCATCATTATGTTACATCTTCTTAAGGAGTCCTCTAGGGTTTCATTTTGCCTGTTCTAATCCATTTTTTTCATACAAAGCCAGAGTGGTTCTTTAAAATGTAGATTATATTGGATTACTCCTATACTCAAAATCTTTGTTTCTGGCTGCCTTTAGGATAAAGCTCAAAAAACTTCCTAACTTTCCCTTGTCTCTATTCTCCACTCCCGTCTCTTGCAAGTAATCTTCAGCCATTCTGAATTTCTTTGAATTCCTAGAGCGCATGCTTGCAGCCTGAGCTCTTCCCTTAGGTGAAATATATACTTTCTCTTTTCTTTTTCTAACCAACTCTGCACTTCACTCTTAAACTCAATTTACGAATCACTTCTAGGAAACTTGTCACCCCTTCAGTTTGAACTACTCTTTAGGTGTTCCCAAGGCATCCTGTACCTACCTAGCAATTAAGAGTATTGTCTTGTAATTGCTTATTCCCTCGTCTACAGCTCTGTTTAACAGTAAATTCCTGGACGGCAGAAACCTGGTGCTCTTAAAGCCTCCATCTCAAGGGCCGAAAAGGAGCGTCTAATGCACAAAATAGTAGTTCAATTAGTATCTGTTGAATGAATAACTATTCTCTTCTTTGGAATGAGGGCGGCCAGGAGGATACCAGACAGATGAGGGCTTAAAGGGGGCGGAGTAAAAAATATATATATATCTGTAACGACTGGGACAGATACAGAGTACCTAGGTTTTTCCATAAACTCAGCGTGGGGGACAGGCCTCCTGCCTTAACGAAGGCCACCGGCAACTAAGGGCTCTCAAGAAGCAGACGAAGGGAGCGCGCAACCCCAGGCAAGGAAGGACAATAGCTTGGAATTCGGCCCCTAGTTTCCGGCAGCCTAGCGTTCGGCCGGTGTGGCTCGAGGGTGGGGGCTCGGAGCCCGGCCCACGGCGAGGAAGGCGCGGCCCCCGGGCTCCCCGCCCGGCCGCCAACACCTCCTCCGACGCCGTCGCCCCGCCCCGCCCCGCCCCGGAAGTGACTTGAGCCCTGTCCGGAACCTCCGGGCGCGGCGGCTGCAGCGTCACCAGCTGAGCCGGTGCGGGGCGGGAGGGGCAGGCGGAGCGGCCGCTGCCGTCGCTAACGAACCGGGGACCGCGCGGGTCTAGCAGCGCGCCGGCCAAGGGAGGGGGGGGGCCCAGCGGTCGAGCCGAGGACGACGGGCCGCCGGCGGCCACAGGGCGACGACGACGCGGAGGAAGCGGAGCCGAGAGAGGGGTGGGGGCCGGGGAGGGTCAGGGTGGGAGGGGGTGGGGGGGTGTCCCAGGGCTCATGGAGCCGGCCGAGCGGTCGGACAGCGGGGATCCCCCGGAGCCAGGCGGGCGTCCCGGGCCCTTCGTCCCGCAGAAGGAGATAGTCTATAACAAGCTGCTGCCCTACGCGGAGCGGCTGGACGCCGAGTCCAACTTGCAGCTGGCCCAGATCAAAAGCAACCTTGGCCGGGCCGTGCAGCTCCAAGAGCTGTGGCCCGGGGGCCTCTTCTGGACCAGGAAACTCTCCACGTAAGTGTGACCCAGCCTGTTGGATGGTCCAGGGGCAGAATCTCAGAGGAAGGAGGGCTGGGGGCGGCTCTTTGTCCGCTTCCGATGGCTGAACCTTCAGCTCTGTGGTGCTCGAGCTGTGGTCGCCGTGCTGTAGTCCCAGGGCCACAACAGAGTCTTGGGAAGCCCTCCTCCAGCCCTCGTCCCAGCCACTTTCCTACGGGACCTCCGCGGTTCTCTACGTCCTCCCCTGATGCCTTTCCCAAAGGGTTTGGATTGTCGTCTTCCGACCTGCAGGGTCCCCAAGGGACAGGGGTGAGTGGTCTCCCAAGGTACTCTTTGGACCTTTGCTCTTGTGAGAAGGGGGGCAGAGAGGATTCATTTTTGGGTAGCAATTCTTGACTTCTGGTTCCTCCGCTTTTCTCACCTTTTCGTAGTCGTCAATTCGTGTCTTGTAACTTTCTGAATCGGAAGGAGGCCGTAGGGGAACTTCTAGGTTCTACTTTTTCGGGCCTGCTCAGTGTTTGTGGATTTGATTGAAAAAAATTAAGTTTAAAATCAGCCCTCAGCGCACACTTGAGCTCTGTACTAGACAAGAATGTTGAATCTTAGAATTTCGGGAAAGCGTTTATTGCTCCTATTTGGAAATGTACGATACTAAGGGAAGTAGAGAAAGAGCTGTCAGATTGTCGACGTTATTTAGTATCAGGCTTTTGTTAATTTTTGAGTTGCTGAAATGAATGCCTAGACTATTTGCCAACTCTAACGCCACCGAAATTAGGGGAAAATAAGTAAAATAACAGTTGAGGAGAAGTTAGAGACTTTACTTGCTAAATGGGCATGTTCACTGTTGGAAGAACTTTTTTTTTTTTTTAAGAATTTTGCTGTATATTTTTTTGATTGACTGTAGGTAAAATCAAGTAACAATGTATGTTTATGCATGGGAATATGAATGGATGAATACATAAGACATAAGTCACTTATCCAGTGTTTACCCAAATCTGCTGAGTGAACTGGGTGATGACTCAGGATTTTGTAATGCAATAGTCTTCCCTACATTTCCTCACAGGATGATACTTAATATGCCTATTATTCGGAAGCCTCTGACAAATTTCTCATCTCCACTTGGCGGTGGTGGTGGGAATAATGACCTTTTTAATTAAAAAGCAAAACTAAAACACTTAATTTGCCCTTTTCAGGGAGTGAGCATAAAATGTCAAGGTTAACAGCTCTCTTGATTAGAGAGTAAAGTTTGTGATGTTCAGATGCGCAGGAGACTGGGGGAAAAAAGAAATGCAACAGGAAGAAGAACCACTTGTAGTCGAAACAGAAGAATGTTTTATAAATGATTAAAATTTACATGATTTTTTAAGTGAGCGTCTTGGGTGTTTGTGTTACACAGGCACAGTAAAAATAACTTTGTCACTTCTAGTAATTTTCCCTTTTATTATTTGGATTTGCTTTTCCAGAGAATAATCATTTTGTGGGGACACAAATAGCTTTTTTTGTAGATGCACAAGACATAAATATACCAAAGTGTGAATACATATCTGGTTTGGATTTACGAATCAAGAATCTACACAGGCATAGTTGAGCATTGTTTTTTGACATAATTGTTAACTAAGCTTGGCAGATTATCACCTAGGATATTATTATTTTTGGCTTATTAGGTATAAGTACCTTTTACCTAGAAAGGGCTACAAACACAGTAGAGATAGCCGTTGGTGTTTAGGGCAACATTATGGTTATATTGCTTAATAAACTATGAACCTAAAATCATTTCTATCTAAATAACCAACAAGAAATGCTGTCTATCAGATAGAATTTTATTTTGGAATGGTGTTTAGATGCTGCAGACTGATTCTTGGGATTGTGCTATGAGACATTTTGAATTTATTGGGGACATGTTGTGATCTTGGGTACATTTTTTTCTCCTAAGTCATGTTAAGGTGACCTGTTTATAGTTGTGCTTGTTTATTAAGCCTTGTGTGTGTTGCACAAGTTTACATCTAAATGATGCCAGAACATGTGATGATAGCTGTCAATTACTTGAGTAGTGATCATATTTAGTACTTTGTAGAAGAATGGAAAGTAATAATAAAAATAAAATCTGATTTCACCCACTAGCTCTTGTGACTGTGGAAAGGTACTTTAATCATATGTTATGGTATTCTTGGGAGAGAAGTGAGATGGTCATACTAAATAATTCCTGAGAAGCATTCCTGCTCTGATATTTTATGATTTTATTTTTTTATCCTGTAGAGCTTCAAATAAGCTAGTGTATATCTTTCTACAAGAAATATGAGCAATTTTTAAAGTATTAAGTACATTCCTAAAGAAGACCCATGTGTAAATGCTGTTTAAAGGCACTGAGACTGGATCCCTGACCAGAAGTGTACACCCCTAATCTGGGTGTCACAGACTGGGTAGGGGTAGAGTTCTGGTTTGGAAGGCACTCAAGAGCCCCTTTTTTGATTTTATACTTCATTTTTGTAGTCATCATAATTCTGTCTCAATCTATTTTGAGACTTTTGGGTCTGTTTAGCATCTCTGTCAAGAAAGGTTATTTCTGTGTATTTTAAAAATTGGCCCTGTGATATAACACATAGGTTCTCCTGTACAAACAGTTAAAAGTATTAGAACTGCCTGTTCAAGAGAGATTGTGTGACATAACACATCACAGGGCCATTTTCTAAGAAGAAAGGAAAAGGATTAGAGAAGAAAGGCACAAACCAGTGGTCTTTGGAAAACAGCAGTAAAGACAGCTAATGGACACCAAGTGAAAGGTATTGGTAGATAACTAGTACGGCCAATGTAGAGAATGAAGAGAGTTGAGGAAAGATAATCTTACCTGGACTTTTCATGAGAGGCAGTAAGGCCTAGTCCTAAAACCTTAGTTTATCTATACCTGGCTTTGCCACCAACATTGCCACTTTTGCCTTGCTTAACCTCTTAAGTTTAGGAAAGTGGGCGTGTAAACTATTGGTGTGGGAGTGTAGTTGGTGGTTTTTCAAACTTAAAACTTAGTAGTGTGCCGTTTGATAAAGGTAAAATCTTAAACAAAAAATTGGATTCCTCAGGCAGACTAAAACTGCACTGATTTTTTTCTTTGTAACAAACACTTCATTGGTACTAGAACCCCTGAAGCCTGCTCAGGGCTCCAAAACATACTGTTTGAAAAAAATCACTGGACTAGTCCCCAAGGGCCTTTATGGCTAACTCTGTTCCTTTAAATTGGTTTGGAGGAAGAGAAGAGACAACAAGTGAATGGGCTATTTACTGGCTTACCCTATTCATAATCATTTCTTTCTTTAGTCTTTTTTTTTTTTTTTTTTAACAGAATTTTGACTTTAGTAAAGTTGTGGGCCTGGTATATTGTGAAGCAAATTTAGATGCCTTGTTTGTTACAATGAAATGTTAGAATCTGTGCTGTTTTGTATTGAAATGACTGTGTATTATACTAAGGAATCATTTTATTTGCTAAAGAAACTCCCTTGTTTGTTTATTATTAAGAACGGTATATAGCCTTCCTGGATAGGAATTGGATTATCTCCGTTGAAACCACACAATATATTTAATTTGATCATATAACCACTGGAAACTTAAGTTTAGTCAAGAGTTTTCAAATACACCGACCTCCTGTTGTGGAAAGTAATAATGTGACTACAGGAGCACTCAAATTCATATCTCTGTTTTGGGGAAGAAAGAAAATGCTAACTCAGTTGCCTAATAACATGATGTACTTAATAGGGTATCTAACGTTTGAGTATTGAATATTGAAATTGCGAAGTACACAATAAATACAAATGCTTTTTATTTGTAAAAGAATCTTGGAACCTTGACAAATTACCACATTCATCAGCGAGAACCAGTCTGAGAAAATAGTGGAAAAGGTTTATCTTTGTTATTAAGTGACCACACTAAAACTGGGAACCAAAATTTCTTTGTGGTGAAAAAGTTGATTTTCCATAGAAAGAAACAAAATAAATGAATTAAGTGATATTGGGGGACGTGAATTTTCTGACAAAATTGTGTAATAGTAATAAGCTATCCTTTACATTCGATTTTTTAAAATTAACAAACTTTATTTTATAAGCAGTTTTAGGTTCAGAACAAAATTGAGCAGAAAGTACTTTTTCCATATACCCCCTACCCCCACGCATGCACACATTTGATTTTTCAGTGTCAAGCTTACATATATATAACATATATAAATATATATATGTATTTTAATACTTGAAGCCCTTCTCATTTTTCAAGGATCTCTCTCAATCATTCTTAAAACACCTTGTCAGTTTTCTCTGTACTAGTTAACTGGCTGTTTCTGCTAGAATCTCATTTGTCATTGTATGTGGTTTGAACAGTTTTCTAATATTATTTATTTTGCTTTAAACATTTTTCTGTTATGGAGAATATCAAACACATACAAGGAAGACAGTTATATTAATGAACTCCATGTAACCATCACCCATCTTCAACATTTACCAATTCAATGTTCCTTTCACCACCACCACCCCATGATTTTTTGAAGCATATTACTTCATTCATAAGTGCTTCCAGTATGACTCTCTAAGGGAAAAGGTATTAGGCTAAAAAGGCAATACCAATACCATTATCAAACTTAAAAAACATTAGCAATAATCCATTATTACATTGATTAACCTCATGAAGTTCTGCTTCTTTACAATGAATTTCTGTTTCATTTGCATTATTTTGTCTAAGGTTTACTACAAACAGATCTCATGGACAGAAGTAAAAATAAAATAGCTCATTAATACATTTTTATATTATAACATCTGTCTTATCTCCCCTCTTAACTTTGAAGATACAGAATTAACCCTGGGGTAGCAAAGACTCCCATAAATTATCTCATTTAAAAAACAGACACTGATATTCATAGGTTAACACATAGTTGGATATAAATTGGTAAAAGCAGGAGTCCTTGAACCAGGGCATTTTCTGAGTGTTTTGTATGGGCCAGGCAATGGGATATTGTTTTTGGCATTTGGGATATGTCAGTGAAAGATTTCTGCCCTTAGGAAGTTCTTTCTCTTAGTGCACATTTCTGTGCATTTAGGACAGATGAGGTAAGGTGTGTTAACTCCATCAAGAAATATGGGGAAAGAAAATATAATTCTAAGTGCATTACTTAAAAAAATAATCTCATTCTCACCAGTGTGTTTTAACATACTACACTGAGGCACTCAGAAAGGCAATAGAAAAAAAAAATTCATAAAACAGTACCATTAGTTCTTCTGCGATCTGAATGTATCATTTAAATACAGGTTTTTAAGCGGTTTTGCAGTGTTGTAAAATAAAATTGTTTTTGACCAGTTTGAATGTGTTCTTAAGTGAAATGGATGCAAATTCTTTCCTTTTTTTTTTTTTAAGTGGATGCTTATTTATTAGTAAATAAGCACACTTGTAAACCTGTCTTGGACGTGGTTCCATAGTGTACCGGTTAGCATGTCTGCTTTACACACAGAAGGTCCTGGGTTTGTGTCCCAGTGGATCCATGGTCCATGGTCTACAGCCATGCCACCCTGAACAAGCCCAGTGTCTGATCCTGGAAGCTAAGTAGGGTTGGGCCTGGTTAGTACTTAGATGGGAGACCACCTAGGAAGACCAGGTGCTATAGGCATAAATAATAATAATAATAAATAAACCTGTCTTATTGTGCAATCTGGGAGTTAACTTTTCTGTAAAGTGAGATACATTTCTAGTGATCTCCTGCCCCCTTTTAATACAAAATCCAAATCTGTTTTCCTCTAACCTGTGTAGAAAATTAGATCAAAATTGCATTCATACTGTGTAAACAAACAGCAAGCTGAGAACATGCTAATAAAAGCAACAGTAAGCAAATAACAGAAAACCTCTACATTCATTGAGCTGGCCACTGGAATGTTAAAAACAGCACATACTATAAATATTCCTATTTGGAATCTTGAGGTTGGCTATTTCCATATTCGGCCTATGCTCAGCATTTCTTCCCTTTTAGTGCACTCTCTTTTGATCCCTTGTTCATTCTTTTGTATTCTTTGTGTACATACCTTCCCTCTGCTGTGAGCTTTCTTGAGGTCAGTTTCTTTCATATTTATCTCTCCTCCCTTCTGGCATTTAGTACAGTGTTGTATATATTCATAGGCACTCAGTAATATTAGAATTAACTCTTTTTTGTTCTTTGAAAACTAAAGCATTATGCAATTCGAAGAAATTGTTACTTTTACAGTCAAAATGGAGAAAACAAATCTGGGATGAGATCTGTTTTAATACTAGGTTCAAAGAAAGTATATGTTTAACCAAAGAAGTGGAGGTAAGCATTTTGGTTAAGGAAGATGTTTTGTTTCAGGGGTGGGCAGCAAAGTTAGAGAAGAAAGCAGATTATATTGGTTTCATCAGGGAATTTGACTAAGTCTTTCATTTAAGAACCTATAATGATTGTATGGTTAAATATTTAGTATTAAAAATATATAGTTAGATAAACTGTAAAGTTTTGGTAGTGGTCATCTTTTAATGCTAATTTGGCTGTCTTCATAAACCTAGACCCTAAGTTTAGAGTTTAAAAATGTAATAAGGGCTTTTTTCCTTTCTAAGAAAAAACACCATTGCAGCTGTGAAATGGGTTTGAGAATAGTATTGTAGTTTAAATAAGTTGGAGATTGCTTAAGAATTGTTAAATATGCATTGTAATCTAATAGTAGACAGTCTACATGGAGTTACTAATTGGGGACTTTTAAGTGAAGGATGAAGTAGAAGTTTTTAAGAGAAATTTTATGAAGGCAGTCATTTACATGTGAGTGTTTATATTTTGGGTGGATTCCTGAAGAGTTCAGTCAGGATAGTTTCTGTTCTGAGGGAAAGTAGCTTCCTTCCCAGAGATCCAATAAATAAAAATGTCAAATTTCTGTCAACATACACCGAACAGAGGTCCCTATTTTGTGTATAGCAGGAGTAAAATTACCATCAAACAAATTCAGGAATGGTTTAGAAGTGTAATTTTTTTTAAAAAAATTGTAACTTCAGACTTTCATTTTGTGTTTGGTTTTCGTTGTTTGCTTGTGGGGTCTCACAATTTTTATATATACGTTGATTTGTGTTTATACAAATTATACAAATTGTGGGCTATGACCAAAAGGTGTTGAGATCATTTGTAGATCTTCATCAGTTTTGTTTTTTGCTTTTTTTCTATTTTGGTTGGTTGGTTGGTGAACTAAATTAAAATTATGAGTGAATTTGGAAGTAATAAGGGGAAATTTTTTTGTTTCAGATATATATATTTATGTGTTTCCTGGGTTATATGTTACTGTGGGTTGTGGCCAGAAAATATGAAAGCTATTGATTTTACATGTTTCTTTATGTACTATGGATCATATAATCAACACCTATTTATTGAGATATAAAGATATAAGGGATGAAAATAAAAAAGTTGCAACAGTTAAATATCAGTAACCTGAGGGATCTTAACAAGAGGGCATTACGAGATTGTTAAATAAGTGATACAGATACTAACTACCATATGTTGATGGCTCAGGATGTGCCAGTACTGTGCTAAGGGCTTTACATTCATTATTTCATTTAATTTTCATAAACAACCGTATAAACTGTAGGTATGTTTATTATCACAATTTTACCACTGAAAAAAGAGACTGACTGAGGTTAAGTCACAGTAAATTTACCTGATGGCCAGAGCACAGGGTTGTGGCTCTTAACCAGGTGTCCAGAGGAAGGAAAGCTCCCTGGGCTATGTAGCCTGGGAAGACTACCCCAGGAAGGAGAACCACAACTGAGCCTTGAGGTACAGTTTGGTTAGTTAAGGAGGAATTTGGAGAAAGCCCTTTCATGTGGGGGAAAAGAGATGTGAGCAAATTGACCACACAACTGTTGACTTCTTTACATAGAGCAGTACATTGAAATAGCAGTTAACCTGTCTCTCTCTGTAGGCTGTATGTTCCACAGCCATTTGTTTCTTATTTTTGTGTTTCCATTGCCTTTTGCCATACCTGGCTCTTAAATGACATCCAATAAAGCATTTCAAGAAATGAATGCTCTTTGCCCATCACTCGAGAGAAACAACTGGGAAAAATTGTATAGAAGTATCATTATTAGGTGTTATTAGTGAATGACTTTATTCAGAAATCGTCATGTCAGTTTTAATCATAAGGAATACAACTCTGAAATACAATATGCTGAAATTCCAAGTGCGTGTTGTTCAACCTGTGGTGGATGGGGATAAAGAGAAATGTATTTCGAGCCTTCATCAGAAATACTGTGCCTTGGTAAAGATGATGGACCTATTTCTTAGTGTTTCAGAAACCTACTCTTAATGTTTTAAAGAAGTAAATTTGCTTAATTTTAATTTGGTCAAACATTTACTGTTAGTTTGAAGGGTTTTTTTTTTTTTTCTTAAAATAAAATTAGCCCTGGTGAGCTGTTTGTAATTAAGCTCAGTGTATTCCTCAAGATATACTTATATATTCAATCAGTTGAAAATTTATGCTTCTCAGAATGTCTACCTTGTTTTATCTCTAGTTAGAGCTGAGAGTTAAATAGATGTTGTAGAGGAGTGCCACCAAGTATCTTTAAGTCCTCTAAAGAAATACAGTAATATATACATATATAACTATAGTGTGAGATAGAATCTAGAATGTGAAATATACTCAGCTTGGCACAAGCTAGTAAGGAGCAGAGAGGACAGATTGCACTTGTGGTTGGGAATGAAGGAAGTTTTCATGAAGGAGGAAGTCTTAAAGGATAGGCAGGTTTCTGGTTTAAACAAATAATTCAAAAGAATAATTATATAGTAAACCAACATCTTAAGATGTTTTGCCTTATAACTAAAGAACTATAAATTGAAACATTGTTACTGGTATTACATTTTTAATGATTTAAATAGATTTTTAAATCATATATTGTGCTCCAGTCAGTCTGCCAAGGGGCAGTGATTCTCAAACGTGATGAGACATCTGGGAAATTTATAAAAAACAACTGGTACCTGGAGCCCCATTCCAGAACAATTAAATTAGAATGTCTTTCATGTATGGATTATCCATCACCATAGCCTTGTGAGGACACCCAGTTTTTATAAATATATAGTAGATTAAAGACTTGCCCAAGGGACTAACATAGAGCAGTTTGAATTCTCAGCAAATTCGTAGAACCTTACTCCTGCCTGCTTGGCTACTATGTTGAAATCAATAAATAATCTGTAGCTAACATCAATTATAATGTTGAGAGTTGCAAAGCAAGCTAGAATGGAAACATAAGACATTATCTACTTTAGGTAATACCTAACTTGCCTTTTTTCCATACCAGCAGTCACTTGGAATTAATATCCTTTATTGTTGTTTGTGATTGTATATCCCCTGTCTTGATACTTCTTAGCTTGACCTCTTTGGAGGGGAAATGAGAGAATTAGGAACATTCTTAGTTGTGTTTCTTGCCACAGAAGTATACTGTTGTTCTCTTCCTCTACCTAGAGCTGTCTCTTGTGCCTCTTCCTACCTCTTTCCCCAAATGCCCAGGTTATCTTGACCTTATGTTCCCTATTCAGAGTGATGACAGCTTTCTCATCTTTCAAGATTCAGTTCAGTGATCACTTACATATAATGAAACTTAGGTTAAAAAAAAAAAAAAAAAAAGAATCATGAAACTCTAATAATACTTCATTTATTCCCTCCTGTATATTTAGTTTTTCCAGTATGTATCTCCTCACATCTGATTGTGAGTTCTTAGCCTAAAGAAACTTCTTGAATCATACTCTCATCCCATACATATCATTTGCTCTAGAAATACTTTTTGAATAAACAGGCAATTGAATGTAAAGGAGAGGTGGGTTTATGAGAAAACCCTTCATTTGATCTGTTCACTCACAGTTTCTAGCAGCGAGAAGCTGTGGCTCTGCATTTTTGATGGTATGTGAAATGTTTTTACATGTTCATTTTTATTATAAAATGAAGCATATTTGCTTTAGAAAAATTTGAATAGACAAAGGTACATAGACACAAAAATCAGTTTTACCACCCAGAGGTAACATTTTATGATGTTTGCTTTATCTTTTAATCTTAATTCATGATTATATATTTTTATTTAGTTGCAGTCATTGTATATGTTTTATATCCTGCTTTTTTATATGATATTCCATTTCACATCCACTAAGAAAGTCTCTGAAAACATAAATTTAAATGACCGCATTATAGTCTAAAGGCAAAAGCTACAATTTAACAAAACATTTTCTTATATTGGACTTTTAGATTTTTTTTTCTGGAAATTTTTGTTTTTGAAAATGTGCACTGAAAAACTTTTTGGTATTTTGACTCTGGTATTTGGAATTTTTACTAAGAACCTAGTGGTAGATGTGAGATTTAAGATAAATGACCCATAAATACTTTCAAGTGCTTTCAATGAAAATACTTAAATTCTGGTTTTTAAATTTTCAAGCTAAAATTCCATTTTTTGTCTTTTGAGTAGAACTACCCAAAATACAGCATTTACTTAAGGTTAAATATCATTCCTAAGTGTCTTATATGTTTTATGATTACAGATAGTCTTAATGTTCCTCCAAAATGCTGTTAATTTTACTTTATTGATAGATATAGATGGAATAGAAGACAGATGGAATAGAACCCAGTGATTGCTTTGAAGAAAAATAACTTGTGAATGACAAAGCCTGTATTGAAAACCAATATTTTTAGCCTGTAGCCAAGCTCTAATTCTTAGTTCATTTTGATAGTGTTGTGTAATTTTATAGTTTACTTTAAATTTCCGTGTACTGTAAACTATTTTTAAGATGTATAGTAGAAAACACTTGACAGTATTGTACATTTTCTTAAATCATTACTGTCCCTGGTATTTCACTGTAGTCTTGAGGTTAAAAATTAAAACATTTGCTCATTATACTATAAGGTGGTAAGGAGGAAGCAGTTGAAATGTTCTTTGTATTAACGTTTACTGCTTTTTCCCCCTCTATGGGAGGATGGAACATAATGATTTGTCATGTATATATCCTGGATAGTTTATTTTATTCAAAAGTTTAATCATGACTGTTACCAAGGTTTTCAAGCATTTTGAGACATTGAGTAGTAATTCTTAGTCCTAAAATTTAATTTGAAAATTAATCGGAAAAAGGGAATGGGCTGTCTCTTAAGTATCGTCTAAAGTAGGATTTCAAACAGCAAAACCTACTGGAGTGATTTTAAAAAATGAAGATTCTTAGTCTCCACTCTCAGTAGTTTGTTTTTAAATTTCCTTTAAAAAAAGTTGTATTTCATATATTTTTATTTCCTATTCCCAGTATTTTTGATGGACTAGATTTAAGCTGGAGCCATGTAATATGCATTTTAAACAGTCAAATGTCTAATAGACATTTACTAGGTAATGTCAAGCAATTTTTCCAGAGTGACTGTGCTACTCTATACACCTGCCGTTAACTTATGAAAGGTCCAGTTGCTCCATATTCTCACCCAAACTGGGTATTGCTAAGCTTTTAAATTTTAGCCAGTCTGGTGAGTGTGAAGTGGGATCTTATTGTGATTTTTATTTGTTTTTACTGATGAGCAATAATCTTTTCATATGCTTTTTAGTCATCTGGATATTGTCTTTTAAGAAGTGTACCTGAGTCCATTTTTTATTGGGTTGTGTCTTTTTCTGGATTTGAAGGAGTTCTTATCTAATCTGGATATGAGTCCTTTGTCTGATATATGTACTCCAAAGAGTTGACAGAGCTTTTTATTTTTAATGGTATTTTATTGTGAATAGAAGTTCTTAATCTTAATGAAGACCAATTACTAGTTGTTGTTTTTTTTTAGTACTTTTTGTGCTCTTCAGAAGAAATCTTGGACTACATTTTGAGAAATGCTAAAAGCAGAACCAGTTTCTAGTGGGCAGGAACTATTTACTGGTTGACAGGGAGAAATAAAAGGTTTCTGAGCAATTCCCCTAAAATCTCTAGTTTTGTCAGTCGTTCTAGCTCTTCTAGGAACCCCCATTGGTCTCTTCATGAGTGTTAAATTTGGGGCTTTGTGAATTTTATGTCCCTAATGATAGGCACACAGTCGTCTTTCTACTGCAGTAAAAGCAGTGAGCTGTAGCTAAGTTGTTTCAGTGGCTTAGAGCAATATTTCTTCAATTTTTTGATAAAGTATCCTAGCAGGGTGGGTGAGTGTACAACCCCAGAGGCATCTGGATTCATCCTGGTAAGGGCTGAAGTAGCTACTGAAAGCAGGGAATGCTTCTTTGTACTCTTCTGTTTTATCTTTGAAATGTGTACTGTTTTTAAGGATATAGCTTGTTTTCATTGAAAGTACCATTTAAATGATTCTAGCTTCTGCTTCTAAGAGTGAAATTGAGGGAGGCATCCAGAAGCTGTACCATGTTTCATGTTTATTCAGCAGCTTGAAGAACCTCAGGCAGCCCTGGGCTTAAGGTATCTGCATATGTCTTCTCTAACCCATTTGCACTACAAGTTCAAGGTTGTTAAGAAACTTTCACAGTAATTTGTGACAGAGGCTGGACAATATCTCAGGTACCTTTGCTCTGCTTCCCATACTGTCTTGTCTATATAATATTAAGATGTAATCTTGGAATTATAACTTAAAGTGACAGAAAAGAGCTGAGTAAATCACATAGCAGCGAGAAAAAGAAAAGGAGTGCTGTTAGTGGACCAAGAATTTTGAAGAATTTCTGAAAAGAAAAGCAGTCTGGTATCTAATTTTAGAAATTAAGCATAAGGTTAATTTGATCTTAACTGTTGGAAGTACTAAAGATCATATAAAGAATATTATGTATTTAATTGTCTGTAAAATGGCCTTCCTCAAAGGAGTTTATTGCTTTAAGTATCCAGCAGTTTGTTCTAAGTAAGTTTTAGTTGAGTTTTAGTTACAACTTAATCCTTAAGTATACTATGATTGGTCATTCTTTTTGGAACACATTTTCCTTAAATTTGCTTATAGTTGATGCTTTTGATTATATTGGATCTCTGAAGTTAAAAATTAAAATGTATAATTTTGAGAAAAATACATTATTTTTGATAGTAGATTAATTTTATTACAATTACGAATTAACTCTTGGAAACATGGTATAGGTTATGTAACTTGCTGTGTTGTTTCAAGATTCTAAGTAAGCCAAATATGTTCTTTAAAGATTTCTGTGGTAAAACAGATATGAACATATATCTGTACTCTTTTGTGCTGTTTTATTATTTAATTATGCTGTGATACTCTGTTTTTAAGTAATTTCAGGGATTTATAAATAGATCCTTATCTTGAATGAGCACTTGCTTAACAAAGGAAAAGGGGCAAAGGGACTCTTTTCAAGTACTTATGACCAAAGGCAAGTTAAGACCATACAACAGTAGGACAGCAATGTTTTAATTGGTCTTTAAATATTAATGATAATTTGGTTATCACTGTAAGCCTCGTTAATAAAATACTTGGGTAATCTCTTAATTAAAATACAGAATAATTCTTTCCCACATGATGAGTAGATACAAAATGATTGACATCAGAGGTGTTTGAAATTAAGGCGCTACAATATGTATTTTTTTGTGGCAAGAAACACATAAATTCACCCCCTTAGTTTTTAAGGACACAATACAGTATTTTTAACTATATGTACATTGTAAAACAGATCTCTAGAATTTTTTCATCCTGCATGACTGAAACTCTATACCCATTGAATAACAACTCCATTTCCCCTTCCACCTCAGCCCCTAGCAACCACCATTCTACCTTCTATTTCTATGAGTTTGATTAGATACCACATATAAGTGGAATCATGTAGTATTTGTCTTTTTATGACTAGCTTATTTCACTTAGCATAATGTTCTTGAGGTTCATTCATGTTATAGCATATGACAGAATCTCCTTTTTTTAAAAAGGGTGAATAATATTCCATTGTGTATATACACCACATTTTATTTATGTATTCATCTATTTATTGATGAATATGTTGCTTCCACACAGCTGTTATGAATAATACTTTAGTGAACATGAATGTGTCACCATACCTATTTTTAAAAGCTATATTGATTTTTTTCTTGCAGATATATTCGACTTTATGGGAGAAAATTTAGCAAAGAAGATCATGTTCTTTTTATCAAGTTATTGTATGAGCTGGTATCAATTCCAAAACTGGAAATCAGCATGATGCAGGGATTTGCTCGTCTCTTGATCAACTTATTAAAGTAAGTCCGTTTCCTGTGATTTCTGATAAGATATTTTAGTTTGTTTTTTCAAGGTTTTAGGGAATGAGAACTAAGTGTTCTTTGGTAAGAAGACCAAACTCTAAATTTGTCAGTTTGGAAAAAGATTGCAGAAAACTTTATCATAAGTTTAAACCATATGTGTTAATTAACCTTTTAATTAAAATTCCATCTCCTTCACGAAGTAGCTGTTCTCTAGCACACATTGAACTATATGTTGTCTTATTGTTTCATTTATACTGATTATCTTTCCTTATGTAATTTGTGAGATCCTTGAGAAGACAGGGATCATCAGTTAGTTTGCTTATCCCAAGGCACCTAGCACAATGCCAGGAATATATGAAATTTATCTATAATAATGGTGGTAAAAATTTAAATGCCCCTTTTTACCAGTAGCAAGAATATGGTGCACTTGTTCTTTCTACTACCTACCATGTTCTGCTAGTGAGTGAGCTGTGTGAATGGAGAAAAGCAAAACCCACTGTGACGATAGCAACATTTGATGATGGCCCTCCTTGAGTAATATGTGTAATATAGACATACCTGCACACACATACATATATATGTGTCTACCTTTTTCTAATCAGGAAAAAGGAACTTCTTTCAAGAGATGATTTGGAGTTACCTTGGAGACCACTTTATGACATGGTGGAGAGAATATTATATTCCAAGACAGAGCACCTGGGATTAAATTGGTTTCCTAAGTAAGTATTTCCATTTAAAGTACTTTTGGAGTACTTGGTGGCCTTTAAGTGTTTGATCATAATTGAAAAATATTGGGTTATTTGAGATAAGCAAGCAAGTATACATTTTAATACTTTTATTTTGATGTAAATTGAATTCTAAAACATTTTTTGCCCTCTTTAAACTGTATCTGAAGCTGTACATAAGAATTTCCCACCAAGATATCTCTGACAACTAACATCACCATTCTGGCCAAAGAAAGCAAGAGATTTTTGTTTGAATCTAATATTTTGTCGTTAAAAGTAATGCACATTTGGCATTCTTCATAATATATTCATATATATTTTAATTATTCAGGTAAAATAAGTGCTTCAGGAAGAGGAGCTTTGCATATTCCGGGGGGCACTCATATCCCAGAGGGCACACGTTTCCACTTAAAGATGCATGTTTTAGTGATTGACTATTCTTAGAGCACAAATTATTCAAATATACAGTCCTTGCTTTATGATAGTTTTTAGTAATGTGTTAGACATACTAAGAAATCTCTGGCTGATTATGGCTTCTTGTACATACATCCTGAATCTTACAGATTTCTAATTTTGGTATGTTTTGTATTTTATTCTGAATTTACAGAGTATGAATGATATGATCATCTGCCCTTTTTAGTTAGTAGTGATTTCAGACTTGACTGCAAAGTATCATTTTTCCCTGTTGGAGTTTATCCATTTGTAATCTAGCTCTTAATTTTCTCAATCTTAGCATGTTTGACCTAAAATTCTCTTAAATTATTTATGATTGAGGTTTATTTTTAGGAAATTTTTTCTTCAGTTTTTAATAGCTATTTCCTCTCATTACCTGGAGTCACTTGTCATATACATATGTACTCATTTCCCATGAAGAGCACTGTTTTCTACACCTGTATTATTTTCCTTTTCTCTTTTATAAATTAAGTCTTTAAAGATTTCTTTCTGTGGTTTCTCTCTCAATCCTAGATATGTTTACATTATTTCATTCCTTCTTGAAGCCTCCCTAGTTCAGTTCATATAATCCATGATTAATCCTCAGGCTTCACTTAAGTCAGCGGTCTTCGTTACACCCTTATGATAGAAGTTTTTGAAAATCGCAGCAGATGGCAGACTTTAAGAGATTTTCGGGTCATAAGTAAGTAAATAGTAAAATGATGAAAATGGAAAGAGTAAAAAAGAAAATGGAAAAAAATGAACTTAGGCCTTACTTGGTTTTTGGGCAGTGGTCACAGATAGAGTGGTCAGAAGACATTTTATTTCTTGAAGATTTTATGTGTTAAAACAAACAAACAAACCCATTTTTCAACCACAAAAAAAAAAAATAGCAGAATTTATCATTAGGCTAAATGGTACAACATTTAAATATGTTTTTATAAATATTTATTATGAAAGTCCAAAATTTAACATAAAAGCTTTGTTGTTAAGGTTCTTCATGAGTTTTATTTTTGCTGGAAGGAGCACACAATGAACTGGATTGATTGGACATATTTAAAATACAAGCCTATTGAAGTTTTGACTGGAATCACCATTTTATAGATTTCAGGGACCTTTAAACTATGTTCATAGTCAGTTATTTTTCTGAAATTTTCCTGGCTGATTTTTTGGCTGCCTCTGAAAGGTTTTAGAAAATTAAGGCAGTTTCTTCAATAATTTCTTCTTCAATATGTCCTCTACTTGCTTCCTCATAAGCAAGTGTCATACTTCCTGCCCTGGCAGGTGTACCTTTGCAAAGGCGTCTGCTTCCTTTCAGGTCTGTGTGGTCATTAATAATTATCTATCGAGTTCTTCAAGTAATACCAGCTTTTTTCCTGGAAATTTTGTTAGAGCTTATCACTAAGTGCCAGTCAGTACTCATTGTTCCTCCCCTGACTCTTGATATTATGCTCATTACTATGTCTTTTTCTGAAGCTTCACATCATTTTTGCTCTTGTGGAAGCCTTCTTCCTTAAAAAGTGAAGTCTTCTTCCTGAAAAAGTTTGACCATGGCTATTCTTGGTCTTTTGAAGAGACATTGTGACTTTGCTGAAGTTATTGCTTGGTTTTAAGCAGTGATTCTCAACTCTAACGGACCCAGCACTCCCTTTTGTATTCTCCAGTTAACTGTTCTAAAATGAAATTAATAAGTAATATAACATACCTGTTATACACCTTCCCCACACTCAGTGACAAAAATAAATATAAATGATGTCCTAACCACACAAGAGAAATAATGGGAAAGTAGTTTATTATAGAACAATATGTATCTTAAATATGCAGGTATTATTAAACTAAACACAGTATGATACTCAGATTTTACATCAGATATATCAGATTTTACTGATAATGGATTTAAAAGAAAAAAGCTTAGAACACATTCTATATAAGGACAAGAAAATGAAAGAGCAGCATTATAAGTGGACATTAAAATAAAAACTAGGGCTAGGATAAAAAAGAGCAGACTAGAGTAAATTGAATATGACCAGAGAGAGGGAAATAACTTTAATTTCAGACTACTAAACTGGAGAAGAAGAAAGTTTCATATTCTTATGGATCAGTTAGCCTTATTTATACCATGGTGTCACAGTAATTCTTTATGTAATGATGTGGGATGGTGTAGTTATTTTGTATCACAGAACAGTATGATTGAACATTATTTATATGTGAAAGAAGTAGAGGCAAAAATGAATTGGGAAAAGAAACATTAATATATGATACCATTAGAATGTTAGAGTAAGATTGAAAACTAATAAGCAATGCCAAAATAAATAATGTCACTATATAATTTTCATAACATAAATTGCCTTTATGCAGTATGAAAGGATGACAGTAACATACAGCATTTTAATAATAAATTTATTAATGAAATTCTATGACATCCTCATGTTTTGTGTCTCAGCTGATTGCCAATGTCATGACACTTGTTTCTAAGACTATTAAAACGGTCGTTAGTCTTTGTAATTACATATTTGCTTGCAACAACTACACATGCACAGGGATTTGGTATTGGCAAATCAAGTGTTGCAGTAGGGATTCCCATGATGGTGTGATTTTTTTTTTTCAGGAGTAATGAATAACCCCAGGTCAGATTTTCAACAAAACAAATAGTGCAGCCTTGTTCAATATACGTTAGTTGCTTTCTCAGAAGAGTCAGTGTCCATTTAAACTGCCAAAAATATTTAATGTTTAAAGCAGTTAACTTTTAGGTTAAAAAATTTTAACCTGTATAACTGTGTAGTAGGACACTTGAAAGTTTTGCAACAATTTTTTGTTGTGTCTGGATGTTCCATGAATTTCAGGATATCTGATATACCTGGCTTCTAAACGCAAAGATCCATTGAGGCTTCCCCAATAATTGTGATAATTAAAAAGGATCTGTGCATTTCCAGAATGCTTCCTACTTGTGGTTAGAGGCTCATGAGTTTGCCACCTCTTATCTTGCATCCATGCAATCAAAAGTTTTCTGCCTCATTAATCAGACCCTTCTGTTTTCTTTTCACTCACTGGTCCAGCACTCTTTGCTTTTATTTTTCTGTTTTTAAATCTAGTTTCCAAACCACTGTTCTTTTTCCCATACCAGTGATTCTCAAACTGTTGACTTAATACCTCTTTCCCTTTTCCCAGGGCTCTGAGATGTTTCCTAAAGAGGTCTGCTATGAGAAATTTCTTGAAAGTTTCACATTTTATCTTAAACATTCATATCTGTCTTGGGCTTACTAAGCAATATTTTCATAAGTAAAAATGTCTTCCCTATATATCTCTTGGTTACAATTGATGCTGTAAGGTAGATGATTCATATTGGTCCAGTGGCACTCACACAGCTGTGTACTTCCACTAAATAGAGCGCAGATTATGAAATGCAGCTCTGTTGATACAGCCTCTTTTTAAAAAATTATGGTAATGTGTTCCTGTTTGAAAGAATCAGAATACTGGGGATCTGGAACTACTTTTGAGAGAGTTCTTGCTTGGTGAGAAGCAGCACTGTAGGATAAAATTAGAAAATTCATGTCTCTGTAAAAAGAAGTAAGAATGTTATACTTAAACCATTTTTCAGGACTATAATTTATTCATTTATTTATTTTCTCTTATTTTCTGTGATCTTTTTACTGTTATATATTTACTTCTTTTGAAAGGAATATCTATTTCCATTCAGATACACTATGTAAAATTATATAACTTCAATTCTGAAAGATTTTCAAATTCTTGGCTCTTGAACTTTCTTCATCACTCTTTCCTTGATTTTAAAATCAGAAACCTAGTACTTGTGGTTCTTATGCAGAAGTGTTAGGGAAACAAATTGGACAGCTCTATGATAGTATTTTTGCTTTCTGTTCCTCAGAGGTATTCAACTTTTTACATACATTTTATTTCAGAAAACCCCTCAAAGTACCCTTTAATATGGCATGCTTTTGGAATTGGTATTTTGAGTATTTTCATTTTAGATGTATTCTGACACATTTTGAAACAGTTTTGTCAGCTGACTGCATGTTTTCATACTATTTTTAAGTTACTGTTTTTATAATCAAAACTGAAAGGTTGCTTCATTTGTTAACTGTCTTTCAAGTCTTAACTCATGTGCCTTATGTGTTTGTTATTGAAACCCCTACTTAGAGTGCAATGCATTGCAATATGATTTTAAAAGTGATTTTAATGTTCAGAGCAAGGATTATTAAACTTTTCTTCTCCTTTTCCTTCCCTTTTTCCCTTACCTTCCTCTCTCCCTCCCCCTCTGGTTTCCTCTTCATCTCTCCTTTCTTTCCTCTTTCTGTCTTTTGCCTCATCTGTTCACTCTCATCTGTTTCTGCTTTCTACTGGAGAAACAATTTGTAGGAGTTTTTATTTGATAGAAAAATTGAACTTGGGAAAGAGCTAGGTAATTGTGAATTTGATACTAGCAACATAAGAATTGCTTACTGTTCACTTCATAAAAGAAGCATTTGACTCTTATGGGCATGATTTTATTTCATGAAGCAATGTCCCATATTTTTAATTGGAATAGCATGTTGCAAGTTACAAATGTAGACAGCACACAAATGAAAGGCATCCCTACTAACGAAATGTAGGGGAAATTATGCATAGATTAGCTTTAGCAAAATGGGCATGGTCATGTCATATTTAAATTATGTGTATAAATTTGTTTATTTAGTCTTATCACTACCAATTTAGTTTTTCTGGGTTGTTTGATGTTAAAGGTTTACATGTTTGCATCATGAGTAGTTTGGGCCTAGATAACTCATTTGCTTTAAAAAATATATCTTTTTAAGTGTATCTATATACTTTTAAGTATATGTTAATATTTTAAAATATATTTTTATTTGATGTACATTGTTCTAAGCAGATCATAATATTATTAAACTCTTTCATTTTTCATAATTTGCTTCTGGAGAAATTTGTTATTTCCCTCTTCTGGTACTCGTTTTTTTTTGTTGTTTTTTTTTTCTTTTCTCTTTTTTAGGCGAGGCAACCCTTGGTCGACCTCACAGATTACAAGGACCTTGTCAGTTTACAATCCCTTATTTTTAAAATTTTTTTTATGACTATAGCGCCTGGTCTTCCTAGGTGGTCTCCCATCCAAGTCCTAACAGCCCCAATCCTGCTTAGCTTCCGAGATCACATGGGATTGGGCTTGTTCAGGGTGGCATGGCCTAGACTGGTACTTGTTCTTGATGATACTTGTTTCTCTGTTGATCTGTTGAAGGACCATTTGAATTGGTGCTATTATCCTTAAGATACAGTTAAACCTTTTGTTCCTCTTCAGCACATGGAAATAACACGTTCTTAACTTCTCTTGGGAGTTTCTGGCCACATTTCTAATCTTAAGACAAGCAGCTTGGGAATTATCTCTAGCTGCAGAATTTAGCATAATAATGAAATGATAAAAGTAATTTAAATAGGGATCTATTGAAATTAAAATAGTTTACAGTTGTTAGTAATGATTATTAATATGGTATTTGCAATGATTTTTCACATGGTATTTGAGGAATATGCTGTGTGCTAAAAAAATTCTACTTGGAAATTAGAGACTACATGGTTGGTTTTTATCAATGACTTTGATAGTGTTTCTTCCAAAAGTTGTCTCTGCTACAATGATCTTTATTTGGAAACTGCTCTTTTTAAAATAATTTTTAGAACTACTTAGTTAATGTTGATCAGGCTTGCCATCATTTATACAGCAGTTTTGCATGCTCTTTTTACACGAGTGATCGGGATTATGGTATCTTAACACTACCCATGAAGGCATACTTTTTTTTTAAGTGATTGTAATGAAAAACCAGTATTAATACTACATCAGTGATGAAGATGTTATAACTTTGCTATGGTAAAATTATCTTGACCTTAATTTATGTGAAGTGACTAAAAAATAACTATTTGCTGATTTTGTTTGACTAATTGATGGTGGATATGTTTAGATTTAGAGAAAGCAGGTAAATTTGAGTTCTTTTAAATGAAGTGTTAAGTTACATTCTTCAGAAAAAAAATACTCTATAAGCAATTACCATTAAATTATAAGTAGGTTAAGGCAGAGGTATGTAGAATATACCACTGTTATAGTTTACTGGTTCATTTATGAAAAAACAAATATGACTATTCTGAAGTTAAATTTTAGTTCAAGAATTATCAAGTGAAGCTGAAAGTACTTCTTGCTATGGGCAGTCCACACAACCCTCTTCTTGAACAAATCATTTGCCATATATTTCTTTGACCTAATAGTTAGGTAAGGGAAGGAAGCAGGAAGCATAAACCTCCAGGTTTGTATAAGTCTACTATCCTAGTAATTGGAGTAATAGGAGACTAAGGCTTTTTGGCTTTCCTCAGGCCTTTCTGCTCCATATTTGGCATTTGCTTTATTAATGTCATCATAAGAAATTTTAAAGAATGTCATCACAAGGTAATTGCAGCCCAGAGAGGAAAATTGACAGTCATTTGTTAAATCTGGGACAAGAGCTCAAGAACTGGGACAAGACTTAAGTAGGGTGATAGTAGGGGGAGGCATTTCCTATTTTGATGTGATTTCCTAAATCATAAATTAATAGCAGGAAAATAAATATAAAAACAAAATGAGCACAAAAAAATTTAGTTCTTAAGGAGATTGAAAATATAATTTTATTTTGGCTAAGTATGAAATAATATGTTTAACATTTATTGTGCATCATTCTGGGCCAGATAATTGCTTTCTTTTTATTATCTCATTTAATTTTATAACAGCCTTATGAGAGGTGATATTATTGCTCTTATGTAGATGAAAAAACTGAGGCTATATATTGCATGACTAGTAAGTAGCAGAACTGGTATTCAAATTCAAATCTGTCTGACTCTAAGCCCAATCTGTGAACTATTACATGACATGTAATGGTTCTTTTCAACTTAACATGTTTTTACTGAGAAAATAGGATATGAGAAAACCTATCCAGAGCTTAGTCCCTCTGTAGATTCCTTTTAATTAAAAAAAGAAAAAATAAGTGTTTTGACTTGTTACCACTTTAGTGTTGCAAATTTCCAACAATTGGAAAAGTGTGTAGTGATTATTCACTCCCTCTAAAAATTAGTGAAATATAGTCTAGTAGCATCTAGCTTTAACCTTTTATTTTATTTTTAAACAGAAACATTGTTCCTTTCATCTTGAGAGAGTACAAGAATCACAAAAGGTCACTATACAGATATCACAGGTTAGAGAGATTGTACCCTTTTCTGAATAAAAAGCTTAAATCCAATGGCCACAGGCCTTATATATAAGGAGGGGTTGAAATTGACTTTATTTAGATGAACTAAATCACATTCCCACATACCCGATTTCTCTAATGAGTGATGTGACAGCTATCAAGTATTATAATTCACCTCCCATTCAGAATAGTGAAGGGAATTGGAGAAAAACAATTATGTAGCCTTTTATGACTTGCTTTTTCTAGAGCCATTTTTGACATTATGTGAAAGTTTGTAGGTAGAATAGAAAAGTTACCAGTGAATATAGCAGGTTTTCTGTATTGTACACTCAAATGAGTTGCCACAGAAAGAGTAAAATAAAAGTTAATATAAATACAAACTTTAGGAACAGTAGAATTATAGATTTCCTTATATATTTCAACAGAAAGTTTACCGTTTTAGAATTATCTTTAAACTCTGCATTTAAGTTGATCTTTTATTTAGTTTGGAACTAGATGGCTCTTTGAACATTGCCTATTAATTTGATAACTTGTTTCTGAATGGGGTTCTTTAGTACAAACTAAAAAAAGATCCTAAGTTGTGCTCTTCATTGCCTTTCTAGATTTTTTTTAATTGAGCATTGTAAGTAATTAAGTAAGTAAATAAATAAAGTATAAATATAGATGAACACGTAGCCTTATAAGCATTTTGGTAATGCCCAGAAGTTAAAAAAAAAAAAAAAAAAAAAGTTGTCCAGGGAGTTTTAAATGTGGTTAGAGAGAAGTTTGCCTCTCTCCCCACCCCCCCACCCCCAAAACCAGGCAAACTTAGATGTTAAGTAGAATCTGTGTTTCTGTATTGCTTAGCCTTTTTTATGAGAGAAGGTAGACTCTGATAATCAGAAAATGCTCTATGGTGGCTCTCAGCATATGGTTGTCTTTTTCATTTTAGAAATTAGCTCATGAGTTGTAGCCCGGTTTCCTCTTCAGTTAATTGTTTTCTGAGTAATTTTGAAATTAAAGAGGATTCCTACTGCTTCAAGTAATAAAATTAGTTTTATCTCTTAGTTATATAATTGATTACTTGTGCTGAGTTTAGTTTGTGTTATTCCTCGGAATTTTTTTGCAGATTAGTTCTTAAGCTTACAGAGAAATTGGATAGACTTCCAGACTTAAGAATTTCAAGAAGCTTAATGAGAAAGTGTCAGGTGGAACACTGCCTGAAAGTTACTCCTTTCCCCCATAATTTTTTTTTCTTGAAATTTGGGAACTTATTTTTACTGTATACATCATTCTGTACATAGTCACACATTCATTTTAAAATTCTCATTCAAGATCACCTAATATCCCTTTGTTTTATTTATTTGCATTTGACCTATTTGACTATGGTCTAGTTAATATTTTAAATATTACATTCTGGTCATGTGTGTTTAAACCAGTACACATTGGCCTTTTCATTAAAATAGAAATGTTTATTATAAATTTATATACAAATATTCATTGTTTTCCATATTTACTGGAGCCACCTACAAGTTAGAAAATAAGCTACAGCTTTTAGTGTTACTCAACAAACTTTTTAAGTAGCTGGTCAAAAAGATGGCTGTTGCTTTTTTTTTGATAATTGTTAGTGACAATAAAGTGCCTTGGAGTATTTAGAACTCTCATTGGTTTGTTACAGAAAACTAGTTTCTGGCAGTTGCTGATAGAGGCATACCAAATTGTGTTTGTTCTTTTTATGTAAAAACACTTTAATGAAAATTTAAAATTAGCATTTGAAGTTTTAAGCCACTGAGCATATTTTTTGATGTGTTGATAAGCATGGTCATTGCTGCCTATTTTGTCAAGACTGGGTCCTTTTCCTAGTTTTCTTCCCTTTAGTTCACATCAGAGAATGGGTAAAATGAGGGCAAAGGAAAGAGTAGATTGCAGAGTGTAGGTAGTTAATCCTACAGTTCTGTCTGTATGAAAGAGAAGGATAAATTATTGCATGCACACAGATATCAATTTATGAGCAGATCTTAGAGATATTTATTAATTGAATTAGGTGTGTTCCTAAAATACAACTACCTAATTTATTAAACGGCTTTTCTCCCCACCAGTTCTGTAGAAAATGTTCTCAAAACACTCGTGAAAAGCTGCCGACCGTAAGTATTTTCTCAATTTATAAAGCCTCATGTTGTTTTTATAGGTTTACCCCCATCTTTAGTATGCTTTGAAGAACTTAAAGGTATAAATAGTTCCAGATGTTGTGATGTTAGTCACTGGGCACATCATATTTCCAACTCAAACTCAATTTTTTAGATTTCATTTATAAATTTTTTAGAAAATTTTAAGTGGTGTGGGTGTCAGTCACCCATTATAAAGTAAGAAAGCCATAATTAATGTGTAATCATCTTTATTTGAAAAGTTGAGAGTATTGTTACTTAGATCAAAAATATTTTCCATAATCAGCATTTTAGATGTATTGCATTAAAATATGATTAATAACAGGAAGGTTGTTCATACATTTTCTTTTCTAGTATGTTCTCTTTCAGCAAATATTTGATTTTAAATATTCCATATTCTGATGTTTAAAATGAACATGGATAGACTTTAATTTTAATTAATTAAAGTCCAGTTCTTTAGACTTGAACTATTTTTCTCATCCGTGTTTATCAGGCTGTCTAAGACTACTTAACCCTGCTATTGATACAGAGAATTCTTTTGAACGGAAATGCATATATTAATCATCTACTTGTAATATGAGTTAAAGCTATTTTATAAATCAGGTATTTGTTGCTGGCCTACTATACTACTCAGTCCTGGACAAATGTATTTTCAGGATGTAAAATGTGTTCCTTTTAAGAGGCTTAAGATGTAACTTAAGTCATAATCCACCAATGAGCACTGCCATTTTGGACTAGGCAGCTACTACTCTCTTGGCCTCTGTTTCCTTACGGGAAACTTGATCATCACTGAGGTACTTACTGGTTTTAGGGTGTTAGGTAATTCCTAGGACACTCGGGCTTTTATTTTTGATCACTAGGCTAACAATCAACTCTGAAAAACTAGGGAGGGAAATTATGTATAAGAATTTTGAAAATGGAATATGTTCTGCTTTAAAAAAATAATTCTAACCTGTTGCACAGTGACCTAGCACATAAATGTTTGGTGAGCTCAACAGGAGTATTATAAGAAATTTAATTTTATTTTTCACATAGAGGAATGAAGTATGATTCTGATTAACATAGATGTATAAATACATAATGGGATTAATAATAATATGGTAGGCCAAACCTACAGCTCTATTTGAAAGGTTTCCTATCTTTTTTGGCCATACTCAAAACAATTTCTCATGCACTTTTTGTTATTTTTAACCCCTTAATGAGTATTTGGTAAATTTTACATTTACCTTCATTTTGTGTGTGTGCACACTTCAGATTTTAGTTTTGTAAATCTTTTCTACCCCAGGGATGCACCTGCCCATTTCATAGAATTATAGACTGTTAGAGCCTATAGGACCAGATCATCTAGTCCAGTCCTGTCTTGTATACAGGAGGAATTTGTGGTCCAGTGAGGGTAAATGGTTTGTTCAGAGGTGCCTAGAAATTGATATTCTCTTTCTCATTTCACTGATTGTCTGTTTCTTATCTAGACTAGATTCTCTGTGACAAAATTTTTTCTATTGCTATTACATAGCACACAAGAAAGAAAAAATACAACAACCATGTTTGTTGGTGATTTGAGTGACTTTGTATTGTATCTGAATTTTATCAGCTTTATAGCATTTTTCTTAGTCCCATAGACAAGTAAAAAAATGTACCTTTTTATCCTAAGTGTGTAAGGGTATATAGAGTTGTAAAAATGTGTTTTTTTCTAGACTAACTTGACATTTGTAGTGTGTGATATGTCTTATGAAATTCATTCCTCTCTTCACCCTTTTTTGTCAGTTGTATGTTAATGTTGTAGAGCTTTTAGCCAATGATCAGGTACACGAAAACCTTGTTTGTTATTAGATATTTTCCAGCAGATGCAACAGCTGAGATGCTAGAAGAATGGCGGCCTTTAATGTGCCCTTTTGATGTAACAATGCAAAAGGCCATCACTTATTTTGAAATATTTCTTCCTACCTCCCTTCCTCCAGAACTTCATCATAAAGGTTTTAAGTAAGTATATACATATCTTAACAAATTCTAGAATATAGCAGGAAATACAGATATATAGGCAAACTAGTAAAGCAATAATAAGTGAAAAAAAATTTTTACTAACTGAACCATTATATTGATACTTGAAGTGTGTGAAAGCTAAAACAGTTAAAATACAAGATTGTAAGTAGGGAATAATGCTTGTATGTCAAGCCAAAGAAGATAGGGCTTTAAGAAATTGAGAGAGAAGGAATAATAAATGCAAAAAGGAATGGAAAATGTCAATAGGTAGTGATAGAAATGTTAAATTGCATAAAGTTTAGGGAAAGGAAAAATGTTTTTCTAAAATTTGGTTTTAACTGTCATCATTTGTAGTTTTTCTTGGGTCTCTTTTATAATTTTTTTAAACTTTTTCTGGTCTTTGCACCATTAAGTTATAGGTATATAATAGACCCTAGAATGAAGAATATTTAGACTATGCTTTTATGAAAAAGGGAAAAGGATAAAAAAAAGACTGGAAGGGTAGTAGTAATTATCCATTGTGTTATGGGTTCATGCTTAGTTCCCCTCACTCCATGTTTCCTAGAATGAGATGCCAAACCTTTTATTTCTTTCAAATCAGAAATTTTTATATATATCTGTATAGTTGTGAAAATTTAATTTTAATTCAAAAATTCTAAAAACTTTGAATGTCTTTGACATTTTAAAAGATTGGTTAATAATATTCAAACATTTTCTTGCCCCTGTATTTTCTTCTATTTCTTTAATTTGATATAGTTTCCCCTATTATAATTTAATTGCACCTAATACTTTGTGGCTCGTTTTTTTATGGAACACTTACTATAGTGCTCTTTGATAGTTTAATTACTAATTGGCTTATTAAAGACAAAGTAAGGCGGAGTTCCAAGAACATGTAGTAATAGGAAAGTATTAAAGGAGAAAGGCAGGGAGAGGAAGGAGAAACTTAAAAACAGTGCTAGGAGTGGACAGTAATTACTTAACAATGAAGTAGAAGTTACATGAGATTAGTCTTTTCACCATAAATAAATTGAAAGGGGAGTATTCAGACAAAAATAGTCCTTTGTTCCATTAAGTTTATAACTTTCAGTATTATTTTTTCTAGGTTGTATAGTTACCAGTAAGAATAATAGATTTAAAAATATAAAGGATACCTGGCTTTGAACTACTTTCTATAAATACCTTGCTATTCATAACAACATTTTTCTTCTTTAGACTTTGGTTTGATGAATTAATTGGCCTTTGGGTTTCAGTGCAAAATCTCCCACAGTGGGAGGGGGTGAGTATCCCATTTTGCTTCCTATACTTTTTAGTTTGGAAATAAATACATAAAATCATTTGATAAAGAACTTTAGTTCCCTAGAATTGACTGTTAGCAGTGTTATCAGTTTTTACAATTTTATTTGCTGTATTCTACCAGAAGGAAATATGTTTTAATTTTGTGTAGAAGTATACACTTGTAATATAAAATACACGAAATACAAGGCCCTGTTGTTTGTCTCCTTGTACCCTCAGCTAGCACAGTGGCAGACGCATAGTGGATGTTTTTTACCTGTTTATTGGATTAAATTTTCTTTTTCTCTTTGCATTGTGAATGATGCTTTTTCATTTCCCTTTTTCTAAGCATTTCAACTGCAATTGATTTTCAATGGGTGATGAGAATCAGAACTTAAATTTGGAGATTTTTAAAAGCCAAGTTATAAACCATATATTAAGTTATGCTAACAATGATTGCTGAAAAGAACAAATGAATAAGGGGTGTGACTATGACATGTAAAAACAACAACAAATGTATTTACTTAACTGTCTTTTTTTGTTTACTTTTAGCAACTAGTAAATCTCTTTGCTCGATTGGCTACAGATAATATAGGGTACATAGACTGGGATCCATATGTACCAAAGGTAAGAACATTTAGACATATACAATATTACTGACATCACTTTTATGTCTTTAAGGAGAAGTGTGTTTTGTGTACTAATTCCTAGCATGACATAAAATATTTATTTTTACCATTAATAAAAACATAATTTAGTGGATGGATCCTTTATTTCTAAAAACAGATTATATCAAGATATCAGAAATCTGTGATTTTTGTCTTACCTGTAAGAGTTGGTAATTTTGAAAGTATTAAGTATATTATTCAGGGGGTCATACAGTCCAGCCTTCCAATGAATTCCAGTATTGTATTTGATTGCAATTATAGTGTGTTCTCCACTTTTTAGATCACGTATGTTTTCCTAGGGTAAATAAAATTAGAATGTCTCTAGGTTCAGTTTTCTTAACATCACATCTTCGCTACTGTTTCACCTGTAGTAGAATCACCTGTGGAGCTTCAGGAGGGCCGGAGTGGGGCATCCAGGTGACTCTGATGCACGCAGTGACAGTAGAGCAGGGCTGGGGTCCACCAGAGGAAGGCAGATGCTCTGTTTGCCTTTGCTCATGCTGTCTTCCTCTGTTGTCGGCCAGTAGAGACTAAGAAGTAATATTTCTACATGTTTGGGCCCCTTATCTGTTAGTAATGACAGATTTAAAATATAAATTTGTTTTAAAAAGACGTTATTAAACAACAGATTAAAATGCAGATTTTAAGGGAAAAAAATCAAGTCAATGTTAAAATTTAGAGAAGAAAAGTAAGTTGTCAACGATATTCCCATTTTGTGCATTGTCAGCATGGAGAGTATAGGAAAATAACTTTTTGTGCATTTAGAGAGACAGAAGTCAAAATATTTCATGTTTAACTGCAGTTATCTATGTTCTATTTTTTTATGTTTTACTATATCTCATTTCTCTTGTTTGGGTATGTAGATACAGCTGCTTCGTATCTACATGCCTGTGACCTCAGAGTGTCAATTTTTAAAGTTTACAGACACTTATATTTAATTTTTAAAGAATAAAGGAGATTATTAAGCAGTATATAATTTGCTTAAAAACTAACCAAAGAGGATGAATCCAATAAATAATATTAATGTATAACACTTAAGGAAAGAGTTATTTGGTAGCTATAAATGTTCTTAATTCTTTTTTTTTTTCCTTTAAGATATTTACAAGAATTCTGAGAAGCTTGAACCTCCCAGTGGGAAGCAGTCAGGTGTTAGTCCCAAGATTTTTAACAAATGCTTATGATATAGGACATGCTGTAATATGGATCACTGCCATGATGGTTTGTAATAGATTATATTTGCTTTATATAGTTCATCTAAATTTTGTGTTAACCATACAGAAATTCTGTATAATCACTTAAGTCAATTTTAGTGGCTTAGTTGGTCACTTGATTCTTGGATATTTTCAGCCCCGGAATGTAGTCATAATGTACCATTGTAAATGTCCATAACCAATGGACCTTAAAAATAATAAAAAATTCAGAGTTTTGAGAGATTCAGAATGTCTGTGACCATTTTACAGACCAGGAACCAGACTCATAGATTAAAGGACTTTCCCAAGGTCAAATTGAGAATGATAAAGGTGGAGGTAAAACTCAGGGTTCTGCATATGATCAGAATTAATGCATTTAGTGTCAATGTTCACATGAAACATTATACTGAACACAAAGATTATTGACAGAGTGATCTCAGTGAAAGGAAAAGTACAAAGGATTATTTTACTGACACATGAAAGAAAAGTAAAAATATATCCACATTTGTATTTCAACATTATCTTTCAAATAAGGATATAGAACAACTTGATACTATAATTTTCTGGATTGTCATTCATATTTCTTCTATGGCTTTCTCTTTGAACAATTTGTGTGTGTTATTTTCTCCCAGATTATGTTGTTGTTTGGTTGGTGGTTTTGTATTGGTTGTTTCTGTGGAAAAGGGAGAATGGTCGGAGAAGTTTAGTTCCTAAATGTTATTGTAAGATTTAAAAAAAGGAAATTCCAACCCCGCCAGTTTTGCTATTTAATTATTATTAAAGACTGAAAATCCCATTTTCTTTCTGATATGCAATAAGAACAAAATCTCTCGGATGCTTGCTGTCTTCTTACATAATTAGTGAGTTGGAACTCGTTTCTTTAGGAGCCACAGAATTAGTGAGTAGTATCAGCCTTATTTTAGTTACAGTGTTGCTGTTCTTTCTTACCCAGTCATTCCCATTGGGAGCTTCATTTTGCGTTAAATATAAATATTGAATATAATTAAAAATCAACGATGCTAAATGCTGTTATAATTTAAAATTTTTTTCTTGGTATTTTACTATGGAATTATGGTCTCTTCTAGATTGGAAAACATGAACATGAATTTCATTTCAGTAGGAAGGCAGATTCCTAATAAGACATTGTATCTTAGGTCTGTGCTGTTTATTGAAAGATTATCTTAAGATAGATCAATGGTTTCAAGGCCAAGGTGCAGTCAGTCCTTTATCTCCAGGGCTGTTAAACTTGATAAAATGAATGCTAGCTTTTTCCTCATTTTCCCCCAGATTATGTTGTTTGTTTGGTTGTTTTATATATTTGTTTTAGCAATAGATTAAGAAAAAATTTTTTCTTTTGAGTCAAAACGCCATCACATGTAACAGATCTACTATCATTTGAAACATTTAGAAGTGATAATAAAATATTTTAATGCATTTATGTAAATCTCACCTCTTCACACATCCTGCCATGAGAAATCCAATTCTTAAATCATTTGAGGAATGTTTTTATGCCTGATGTTACCATTCTTGTTTATTTTAAGATGATAATCTTAGCGACAAGTTACTTGATTGCATAAGAGTAAAAGATACTGTTATCCTAAATTGAAAAATATCTTTTCAATTTTCTAATTTGGCTTCAGTAAGTTGCCCTTGTTTTTAGTAGAATGTTTTGAATTAATTTGTATGAAGTTCATTGGAAAATGGTATTTACTCTTATTTAGAGGTAGAATAGATTTTTGTCAGTGGAATGATCATGAGCCACATTAGAAATGTCTATGTAAGCCTGGGCCTATTAACCCTCTTAATTTTAATTATACCCAGTATAATATGGGCACTGATATTTTTACTCTTTTATCTGAACAGGGTGGACCAAGTAAGCTAGTACAAAAACATCTGACTGGTCTGTTTAACAGCATCACATCTTTTTACCATCCTTCAAATAATGGGCGCTGGCTGGTGAGTGTTCATTTTTTACTCTAGGGTTTAGAATTTTTTAAGATATGGTCACATGTAACTATTGCCTATTTTGTAACCTGTAATACATTTTAGGTCCTTCATTTAAGGTTTGGCTGTATGTAAGTGATTCAGTTCAAATTAAGTTACTGTGTAGAAAGATCATATATAAACAAATTAAGATAATACTGGTAAGGTAACTGGTGACAAAAATGCCACCAAAGCCTAAAATTATGTTTTCAGTTTTATTGTGTCAGGTTGTTTTTTTTTGTTTTTTTTTTTTGTAATGGCTTTTCACGGTGCTAGAAGTTAAAACTGAAATTTGAAACACATTTGTGTTAATTAATTATTATTAATAGTTAATTGGTAAGAGTATTTTATTCTGTCGAGATATACCATGCAAGTCTTTGTAGTAAGATTATAAAAGCTATTATTTTAAAAGTCTTTACTTGAGAGAATACAGAGGAACCATTAATAACAATGTGGGAAATAGAACTTACCTACTTACCTAGGACTTTTTGCTTCTGTGTCCCCAGAACAAGTTAATGAAACTACTTCAGCGGTTGCCAAACAGTGTTGTTAGAAGATTGCATCGTGAAAGATACAAGAAGCCTTCTTGGTTAACTCCTGTGCCTGATAGCCATAAGCTTACTGATCAAGATGTTACAGACTTTGTGCAATGCATTATTCAACCAGTCCTCTTGGCTATGTTTAGCAAAACTGGTAGTTTAGAAGCAGCCCAGGCTCTGCAGAATCTTGCACTCATGAGACCTGAGTTAGTAATACCCCCTGTACTTGAAAGGTAAGTGTGGCTTTTACGTGTTTTGTTGAAGTCTCAGCTATGGTTAGTTATTCTGGTTTTTTCTTCCCTCTTCTATTCTGTTTGGTTTTCTTTTCTGTGGCTTCTGTTTTGCTATCTTGTTGCTTATTCCTGTTTCTGGAGAAGCAAGACATTTTAACATAATGATTAGTGACTTGTTAAAGGTTTATTGGAGAGAAAAGAAATTTGACATGAAATGGATAAAATAAGTACTTTGGATTATTCGCACATTTGAATTACTAAAGCTTTTGCTCATAAATTAAGCTCTGGCTGTTTTTTATTTTCATCAAAATATGTCATTAAATATTGTGAACATGGCAGTGAAAGTGATCTTGGATTTCTGTTAATTCTTAGAATCAGTGATACCGAAGAAAATTTGGTGATCTTTATTATTTTCTTGTATTTTATAATCTCATGTGTATTTTTTCTACAAGGTAGATCTTACTGCATTCATTTTGTTTTTTATGTTGAAACTAACAAAAATAGTTCTCCATTTGCCTAGTCACTTACAATATAAGGCCTGGTGTGCTTCTGAAGAGAGAGCTACTCTAAATTGTTTTGAACATTTAAGAGCAGATTACTTCAGCTTTTTATTATTCTGCTGCTGCCTGAACTTGAACTTTATGATTTCTCTCTAAATGTCTTTGTCAAAAGTGGATGATTAGCTTTTAGAGCCCAGAAGAATCTAACAGACTGAGTTCCATAAAACTCATATTTGTCCAGGGTCCTTAGTGGCAGAATAACAGATAATAGTCTATTTTCTGACTTACTGTTGACACAAGATAATTGGTCATATTTATTTGGAGAAGGGTATCCGGTTAAAGATCTTGACTAAAATGGGGCTCCATTATTTGTAAATTTGAGTTGCTTATGTTATCTTCTTGCCTTATAGTCATTGCCATAAATATTCAAGTGAAGTTGTACCTCACTTTCTCAACCTCTCCTATTTCTGTGTGCATGGCTTGGGGCACTGAAACTCTTCCAGCACCTATAACTTAATTGGGAAATGGAATGGGGAAGTTAGGCAGTTTCTAGTCTGACTACAGCTCCCAATGTTCTTTACTGTTTGACCTCCATGGGGTAGCAGAAGCTAACAGTGGCAGGTTTCTTGATTTTCTTTGGAGAGGAGAGACTTCATTCTAAGGAGAGACTTTAGCTGTTTGCATAGTTAAAATTTTGAAGTTTGGGGTGTTTTGGTGTTTCTTGAACTTCCCCTTTGTTCTGCTTTATATCACTGTTGTCCAGCTGATGAATTATGGATAGTGAGATATATTTTTAGTAGAAGGAACAATTTTCTTTAATTCTCAATTTTTGGACAAATTTAATTATCAGCATATTGAATGGTATATGTTTGGCCAAGATAAATATTTCATTGACAGTATAATGACATTTTTTGAGACTCTTTAATTGTAATTTTTGTTTTGCTTAGAAGTGGCATAACTACCTTGTTTTAAAGCTTCTTTTATAAACACAAAAAGTTCTATAAAAAGTGCAAATGTAGAAAAGTATTTAGGCACTTAGTTTTATATCTCCTAAAGAGTTTGAAATGTTTTCATCTTTTAAAATAAGCATAGGTCTGGTTATTTTCTTATCCTAGTTATAAACCCTCCTTTTTTCTTATTTATAAAGAACTTTCCCTTATTACTTATCTTTTCTGATTAAGACGAATTTAAAATGACTGCATTTTTGATTTTTTCCTCTTGTAGGATAGATTCTTAAAAGTGAAATCACTGAATCAAAGAGTAACATGATTGTTGGTTCTTAAATACTTACTTAGTGATAAAAGATTGCATTTGTCTTATTCCCCCAAATTTATTCACTCTAGTGTCAGGAATGTTATCAGACATTTCTGATAGCTGATTTCCAATTTTAAAATAGCAATCTTTTTAAAAGTATAAAATAGAATTTCAGCATTTTAGTAAGATAGTTTTCCTATAAAAGGGGATAGAGGGGAGTAGTTGTAACTTGTTATTCCTGAATTCTCCTAATCATTGACCATTAGATTAGATGCAGTCCTTTTGGAATATGGAAGTGGATTAAGATGGCTGGCATAACATAAAAATCTACCAGTTTATGTTCTTTTTCACTGTGGAATTTACATGGAGAAGGGTAGTAAGATGGCAGAGGATTGAGGAAACATGTGCCTTTCCTTTATTTGTATAATTCTGTTACTTTTAAGAGCAAATATTCATTCAGAATATTCTGCTAGGCCTTTTGAGCTATACTTCTCTCACTCAGGCCCACTTCTACATCTGGAAGTATACTTTCCCTTCTAATAAAGCTTTTCTTTTCTACTGTTAAAAAAATATATATTTTGCTAGCTACAAACCTTTCAACCAAAATGCATTTTATGAATTTTGTATATTTAATGTGTTATATATGCTTATCTGTGATGGAAATTTTTTAAAATTCTGTTTCCAAACTGTAGAACATATCCTGCACTAGAGACTTTAACAGAACCTCACCAGCTCACAGCTACTTTAAGTTGTGTAATTGGAGTAGCCCGCAGTTTAGTATCAGGGGGCAAATGGTTTCCTGAAGGTCCAACACATATGCTACCTCTGTTGATGAGAGCATTGCCTGGGGTGGATCCAAATGACTTTAGTAAATGCATGGTGAGTATATTTATCATTCTGTTTTGTATCTAAGTTATAATTGTGGAAATGGACATCCTGTAATTTTTCTTCAAATACTCTTTAGAACATAATTCAATGTAAACTTTGTTAATAATAACGTATATCTGTAGCTGTCCAAGTTTAGATCTGTGAACAGTTGATCTATATAATGTCTTCCTTTTAAAGTAATATGCTGTAACCTATATGCATTTAATGATCATTTCATGTTTTAAAGCTCGTTTATTCACTACTTTCTTTAAGCAGGGTCATTAAAAATCATAGAATATGATCATTTGTCCTTCCCGTCATCTACACTGGTAACAGGGGGCATAGTACAAGTTACTGAGTGTAAAATGCCAGATCCTGCTTATTATACACACATCTCCTGAACAATGATTCTAGTCTCAAGCTTTTGCATTAGTATTTACTATTTATTTACCGTTACTTGCTGTTGCATGTTTTAGGTGGGAGGCAGAGTAACTTCTCTGTAACAAAGGTTGGAGAATTTTGTGCTTAAACCTAATAAGTATATGAAAATAAATGTAGTATAATTGTATTACAAAAATAACAGTTCATTGTGAAAAACCTTGAAATGTTCAATTCTAAGAGAAAAATTTTAAGAAAAATTGTTGTAGGATTTCCCTCAAGATAATTTATTTGGATACTTTATTGCAAATTACTGTGTGCTTGTATTTTTGAACTAGAATTAAGTGATTTATTTTAAATTTGTTTCATTTTCCCACAGATTACATTCCAGTTTATAGCAACATTTTCCACTCTGGTGCCTTTAGTAGATTGTTCATCTGTACTACAAGAAAGAAATGACCTCACAGAAGTAAGGATGCTTTCTGATTATAAAGAGATTGGTTAATTTTGTTCTAATTCTTATTGTATATGCATGGCAATATTTGATAATTTGAAAGCAACTTTGGATAGGTGCTAACAAATTAAAATTTCATTTTTGTAACTACAGCAATATCAATGGAGGTCTGTGTCATTGCTATTTTGACATCTAGAGGTGTGTTTCAGGGTTTTGGTTTTTCTTTGTCACTTTTTAATGTTACACAAAGATGGTGGTGTTTTGATTTTCTATCTTACATTAGGAATAAATCTATTGAGGGGATTTGCATCTAATAAAGAGAAATTTTGTTTATTACTTTGGTTCTTTTAGAACTATTTAATGCGGGTATGTTACTACTTTTGTCATTTGGATGTTCAAATAGTGAGAGATAATCTCTTTTATATATAAAACAGTAATTTGAAACTGTTTGAAATGTAATTAATAATAAAAATGGCTGCTTTACTTCTGGCTTGTCCCTTAGAAAATAAGTTAATTCTTATTTTGGTTCCTGGAAAGTAGTAGATTGAGTTATTCTAAATAAATGATATGTGATGATGGTGTTGTTTCTCACAGTATGCAATATAATAATGTGTTATATCTATTTTATAGGCCATAATTGAGTTTCGTTAGTTCAGAATAAAATATCAGAAGCTATTTACAATTTTTTCTCACATTAACATGTTATAGGTAGAACGAGAACTTTGTTCAGCTACAGCTGAATTTGAGGATTTCGTCTTACAGTTTATGGACAGGTGAGCATGTACCTCAGACCCACCCTTTATCTGACGTTCAAAAAAATGATTGTTCTGTACCAGCAACTTTAGTCTATCCGTGCATTACAACCTGTATTTAACTACTGCCCCAGGATGATGCTTCTGAAGTTAGAAAAGGTGAATTTATTTGTGAGCCATGTACAAATTAAGTAGATGTTACTTGAATAGTCATGACAGTATTTAATCATCATCAACAGTATTCGCCAGCTTTTAGTTGCTAAAGTTACACTTTCTTTGCATTGTTTAGATGCTTTGGACTTATAGAAAGTAGCACATTGGAGCAAACAAGAGAAGAAACAGAAACTGAGAAAATGACTCACTTGGAGAGTTTAGTCGAATTAGGTCTGTCTTCTACGTTTAGTACAATCCTCACGCAATGTTCCAAAGAAATATTTATGGTAAGAATTCATTACTACAAAAAATTAAATTCCAATCTTTTAGTTTTATTTTATGTTTTAAAAATTGAACTTCAAGTTACTTTAAGTGTGCATATCAATGCCAGTATATCCTTTCTTTCCATACTAAAATTTGAAAAAGATACACAATTGATCCTCATTATTCACAAATTCTGTATTTGCAATTTTATCTACCTACTTAAATTTATTTGTAACCCCTAAATCAATACTAGCAGCACTCTTGTGCATGTGTGTAAAGTGGCAAAAAATCTGAGTTGCCCATGTTCCCAGCCGAGATTGAATAATGTGACGTGGTGCCTTCTTGTTCCAGCTGTCATACTGTACACAAGTGTCCTTTTTGTCTATCGAGTGCCATATTTTTCACATTTTTGTGCTTTTTCTTGATGATTTTGCTCTCTAAAATGGCCCCCAAGAGTAGTGCTGAAGCACTTTTCTAAGATAAGAGAGTTGTGATGTATCTAACGGAGAAAATAACATGTTTTAGATAAGCTTTATTCAGGCATGAGTTATAGTGCTGTCGAGTTTGAGTTCAGTGTTAAAGAACCAACAATATATATTAAGTAAGGTGGCTTTAAACAAAAATACACATAAAACAAAAATCATCTGTTGATGAAAACATAACCAGAGGCTTGTAGGACATAATTCTGTATTTCCTTTAGGAGCAATGATTTTGTTAGCTAGCAGTTAGTATTTGATAATTCAGTACTCACATCAACTGTATGAACATAACTACTGCAGATAACACGATCGATTGTATTTTTTAAATTTAAAATTAAATACTATTTAGGAGAAAAGTTTTGAAATTATTTATGCTCTCACATGATAGAAATTAAATAATAAATACAAAAATCTGGCAAACTGATGAATGAGAAATAGTTTGTCCTCCTCAGACATCTGTCAATACTCATTCGATACTGGTTGATACCTGTTATGTGCAGTATGGTCTTTAATGCCATGCTTTGTTTCCGTTTCTTCTTTCTTCATCTGAGATTATCACTGTTCAATTTGTTTATCCTGGTTAAAAAGCTAAACTGTCTTGCAGCTGCATGAAATGCTTACTAAGGTTATGTAAGTATAAAGAAATTAACTTAAATATCTCATTTAAAATCAAACTCTTTTGAAAGGAATTGTTTATAATTTTCAGCATTGTTAATCCACATCTAGAGCTCATTCTTTCATTGAGCAATTAAAATTGTTGTGACTTGATTATAAAATTAAATATATTGCTTCAAGTCTTTTTTAGATTAGAGGTAAATGTTTATAGTTTGTAGTTGTCAGGCTGATAAAATATAAATATTAGATGTTCCAAAAAATTTTTTGTTGTATTGGATTAGCCAAGATAAATAAATTATATTTGCTTCCAGGAGCTCTAATTTTGTGTTTAGTGCTTTTGTAGCAAATAAAATCTTGAGCCTCAAATGTTTTGTTCATGTTAGGGCCGTATGCAAAGGTTGTAGACATGAATGTAACGTTATTAAACACATCCTTAAAAATTCAATAGCTAAAAATTTCCTGCATGGTTACTTTGGTTACTTTTAGTATACTTTAGTGAACATCATTTTTTTTAATGTTTTAGATGGTGTTTAATTTTCTTAAAATGCTGATTAGACATTTTTGTTTTTTAAATATCATAACAGGTGGCCCTTCAGAAGGTTTTTAATTTTTCTATTTCACATATATTTGAAACCAGAGTAGCAGGCCGTATGGTGGCAGATATGTGCCGTGCTGCTGTAAAGGTGAGTTTTTTTTTTTTTAGACTGATGACTTAGTGAATGGATGACTAACAGGTTTATGTAGTTAGTTATATTAGATGTGTTTGTTATACTTCAAATACATAGTTCTTTCAGGAGGTGCTTATAGCCCTTATTTGCCACTGAAAATAGTGCTAGTAGATACTTTGTGACTGTTAAATATTTGTATTTTTCAAAAAAACTAATATTTATACAAATATGTTTTCAGTGCTGCCCAGAGGAATCTTTGAAGCTATTTGTCCCTCACTGCTGCAGTGTTATCACTCAGCTTACAATGAGTAAGTCATGAGGTTATCATTCTGTATTTACAATTTTAAATAAATTTTTGCTTGATTTTTAGAACTCTGTTGATGAAAACAGATTCTTTGAGCTATGCAATATTTTAATTTCATAGTTTTGGGGAAAATTGCTCAAAAAAGTATCACCATATTTACAGGTATCTTAGAAATTTTACTTTAATTAATATTTTCATACAAGAATCATTGAGTTTACCATAAAAAATATCAGTTATTAAAAAAATATGAGTTATTTTGTGATATGTGGAGGGGCAGGCTTCTTGTTTGGTATGTTTTCTTGAAAATTGAGTTTCCACCTCTGGAGGAAATTCAGTTTTAGGAAGAAGGAATGAAAAATCTCCCTAAAAGACATTTTTTAGCTATTAGAAATATAAAATATAAACATTTAAAATGATGCATTTAGTTGAATACATAGTTTTTTTCCCTTGATACTTTTTTTTCCCATTTTTAGATGATGATGTATTAAATGAAGAAGAGTTAGACAAGGAGTTACTGTGGAATCTCCAACTTTTGTCTGAGGTATTGTAAATCTCTGGAATAAGAAAATATTACTGTGAAAATGTTGACTTGCTTTTAGGGTTTTGTTTTGTTTTTCGAAAATTTGACAGTAAGTTTTAGATATTTTTGATATGACTGCAAAATACTAGATATCCATTTCTTGTTACCAAGGGAGTGTGATTGTTGATTATTTTGTATTCAGTACTTGACTTTTTACTGATTAATTCTAATATGAGAAACCCAAAAGTTGAAGAATTGGTCAGATTTGGCCTTTTTTTTTTTTCTCTCTCTCTCTACATTCTAAATTTGGCCATCATTCAGACTTCAATTTCCTTTATGGGTTACTTCAGGGACCAAAAAACAGAAATCCAATGTAAGTTTTGTCTGTTGAAGCAGATGGACTTTTTTGAACAGGATGTTACTGTGGCATATAGCACATGAAAACGCATACTCAGCAAATGTATTTTAATCTTATTGAATTAATTGTTAGAATATAATTAAAATCCTAAAATGTATTAAAGTTATTTTAAGGAACAATTATTTTAGGCTACTTTAGTGGCCAAACATTGACCTTTGCATTAATTATTTTTTGATCTTTTAACCAAAGTATCTTCACTGTTCTCTTTTTAGATTACTCGAGTGGATGGGAAGAAGTTGCTTCTTTATAGGGAGCAACTTGTAAAGATTCTCCAAAGAACCTTACATTTAACCTGTAAGCAGGGTTACACTTTGTCTTGTAACCTTCTGCATCACCTTCTTCGTTCTACTACACTTATCTACCCTACAGAATACTGCAGTGTGCCCGGTGGCTTTGACAAGCCTCCTTCTGAATACTTTCCTATTAAGGCAAGCATTTTCAATAATTTAAGATTCAAGAATATATTGGATTATTTTTCTATGTGTTGCAAAGTATGGGTTTTTTCTTTGTGTATTATGGCATCACTTCTTTTTTAAAGTAGATTATTAAAACTTATTGGGATGCATGTATGTTTGTTTGAAGATCTAATTGGCTTTATTAAGCAATTCACAAATGGGAAAACATTCTATCTAGCAACTAGAAGGGCACTCCTTGGAATGTTTTAAATTTGTACTGCATAGCAAGCACTGTAGCAAACTCTACTGTTCTTTTTTCTGTTTTTGTGTGAAATGACTTGGTATGCCATATCTAAACGCTGTAGTTCCATATAATTTTATTGGGGAACTCAGTAGCATCATATAAACTTACCGTTGTTGTTGTTATAGTAAACTAATATTTGAGTGCCTCTTTAGAGAGAGCTTTTTTTAGAAGTGATAATGTAAGGGTAATATATTTTCATGCTTTTTTGTGTGTGTTATTTGCTACCTTTGGTTTGGATTACTTATACATATTCTTTTAAAATTTTTATATTATGTGTATATGTATTTTTTTCACCTTCTTAACCTGCTAAAAATGCTGGGTTTTTCTAGGACTGGGGTAAACCAGGGGACTTGTGGAATCTAGGAATCCAGTGGCATGTTCCTTCTTCCAATGAAGTAGCTTTTGCCTTCTATCTCTTGGACTCTTTTCTTCAGCCCGAGCTCATCAAACTCCAGCATTGTGGGGATGGAGAACTCGAAATGTCTAGGTTAGTTTTCTTTTATAATCAATTAGTGTTACATAGTTGCAGATTAAAATCGTTTTGTGCCTTGCCTTCTCTCTGTGGCATATCTGATATATTCATTTTCAGTGTGTGTTTTGAATATTGCCATAGTAATTATAAAACCATTTAATATACTGTTATATATCAGAAATTTTGACATAATATTTATACATTTAAAATAGAAAAACAGATTTTCTTTTTAGTTTGTTTTTAGTGCCTTCTATTATTGTCATTAATATTACTTTGATAAATATCTCTGAGATTTTTTTTTTCCCCTCTAGGGTCTTTAATAAGCAACATTTATTTGAGACCATTACACTTTGGTAGTTTGAATCTTTGAAAGTTCCCAAAATAATAGTAAGAAAATTCCTGTGTCAAATATCAGGAAATTTTAATAGCAAATTTAGTAGAAATGGGCTTGTAAGAGGTATGATTGACTTATGTCAACTATATAGTATATAGTACAGAATTGCTTTTTTGGAGTTAATGGTTAGCTAGACCATTTTTTTAAAATGGAATCTGCTGAAAGATCGCTGTAATACTGTTTTTCATTTTTGTTAGTGGTAGTGATAGGTAGACAGGTGATTAAATTCAGAATTACTTCACAAAGGGCAGTTGTCATTACTTAAGGTTATTTAGAGCAGGCCTAGTGTTACCAGTAAATGCCTTTTTAATTACCTTGCACTGTTAAGTGGGTAAACTTAGACGTTTGCCATTTCTTTGTCTTAATTTTGTATATCCCTACTTGATCAAGTTTTTGTCCTTCACCCTAGATTCATGGTTTTTTGTTAAATCGGGATTCGACATCTTCTAAAATATGGAAATACCTTTGATTTTTTCTAGAGATGATGTGCTACAGAGTCTGACTATAGTGCACAACTGTTTAATTGGCTCAGGAAACCTCCTACCTCCACTGAAAGGAGAGCCAGTTACTAACTTGTAAGTAAAAATAACTACTTTACATATTTTACTATTTTGCCATTTGGCATATATTTAAGTCTTAGTCACATAATGAGTCACTGGTTTTGTTATTATTGGTGTTGTGTCTGTACCACTTTAACTTCTGTCAGTTGTTAGGCCAGCAATACCTAAGGCACAATTTAGTTCTATAAATTTTAAGGCTTATTCAGATTTTCATATGGCACCGGGATAACTTTAATGAGTTATAAAATATGAACTTGGAGATATTTAAGCTCATATGTTAGTTTACTGAGTTAATTAAGATAAACACTCTCTAAAAAAGTAAATTTTGTTTTGTCTGTAATCAATGTCGATTAAAGATTTTGCACCAAAAAAAAAACCTGGGGTGTTTTTTAATAAAAATTTGTTTAGTGTTATTCATTATGATTTTAAACTTTTTAAATCTACCAAGTTGCTTTTATGATTTTAAGTGCTTTTCAGAGTATTATTAGTTTGAATGAATGTTCTGATATAGTTCATTATTAGTGTTACCATTTAAGTTGAAAAAAATTTGTTTAAATGAAAATAGCAATATCTAACTTTAGCTCACTTATTAAGGAAATAGCTGCTAGTTTCAGTAAACCATCTTAAATCATCTTCTCTCAACATCAACACCTCATTGCTGAGCAATTTAATGAAAATCACATAAAAATAAGTAACCTCTGCCCCTTAGAAAACACAAAGGAGAGAATCGTTTGTTGATTTTGCAATAAAAATCTTAGAAAGCTTCAAGGAGTGGTTTTAAATTGTGTCTTGTTTGTCTTTCCCATATTTTGCATAATCATTATTTGGACTCATACCTTTTCATAATTTCCACTTATTTCAATCTAAAAGCTCTTTCTAGGCATTGAACTTTAGATTGCTCATTAGATTTGCGAGAAAAGTAGGGTTATTATTTCAGGTAAGAAAATCTGTTATAAGTTCACCTAGGAAATTGCTAAATTCTTTTAAAGAACATTTTTTTCATTTAAGTTTGATATAAGAATAATTTTACCAAATTTCATTATTTTAAGAGAGTTTGATTTTAAACTATTTTAAAATGAGATCTACAGAAGTGGTTTTGATTTTCCTGATGATCCTGTAATACAGTAAGAACTTAATTCTTTTACGGCATACTAAAGAGATTTTATACGTAATTTATGACATTAGTAAATTTAGTTGTGCTCGAATGTTTTGACAATAAGAGAAGTGTGGTCATTTAATTTAATAATTTAAGAGCAAAAACATGTATCTTCTGTGTATATGATTAGAAGATTTTTAGTATTGAATGATCATTAGGTGCACTGCTGAAGAGCCAACTCAGGGGGCTTAGAGGTTTCTGTTGCAATTCATATCAGCATGTAACCATATTTATGCCATGTGCACTATAATATGGAATCGAAGCAGAGTCTTTTATCCTTTGAAATGCGCATCAAGACAGAAGTTCCATATATTTGGTCATTTTAAAACCAGTTAGGTTTATATATAATAAAATGTATTTTCAATAAGAAAAAGATTACTGTGTTATAAATTTTATTAATGATATGGTTTATGAGTAGTTTGTTAATAATAAGTAATTTGTTAGCCTACATTATTGTACATTATAAGCCCTAAAATTGATCCTGAGAATCCTTTATAGGTTTTCCCCAAAAAAGGCGAAGGTGAAAGATAATTGAGACTGAAAAGTTTTCCAATTTTTACTTTTAGCATGAAATTTTAATATAATAAAACATAATAAAAACTATAATATAAATGTTTATATTTTTATTATACTTAAAGTATACGTATGAAATATTTTCTTGTATTTAATACATAAATAAAATGTAAAACAATGAATATTTTAATTGTTTTAATCATTGAATAATACACATTTTTAGGGTTTTTTAGTTACATATGTCTATGCAGGATAGTTATACAAAGTACAATTAAAAATGAATGAGCAAAACAGGGAGTTTATAAAATCTTTCCAGGGCCTTTAAATAGTTCTTATCAGAATCTTTCCTTTAAAACCAATTTCTCATATATCATCTTTATCTGAAATTTTAATTTATTTTGGTAATGTGCTTTTTTATATTTTCTGTATATAACATTTTGGCTTTTTGGCAGATAGTAAATTAGTTCTCACTAAAGTGAAAAATAAAGTTAGCATTTTAAAGTAAAATAAAGTTAGTATTTAAAATTTTTTAAATATTTACTTTAATATAGGTTAATAATTGTTAAAAGCTTCTAAATGTAAATTGATTTGAAAAATCTAAATAATTTCAATTGATGGAGTTTTCTGTGATATCAAATCACACTGCCTAGTGTGAAGAAAAAATATCTGTAGCATAATTCTCAGATTAGCAGCAACAGGTCAACTTGAAACTAGTAGATGAAAAGAAAACTCTTTATTCTGGACGTGAGTTACTCCAGAGGAAATAGAATAAAATGTACCTGGTGAGGGAGAAAAGGGAACACATAATTATAATAAGTGCTTTAGTGTAATGTCTAAAATTCCTGAGGAAATCAATCTTGTTAACAGTTTGTTGTTGTATTATGAGACATGTGTTTTCTTAAAACATCAGAGCAGTTTTTGGAAACATAGCAACTCAAACAAATTTTTTAAAATTTAAACTTATATATTTATTTTTCTTATATAAAACTCAATTAGATAAAATATTCTAGATGCCCTTTACTTTCTCTCTCTCTTTTTTTTTTCTTTTTTTTTTTCTTTTTTTTTTTTTTCGGTCAAACCGCTCATTATTAAGTTTGCCTTATGCATGTTTTAATAGTATTTCTCTTCTGGAAAATTATAGTAATGAGAAACTGGAAGCTTAGATCAGTTCTGAGTTTTCCTATAAGAAAACCTAATAACTTAGTTCCTAATAGAGTATAGAGGATGGTCTTGAAATCCTTTTGTTCAGGGAAATGGCTACTATATGTGAAAACCAGTTTTCTTGGCTATGTGATAAGAGTGACAAAAAAGAAATAAAAAGCTTAAAGGAGTTGATTGTACTAAGTACAAAGCAAATGATATACCTAATGGTATCTACATTGTACTTTTTGGCCTTTAGCAATGTAGGGTTACTGAATACCTTGTACATATTATAAATTTTACTGTTTCAAAGGATGGGTGAAATAGGTCCCAGGGGGGTCATTAGGGTAAATTTTTTAAATTTAGTACAGTTTTAACTTTTAAGCTTTTTTAGATACTAAGGTTGCTGAATTAATCTTAAATGGAGCCTCTTTATTTTGCTCTTGGAACCTTTAGTTAATGACTTAATAGAAATATTTGTGGTATAGTTCATATTCATAGTTCTACCTTTACAGATGTGGAAGTTGGAGTATGTCTTTCCAGGGTCACAGGAATTTTGGAACTTGCCTTTAATCCTCAAATCATCATTAATTTCTCCTTTTGCACTCCACTCTTAATAATCTTTTAGGTCTAACCAGCTATCACAGAATGCCAAAAACTAATAACATCCATAAAAACAGGGTTACTCAAAGTAGAGGAGTCATCATTTTTCATCTGAAATATTTTTTCTTTGCTTTGTGCCCTTCTTTCCTCTGATAGATCTGTTAAGTCATTCTTAGATAAATCATTCTTAGGATCTCAGCTTTTACTAACTTTTCACTCAAAAAAAAAAAAAAATTCATACTTAAGGTCTAAGAGTTGAGACCATTTCATTAATATGTGAAAGGATGTGTTGTTATGCGATGAGGGGCAGGGCTAGCTAACCTCTCTTGGCACCTCCAGGGAACTACCCAGCTCTGCTGGGGGAGCTGCACACAGAAAAGGAAACAGTTACTACTCCACGGTGAGTAATCCTGTTTTCTCCTTATTTCACCTTCTGACTGTTTTCATTGATTTTTTAAAAGCTTGTGTGTCAGACATGGAAAATAGTTCTTATGCTCAGCATTAATTTAAACCTAGCACTATGTAAGATTTCTCTTTATTTAACAATCTTTTGTTCACATGGTAGAGTAAGAGCCAGCTTCATTTTTTTTATCGCTATTGTTTATGCCTAGGATTGAATTGGATAATGGAACACGGAAATGGGCCAATTGCCTCTTGTGAAACACTTGTAATCTTGAATGGAAAAAATGTCTATTAGTGGCTTGGTTTTATACCTTTTATGTGTTTTCATTTGGGAGGGGAGGGATTATTGAAAAGCATAGCTTGTTCTTTCACTTATAGACAGGAAGAATTATTATTGTTTGCAGTTATTTCGTGACAATTACCCTAGCCATTATTTGCATATTTGATTTCTATTGTATATTTTGTTTTTATGTTAGAGTCATTTCTTCCTTTTTCACCATCTTTTCTTTCCCACCAGTGATTTTCAGTTCTACTCTAATCAAATATAAAGAAGATTGCCATCCAATGTAACAAATAACATAGTTGTGTGAAACTTACTGATTTTTTGTTTTGTTTTGTTTAGCAAATTAGGTGGCCTGGTACTATTTAGTTGCTATGAAGCTGATTTAACTTTATTATTGTATAGGTGGTATTTTCATTTGAAATTGCTTGTCAGAATTTTATTTAGTTCTGATGTCAATTTATATTACTGTTTATAAAATGAACCAGTGAATGACTAGATTAAGTTTCACTTCGGGTGTAGGGGAATGATGGTATTTGATTTAAATTGTATATATTGCTAATATAGCTTTTAATTAGGATGCATGTCAGTAAGTGTTGGCAGCACTTTAAATTTGTTCAGCTAAGATTATATACATAACTAAAAGTTACAAGAGCAGTTTTAAGTATTAGAGAGTGCACAGAGACTTATAATGTGGCCACAAAGAGATGTAGTCATAAAATCTTAATAAGTAGAGATTTCTTTTAGAAAATTATTCTTTTAAAGATCAGAAGGAACATTTAGGGTAAAACATGTCAGTCTATTTGGAATTTAATTAGATAAGAGTTTTAGATAAATAGGGATAAAAGGAATTTGTGATGGGTAAGAGCAAATAAAGTAAAACTGAAATATATATATAACTAGATGCTTTCTATACACTTGAGTTATGGAAGATGTGTTTAACTCGGGTTTTAAAAATTAAAGCCTAGTCTACGGCCATGCTACCCCTGAACATGCCCGATCTCGTCTGAACTTGAAAGCTAAGCAGGGTCGGGCCTGGTTAGTACTTAGATGGGAGACCACCTTGGAATACCAGGTGCTGTAGGTGTTTAAAATAAAAAAATAAAAGCCTAATTTATTTTTATTTATATATATTAATACTTAAAAATCCCATTTAGGTTGACATTTTTAAATAATTGTAATAACTGATAATATTTCTTCAGATCTTCTGATAGGAAAACAATTCAGAGTGACACGAATTTTTAAAATTAGCATCAGAGTTTCTAACTGAGACTTGTTTTTAAATGTGATTACAGCGTAATTACTGTTGTTAGAGTCAGAAATGTATACAAGGAAAACATTGCAAATTTCCAAATGGTAGTCTTTTTTAAAAAATAGAGTGTGTGTGTGTGTGTGTGTGTGTGTGTACGTACACACACACATATATATATATATATTAAAAATTGTCCAGAATAGTTTGCTGTAGATTGCTTTTTTATGTTGCTTGTAATTTTCTGACAATAATTAAAATGCATGCTTGGTTCAGTAATATTTGGTACTAGGTATGGACTGGGTAAGATACAGTTGTTTTCCTACTTAAGGAAACAATATTTATAGCAGGAGTGCGAAGACATGTCCTCTGATGTGATAGCTCATGACAAGCATTTCCCCATGTTCTTCCAGGGCCGAGTAATGGTCTTATGCTTTATGCTTGTTGCCACTTGAGTACAGCCTTTTTCTCTTTGGTGGTGACATTAATTTCAGTAGACATGTTGAACTCCCCTTGAAGTTCATTGTAAAGGAATCTTATTTTATCTTTACTGATTTGATTTTGGAAACATGTATATTTTTCAGTCATACAAATTTTATAAAACACTCAAGTTTGCAAGTTGTCAACGGTTGAAGCTTTCTAGAATGAAGACCTTGTTTTAACAACTAGAACTTGAAAGGTTTTGAAAACAAATAAGCATTTTATATTATAAACTATTACTATTCTTTGTTTATACTCTGTAGGCTTGGTTTTGAAACTTGAGATGGTATTGTTGCCATCCTAGGCACCTAGATTATGGGGAGGAACATATAGTTAAGTAATTGGCATTTGAATAGTCTTAATGTAATAACCTTTTAGATAAGTCTCAGAATTTATAACTACCAAATATTTAAGGTAAAGATCACTTATTCAATTTAAAAATACAATATAGATGGGGATATGTTGATTTTAAAAGTATTTTCTTCATTACAAGGTTGTGTAGTTCACGAGTGATGAGTAATGATAACATTTCTGTTTATTACTAATTGTCCCTCTATTTATTAGATATGCTTTCCCCATGTTTCCTTGGCATTTTTGCCTATATTTCTCCTCTTAGAAAGTATTTATCTCTGTGTAAAAGGTTATTGAATTAAATCTCATATTTTAACATAAATGTTAAAAATTAAAGTAGATTTTTTATTGAAGAGAATTTAGATTTCAAATATAAAGATTCGTATTCCCCAGTAAAATCTGTTCTGACATACCCCAAAAGTGACTTATAATGGTTTCATGAATTTAACTAGCCCAGTTTATTCTGGTAACAGTTCTCTGTGACAGATCTTAATTAAGAGATACAGTGTTTTTACATCTCAACATCTTCAAAAGTAGTGGCATTTTACTGCAGATGGTAGGAGAGATCAGTTTGGCTGGTTTTAAGATGAAGGATAATGATTATCTAAAGAAGCTTGTCTGCTACATATTCTACAATAAATTTTGGCTGTGGGTTTTTGATGACTAGTTTTAACCTTTATTATGCCATTACAAAGCTGACTTGTCTTTGTATAAATGTTTATCTTGAGATTTGAACTTTTACACTTGAATATAGGGTATTAGTACTATGCTCATTTGGCCAGTGAATTTTCCCGGCTGTAGTTATTAAATTAACATTTTCTTTAAGATGCATACTATTGTCCTTACTGATGAAACAGATAGCATTAATCTTGAGATGAATAAAGAATTGAAGTATGGAAGATGGGAAATCTATATTAAAAGAGCATCATCTTTGATTTGATTTAAACATTCTAGCAATGACACTTTTTTCCATTAATCCTTCTTATTGGTATTATTAATAAATACAAGCACTCTTGTTTTTATACAGGGTACCAAGTATGGTGTCCTTGGAAGAGACAAAGTTGTATACTGGACTCGAATATGGTATGTGAATCCTAATCTGAGTAAATCTTTGTGGACTATTTTGTCACTACTATAAGGCTTAAAATGGAATAATTTTGTAGTTATAATTTTCCTAGTCTCTTTTTTATATATGAAAGGAATGTTAATTACACAATAGCTACATTCTACATTCAGACTTTTATATATTGTTATGTTCATTTATGTTTAGAATTGTTTTAGGACTGTATATTATTCTTGATATGAATGGAAATGTAACCCTAATATTCTGTCTTTGTATTTTTCTGTCATAATCAAATTTTATATAAATAGTAAGTGAAACATTTTATTGTGTTAATTTAATGTTCTGAATCTAACATTAATAGAAATTTAGCACACTTTCTTGTGGCTGGATTAACACTAGAGTTAGTTACATACATTAATTGCTAGAGTATAATTTTAGTTTGTTTGATTTGGGTCACCCAAAACTAATTAGAGAATCCTCTGCATTTATGGTCTCTAATCAGCAAATAGAGCTTTTGAAATATTGGCAAAGATAGGTTTTTTTCTCTCCTCCTTGCTTTCCCCATAAAGTTTTATAAGCAGGTTGTTGTAAATGTGAAGGTCGTAAAAGTTGTTCTGTGTCATACCTAGCCACAGATCCAACTATGAATAAGGCCTACCCATTTGTTTTTTTCCTGAATATATTATCTCTTCTTGACATGAACTGTTGATATAAATTTCGGTATCCTAGGGAGCAGTTCAGCAGTTCAGTGTATCTAAAATACCTTCTCTGATTTTTCTAAAATAGATCTATCCAGGGAGAACCAGCGAGAAGCAATTGCTAGAGTCATAAGGAAACTTCTTAGTAAGTACATACATGTATTTAACTTATTTTTACTAATAAATGTTTAGGAATTTTATTCTATAGCATATGGGCTTTTACTTAACATTTTTATTCCAAATGGTGAGAACATTAGGTGGTGCTTTTTCTTAATAGATTTTTAACTAATATATTAAAATTCCTATAGTAATTCAGAATATTTTAATCAAAATCTTTTTCTTGCCCTGTTATAGACCACATACTTAATAATTCAGAAGATGATACCAAGTCCTTGTTTCTTATCATAAAGGTACAATTGTCATTTAGTATTTGCATAATTTTAATATGACCAGGTTTGACATAATGACTTGTGAATACAAAATTTGAAATTCTTTGACAGATTATTGGAGACCTTTTGCAGTTCCAAGGATCTCACAAGCACGAATTTGACTCCCGTTGGAAAAGTTTTAACCTCGTGAAGAAATCAATGGAAAATAGGGTCAGTATTTTCACATACACTCTGAATTAATTTTTTTAAGGTGTATATTATTGATGTAACCACCTGATTTCACAGTTGTTCAGCATACAGAGGAAGTTTCCCTATAACTAAAAACAGTAGGTTTTCAAATATTATATCTTGGTATAATCAAAAGGATCCTAGAAAAAAAAAGTTTTTCTAATACAGACTCTTCTGTTAGTTTCCATGATAGTCTCTGAGCTCTCAGTGAGAATTTGGAGTATGATAACTTGACAACAGCATTCAGGCTGCCTTGCCCCAGGAGAGTCAGTACAGGCTTCTCTGGGAGCATGGAAAAAAGAATACTTAAGTCAGCCATATGATATTCATAGCAGTGTTCTTTCATAGGAGGCTTTGTTGAAATACAGTCTAAAAAGATTATGTGAGTTCATTGTTTAGTTAAGAGGTGCTACATATTTTTAGACATAGGGAATGGCATATATTATAACAGGGCAGGAAGATATACAAACATGGCATGCTTTTGGAACAGAGGCTGTAGGGAAGTGTGGCAAGTGGTAAACTAGGTTGTTTATAGTTTTGTCCCAAGAAAGTACCTCAGTTTTATATTCAGCAATGGGGGAGTCATTAAAGGTTTTTAAGTAGATTTGATTTGAATATTGGAAAGATCAATATTTAGTTCAGTGAATTTTGAAAAGCTCTGCAACCAGTGTGAAAAATAAGCAGTCGGAGATTTAGATAGAAGTAGGGAGGTAGTTAACTAATATAATAGCTCAGATGGAAAAATAGCCTGAATCAAGTCACTGACAGTGGGATGGCGAGAAGTTGTTCTGAAAAAGAAGGGATTATGAAGACTTGACTGATGAGATATGGGTGTGAAAGAGGAATCATTTTTGAGTTCCAGATAATCTGCCATTAGTGACTGGGTGGAAAATTAGGGATAAGGGAGAACTTAGAAGATAATTTTTAGAAAATAAAAGATATTATGTTCTGTATTAAGCATATACAATTACCCAGAAAGTCTACTTATAAATATAACAGAGTCAAGCAATTTTCTTTGTAGGCTGTTTTTGTATTTTAAGTATTCAATAAAATAAGGACTAACTCCATTGCTCCTCCATGCATGGATAGATCCATTAGTATATTGTCAGAGAAAAACAAGGAGTTGGACAAGCCATTTAAAAGGAATATTTCTACAATAAGCCATACAATTAATTGAAATAATTTATTTGAATATAAGCCTAATGCTGTCAGAATAAATGAAAAACCCCACTGTCCACCAGGATGCCATGGAGCTTATTTGAACTAATTTTTCATTAAGGAATTCAGGGAATCCATTGTTCAGGTCATTTAGGGAAAATGATTGCATCTTTGTCTTTCAGCTCCATGGGAAAAAACAACATATCAGAGCACTATTGATTGACAGAGTAATGTTGCAGCATGAGGTAAATATCATTTTAAAATCATGATGAGTTACTTTTATAAAAGACAGTTTTCCATGAGAGTATTTAATTATTTGTGTTACTTCATAATTAAATAATCTTTTAGTACAAACTTTGAGATTTGATTTACATTGTTTTTATAGCTACGGACACTAACTGTTGAGGGTTGTGAATACAAAAAGATACATCAAGATATGATCAGAGATCTCCTTCGATTATCTACAAGTTCATATAGTCAGGTAAGCACAGCCCTCTCCCCTCTCCCATTTTATTACATACAGTCTAAATACCTCATTTTAACAAGGGAGTTTAAATACTTTATTGGTGTAGAAAATACTTTTCAGATTGCAACTATATTCAAGCTAATTTTGATAGTCTTTTTTTTTAAATGTTTGTTTTTGTTATTTGTAATTGCTTCTCAAAAATTTTTTTAAACTAAAGTTGATAGTGCTAGTGTAATATTTTGGCCACTTAAATCACATTATGAAGGCCATATAATTTCTCCTAAGTGTTTTTGGGGGGTTTTTAGGAAGCCACTACCGTACGAATGGTGGAGTCCATTAGAACCAATGGATAAAGAGATTCATGTACAGCCAATTATTCTGTATTTATAAGATAATATAAATTAGGAAAATGGTCTTTATCCCAGAGGTTTCATCTAAAGTAGTCTTTAAAAGAATTTAAAATATGTACAGTGTGTTGCTTTTACTATAACCAGTTATTGTACATTACTGTTTAACTAGTTTATGGGTTACAACTGAATTATACTGAATCTTTTGTTTGTATTCAAAATATGTGGGCTGTAAGTTAACGTTTTTGTTGAAAAGGTCAAATTGTTCTGTGTTTTGGCAAGTCTTTGATTTTCCTCATGTAGACACGAGAAAATCAGACTCTTCTCATCAAGAGTAACTCATAATAAAAAGTTTAATAGTCTGCTTATTATATTACTAATCAAATGCATATTGGTTCCATACAGTCTCCTTTATCAAAGATATTTGAACTAATGTAACCTAAACCGTGAATGTGGTTGGTGGTATTATGCTTTCCTTTTGATAAAAAATCTATTTGTTTTTGTTAAGACATGTGCTTTGATATATTCTTTTGTTGTTACAACAATATTTAAATTATCACTTTGTTTTTAATAATTTATTTAGAAATTTTTGTATTGTCTATCATTTAATAAAAGTCCTCTGTTAATAATACTTTCTCCAGGTCAGAAATAAGGCTCAGCAAACATTTTTTGCTGCCTTGGGAGCATATAACTTCTGTTGCAGAGATATCATTCCTTTGGTTTTGGAGTTCCTACGACCTGATAAACAAGATGTCACACAACAGCAGTTCAAGGTATAGGGTTTTTTGTTTGGTTTTAATATGAAAATTTTCAAACATACAGCAAAGTTGAAATATTTTTACAGTAAGCATTTTATTTATTTGTCTACCATTCAGGTTCTGTATTTAATACTTAGCTATGTTTGTTTTATCAAATATCTCTCCATCTCTTTAATCCATCTCATTTTTTATATATTTCAAAGTAAGTTAAAGACATCAGTACACTTCACCTTTAAACTGTATTATAGTCTTTTTTCTCCCTAATTATTTAGGAAAATACTATATCTCATACAGGTGCAATAAAGGGTATAGGTGAAATTTAATGATTGCTTTATACCATCAGATAGAAATGGGTTTCCTGAAAGTGATTTAGGAGGGAAAATTAATAAGACTTAGTGGTTAACTGTGAGGGTACTGAATAAAGGAGGTATCAAAATTATTAAGGTTCTGGATTGCATACTCGTTGGGTACATCAGAGAGAGAACAGAAAGAGTAGATTAGAAATTTGTTTGCACAGTTGTATTTGAAGTTCTTATAAATTAGAAGGCAATGCCAAGTAGGCAGTTAGACATCTGAATTTGAGTTTTAAATATACCATTTCAGCATGTGTTGATGATAATTGAAATGTTTAGGCATGGGTAAGACAGCTGGGAGGAAAATGAGAAGAGCACCAGGAGGCATGTGTTGAGAAAACTTCATTAGAACCCCAAGAAGAGCTAACAAAGAAGGGAAAAGTAAAAAAGATCAAAATGAGGAATTACAGAAGATAAGGAGAGATCTTTCCAGGAGGAAAACTCAATCAGCAGTGTCAGTTTCTGAAGAGAGTTAAAATGAGAACTAAACATGTTTCTTGAAGTTAGCTCACAAGGACAGGTCAACAAACTTTAGCTTGGGCTCAGTTGCTTGCTTTTGTGAGTAAAGTTTTATTAGAACATAGCCATGTCCAATCTCTTATGTATTGTCTCTGGCTGTTTTTACGCTACATTAGCAGAGATGAGTAGTTGCAACAGACTACATGGCCAACTGTTTACTGTCTGACCCTTTATTGGAAAAGTTTTCTGACTCCTAAGGTAGATGTATAATTTAAGAGCATTGTAGAAAGTCTAATATTGCGTGGAATGTTGTTAACCTTGTTGACAGCATTTTAAATGCATAGAATCACAGAGATAAGTAAAATCAAAATTGAAAAATGTCTGTTAGGTCAGCAAAATCAAGCTTAACAAAACCTGTAAATAGGAGTAGAGTGGGGTAGGTAAGAAGCTAGATTAGAATTCAGTTAGGATGAACACAATGTAATATATATACGATTTACTGTTAAATGATACACTTCAAGCTTATTTGATTTTGTTACTCAGTGTCACCCCAATAATTTCCAGTAAAATAAAATAAAATTCAGTTAAGATGAACAGCAAATAACAAAATGTTTTGGTACTAATTGCTTTTTTCATTAAAAAGAGATACCGTTATCGGAATCACTCAGATTAACTTATAAGTATACAGTATAATTACACAGTACAATTAAGTAACCTTGTTTTTATATACTTAGGAAAATACTTGGCAAACAGATGTTAACTACTATTTTAGAAATTATTCCAAACATTATGTTCTAAAATGCTAAGAGTGGCACAGTTCATGGCCTTTATGATAGAACTATAGAAGAGAATTAGAATGGAAGCTATGTTCTTAAAAACAGCATCTTTATATTTGTATGTTATCTTATTAATAGTCATTCTTTGAGCTAACCCTCTATTAAATGACTTAGAGAAAATATTACTGGAAGTCAGGTTCTGGTTTCTAAAAGTCAAATATATGACGAACCTATTTTACTAACCAGTATCAAGCATTTAGATAAAGTTTAGTAAATTTAAAAACATGTGGGTGAGTTGGCTACAACCAAACAATGCCTCTTATTTCCCATATTAATAATTTTTTTTCTGCAGGGCGCCTTGTATTGTCTCCTTGGAAATCACAGTGGTGTATGCTTGGCAAACCTTCATGATTGGGACTGTATTGTACAGACTTGGCCAGCAATTGTTTCTTCTGGTCTTAGCAAAGCAATGTCCTTGGAAAAGCCATCAATAGTGAGACTGTTTGATGATCTTGCTGAAAAGATTCATCGTCAATATGAAACAATTGGCTTGGACTTCACAGTAAGCTTAGCCATTTTGTAATTCAGATTTTAGAGATACTGCTTTGTTAAATGCTTTTTATTTTTCTTGTCTTTTTTTCAGTAATCATATTCTTGGTATTTGATTCTAAAGTGTTTTTTATTTTTTTTATTTTTTAAGGCATTTGTTTTTTCTTTGTGATTAATACTATAGATAACAGGGTGGAGTAGGAAGGTGGAGTAGGAAGTTAGAGTATGGCCAGGAGAGAGCCAGGTTGTTTTCCAAGAGGTCGCAAAGGGGTGTTAATTGTTGCATTTTCTTATTCCCTGTATGTGCATGACCTCATTTTTCAAAGAATTGATCGTATTTTAGGTCACTCATTCATTACTAGCTAGAGGTGAAAAAGATTGACCATAGGATTCATAATTTGTAGTGAAGAAAATTAAAGTGGAATGATTTGACAAATGAAAAAGTAGAGAATATCAGGTTCACTGGTGCTCAGATGGAGAGATGTAACACAAAATCATCTACAAATTTTTAAATGCATATTCACACACCCATCATCAGAACTAGGGATGACTAAAAGAGGTGTGATCCCAATTGAATGTCTCTCTTCGCTGAAGTGATTATGTTTGACATCCATCGTTTGGTTTAAAAACCACTACTCTAAATGTACTCCTTTTCTATGAAACATAGTTTTACTATTTGCAACTGTCATTAGATTAAGCTGTCTTTAAAAAAAAAGTTTTTAAATTCAAATGTAATTCACATTCTAAAGAACTCACCCTTTTAATATAACAGTTACCTGCTTATATGTTCACAATAGTTTATTCATAGGGTTGTGCAACTATCACTACTCTAATTCTAAAACATTTTCATCACTCAAGAAGTAACTTTGTACCCAGCAGCAGTTACTTCCCAATTCCCCCATGCCCCTACCCCTGGTAACACTAATCTTTCTTTCTCTGTGAATTGCCTGTTGTGAACATTTCATATAAATGGAATTGCATAATATGTGGCTTCTCATATCTGGCTTCTTTCACCTAGCATACGTAATGTTTTCAAGATTTACCCATGTTGTAGTATGTGTCAGTACTTCATTTTTCCCTGGTTTTTCTTTTCAATAAGATTCCAAAGTCATGTGTTGGAATAGCAGAATTACTTCAGCAATCAAAAAACCCATCTACCAACCAGGTAATGCTCAGCTCAGAAGAAATAGAAGAAGGACTTAAACGCCAACAAGAAAAAAATGCTGATGCCCTAAGGTAATTATAAATGAGTACTTGTCAAAATAGATTACATTATAGATAATAGGTTTTAAATATCTAAAATATAGATGAACCATTTCTATATAATGAAATGTACATTGTTTCTGAAAAAAAAATCAAAAATGTTAGGAAATAATTATAGTGAACATCCCTGATTGTCAGTTTTAGCTGTGGAGGTAGAAAACACCATCTCAAGGTTATCTTAATGTCATATCTTTTTCTCAATGTGAATTCTCTTTGATTTTTAAGTACATATAGCAGTCATTAAATTCTAAATCAAGTTGACTACATTTATCTCTTCATAACTCTTATAACAATTACTTTTTGATCAAATTTGTATGAATTTGGTATCAGGACGTTCGTAAACTTTTCAAATTTTTTGAACCAGAGGACTTCCATGCTTCATTGGTAACACACAAGCAGGAGCATTCCTAACTTGATTCTCTTTTCCTTTTGAATATACTTATTTTTCTCATATGTCTATAAATAATAGACTCATATTTTAGGTTACCTTGTATATACCTGGAGTGCCATGTAGGCAGATTACTAATTGATTATTATTCACAAATTTGTTTTCGAATGTCCACTCAAGAATAGTTGCGTTAGTTGCTCAGTGAACCTAGCACTATTTTTGTTTTCTTTCTGCCCTTCCTTTTCTTTTCCCAGTGTCTCTGTTCACCCATCTACTTTTACTCTAGCTTACTTTTCACTGGGCCCTTCATTTACAGTCAGGTTATGAGAAGTAAGATAGGGTGACTCTGGCCAGAATTTGAATTTGTATTACATGGTCTGTTATTCATCTTAATGTTATATTAAAATAATACCTCACCTGAATTTTTTTTAAAGGAACTATGAGAATTTGGTTAACACTTTGCTAGATGGTGTGGAGCAAAGAAATCTGTAAGTGCAAGAATTTTTTTTTTTTTATTCTCAAAGCCTTTATCTTAAATTTCATAGGAGATTTCTGCCCTGGGGGCCACGAATGACTGTATCACAACATACTGTAGTTTGGTTCATGAATCTGTAAGATTCAGAGGGAAACTTTGGAGCTAATGATAGCAGCAGTGTTCTTCAGTATATCTATTTTAATTCTTGGGAAACTTAAAAATGTTTCAATGATTTTTTTTAAAAAGTGGTTATATGAGCAGTTCGTTTTGTGATTTTTTTTTTTTCTTTTTTCTCCTTCCCTTTTTCAGGCCCTGGAAATTTGAACATATAGGCATTGGGCTTCTGTCTCTACTCTTGAGAGATGACCGAGTGTTACCTCTTCGTGCTATACGTTTTTTTGTTGAGAATCTCAACCATGATGCAATTGTAGTTCGAAAGGTAGATACTTAATTTTAGTTATAATCTTGGGTTTGAGAATTTTTATCTCACCTAAAGGTTTTAAATTCTTCATAAACAAGACACACAATAAATACCTTAAAGTGCATTCATTTCAAATCTATGATAGTAATTCATCTAACAAAGTATTAGAGGTAGGGTACAAGATGGGGCTGACCTAGTCTGGGCACTGGAGAAGAACGTTAAGAAATATTTAGGCTGAGGTTTAAAGAATGAGCAGGTATTGGTTTAACAAAAGATCAAAGTTTTTTAGGTAGAGACTAGTATGGATGAAGATTCAAAAATAAGAATTGTGAATGACTGTGCAAGTCAGATTTAGCACTGAATGACTCCTTGCAAGTCAGATTTTGCACTCATGTGGCTATATACCAATATATGTCAATAGGCAGGGTACCTCTCTGCTTTCAAAAGGAACAGAATCTAGCTTTTGCCTTGATCAAGGCAGGCAACCATGTAAGAGTTATAAAAATTGTGATACATGTACCTTGTTCTTTTTCTAGATGGCAATCTCAGCTGTTGCTGGTATTCTTAAGCAGCTAAAAAGAACCCACAAAAAGCTGACCATCAATCCCTATGAAATCAGTGAGTACTACTAAATGCAGTTAATAGTACTTCTCAGCAAATTTGGGAAGTTTCTTTGAAATGTATAAATTATAGTCCTTGATCTCAAGTATTTTTCTATGCAAACTATAGAAGTATAAAAGTATTTTAATACAAAGTATGAAATAATATAAGGAGAACCAGTTGGCTTAGTAACAATTAGTATTAAAAAGTATAAGAATAGAGTGACTGTGTCTTCATAATACACATACGTTTTGCATACTCTGGGCAGACAATGTCATCTACTTCTTATTTATCTTACCAGCTAAGCAGTTATGTTAGTTACTTATCAAACTGTATTTCGAAGACCTAAAATACCATAACCATTAATATATCAGTATCTTAAGTCTTTCTCTCTAGGTGGTAGGATTGGGACAAAGTTAATTTTCTTAATACCTCACTATATTGTCAGACTTTCTGAATGGTAAGCTCATATAATCAGAAAAAAATAATAAAGCAATTTCATATTAGAGGGGGAAAATGTCATTTTATTCCTATTGCTACCAAATTTTTAATCTCTGACAACTCCTGTGATATTCAAACAACTGTCTTCAGTTCTTGCCCACCTCCACTTTTGGGAGGAGAGTGTGGCTATACACCACCATCTTTATTTTGGAACACTATAAAATGGTGTTAACTAAATGTGGGAAAGACTTTCATTACATTCTCTCTATTAATCTTGGTTTATCCTCACTTGAAATGCATATTTGTATGTCCCATATTGAATGAATATTTAATAGTTCAAAAAAAAAAAAAAAAGAATGTGTGCCTACTTGTATGTAAAGGGAATGTCAAAGTGCACATGATGAAATGTTAAATTTTGGGACATCTGAATAAAGAATATATAGGAATTCTTTGAGCTCTGTAAGTGTGAAAGTAATTCACACCTCAGAAGTTTTGACAAAAGCAGTCCATTTGATTTTGTTGAAATGAATAAAGTATAGATCATACTTGATTTTCTCCCTCTAAATAACTATCCCAACATCATTAAATAGATAATTCCATTTTTCCCCTCTGATTTGAAATGCCTCACATATATGTAGTCTTTCCTTGAGAAAATTTTAATAGAATCTTATTGTGAAGACAAAGTTACTCTAATCCTATTGATTGAAAGTTGAGAATAACTATTGCATGGATGTTTTTAAGTTTATCAAATGTAAATGTCTTTTCCTTAGGTGGATACCCTAAATCTACCCAAATTCTTGCTGGTGATAGGCCTGATAATCACTGGTTGCATTATGATAGCAAAAGTATACCAAGAACTAAAAAAGAGTGGGAGTCAAGTTGCTTTGTGGAAAAAACTCACTGGGGGTACTACACCTGGCCACAGTAAGTTAGAATTTTCCATACATCTTATTATTTAACAGGTCATCTTTGATATAATTTGTTTTAACATCTTTGGATTTATAGGAAGGTTTAGAAGCCCTTGAAGCAGTTAGAGGGACTCTGCTACCAAAGATACAAAATCTCCAACTTTTTCCCTCTTCCTCTTCCTCTTTTTCTTTTGCTCCTGCCAGTGCAATACATTGATTCTGCCTCTTTTCTTGTTTTTCCCTTGAAATCCTTAGACTTCCTTAGTCCCACCATAATATGTCGAAGGTTTTTTTTTAATAGCTGTTCTAATTGATATTCCTACATATTGATATTAAATATGCCTGAACCAGTCCAGAGAAATACTTATTTGTCTCTTACTGTTGACTCCAATAATTTCTGTCATCAGGACACAGTGACCTGGTAGATTTTTAAGGAAAGGACTGTTAGTGATGTACTCCTATCCCCAAACTTAGTATTGAATTAGAGTTCATTAAAAGGGCCTTCAATGCTTTCTATCCATGATGCTCTAATATTTTTTTCTATGTGTATTATAAATATGAACTCTTACTGTGTAGGAATATGGTTGTTTATGCTGGTGTGGAAGAGCAGCCTAAGCTTGGCAGAAGCAGGGAGGATTTGACAGAGGTAAGCATTTTATTTCCACCACATGTAAACACTTACCCTAAAGCATCTTAATTTGGTCACTGATTTATTTCAAAGTCAGTTCATACCACCCCCAACCCCTTGAAGTATTTCAGTATAGCCCTGGGTTTAATACTGGAAAATGTTTATCTAAAGTTGCTCAAGTTACTACCCCACTTAGCACTTACTTGGGTACTACTTTTATGTAGTTATCTACTTTTTCTGGTACAATCTCTGTCTGGTTACAGCTTCTTGATGGCAAAAATAATGACTGGCTTTTAGTTGTTTATTGCACATAAATGATGGATATTCAGTAAATAGATGTTTGTAGATTTAAGTCAAAACTCCTTAGTCTTCCTAAAAACATTTATCATTTTGAAACTTAATTTAAGGGCTTTTCAGTTTGTCTTCCTCAATTAAGTTAATGGTGTTATAACTTTTATTTTCTAATTCTGAACAAAGATTACCTTTTAACTTCTGAAGTTTTATGAATATGGAAATAATTTACTGGGGTTTGGTTTATAGCTTGAGGACTTTTCCTAAATTGCACACCAGATGGTTCAATAGCATTAAGTATTCATTTCCCAAGCAGAAAATTCGTTAGTTTTAATTCACAGTTTGAGAAATGGAATCCAGACTTGAAGATCTGAAGAAAAACTTTTAGCTATTCTTAGGATTTAGCATTTTTTAGGAGGCAATGGTATATTAATTCTAGAAAACTTCTTTAAGAACTAAAAATTCTTTTTTTTTTTTTAAGTGAGGCAACCCTTGATTGACCTCACAGATTGTAAGGACCTTGTCAGTTTAAAATCCCTTATTTTTTATTTATTTATTTTTACACCTATGGCTCCTGGTCTTCCTAGGTGGTCTCCCATCCAAGTACTAACCAGGCCCGACCCTACTTAGCTTCTGAGATCAGACCGAGATCGAGCTTGTTCAGGGTGGCATGGCCATAGACCTAAAATTCTCTAAAACAAAAATAACAGCCTACTGTTGGGTATTAAAACTTTAATAGTTGAATTGTAATGTTTCAGGATCATGTTTTTAAATAGACATTAAACCCTGAATATTGTTCTTTTTTTTTAACTTTATAGGCAGAACAGATTATATTTGATCATTTTTCTGATCCTAAGTTTGTTGAACAGTTAATTACTTTTCTATCTTTAGAAGACAGAAAAGGAAAAGATAAATTTAATCCTCGACGTTTTTGCCTCTTCAAGGTAATTGTTATTTACATGCCTTTATAAAACTTAGTGACTGTCAATTTGTAGGTTCATATGTTTTAAAGTTATTTGATTAAAGTTTGAGTTCAGTCATGTTTATTCTCATTTAAAATAGATCTGGAAGTTATGCTGTCATACTGATCTTGGCTTAAAGTCCTAGGACTTTTTATAAAGAAAAACAGCTTTTTAATCTTTATCTTTAATATTTGTAATTAGTAATAGAAGCAAAAAAAAAAAATCCACAAAACTATGTATTTGATGTTGATTTTATTTTATTTTATAGGTGTGTGTGTTATGTGTAAGGTCGGGAAGATTATTAATTTCTATCATTGATTATATTTTAATGTGATATATAAAATGACAGTATTATCATTTTAACTTAGAGATATTGTTAAAGCGATTAAGCTCTAAAGGGGAGAACATTTGGGGTTGTTAAGCACAGCGGTAAACAAATAGAAGCATATAATTATAATAGAAATGATAGTATTTAAGTACTGAAGGATATTCTTTTCTTTGTTTTTATAGGGTATATTCAGAAATTTTGATGATGCCTTTTTGCCAGTTCTGAAGCCCCATTTAGAACGTTTGGTTGCAGATTCACATGAAAGCACACAGCGATGTGTTGCAGAAATTATAGCTGGTTTAATCAGAGGTTCTAAGCATTGGACATTTGAAAAGGTGATGTATATGCACAGTACCAATCTCTGTTAAAGCTACATTATTCATTTATAATTCCCAACACATTATACATTAATACTTAAAATATGAAATGTTCCATTCCATATTACTTTTCAGTATAGGTTATGAAGTGCTGGTCTATAGGAGACATTCAGTAGCTTTTAAAATTTTAATTACTTGAAACATCAGGGGAAAAATCAAGATATGTCATGTAAAAAAGATTTCAGTTTCTCTTAAAAAATAGAAGAGCCTGGAACACTGGTCCCACATTTTGGCGCTGGATCAGTTGGCTCGTACTGCACGTGTGCTTCTTCCTTCTTGAGATGCTCGCTCTCTAGCTTCTCGTTAAATCCTTTCTCTTAGTCTCTTTGCTCACCTACATTACTCATTTGGTCTTGTAGGGAGTTTGTGTGTATGTGGTTTTTTTAAAAAAAATACCCCCTTTTTAATTGTAAGATTAATTTTTCATATCTACCCTAAGGTTAGTTTACTTAGCAAAATACACCAGACTGAAATTAAGCAGACAATATGTCTGAAATGCCTGAATATATGGTAGGCCTCTATTTCCTCAAACAAAACAAGTGTTGCTTTTGACTAATTGAATTACACATACTTTTAGGAGGACTATGGATGCTTTTTAATACATTGATTTACTTATATGTGTTCAGATCACCTATTAAATAAAAGTACTTGTTAATTTGTAATAGTGCCTTTTTCCTGTTCACATCATGAACCAAGTTTATTTAAACACATCACACATACCCTTGTCATCTTTTCCCTGTCATTTCTGAGTTACTTCTTTTCTAGACACATCTTTTTTCCTTAAAAGTTGTTTTAGATATAGCTTTCTTCTTCTTTTAAATCATTGCCTGGTTGCTACCACTGGAAACTTTATCCCAGGCCCTGCCTTCCCATTTGTTCTGTGGAGGTGCTTTTGACTAAAGTGCAGTCCATGGAACTGCAGCCTGGGCATATATGGGAGCTTGTTAGAAAAGTAGGATCTCAGGTCCCCACCATGATCTAATGAATCAGAATCTGCATTTTATCAGGATCTCAAGGTGATTTATATTCTTGTTAAACTGGGAGAAGCATCTGTACACATATATATCATGTGCAATCTCTGAATAATGACACTTTGAAAGGTTATTGATAATAATCCAAAACTTAGAATTTGAAGATTATATTTCAGGTCAATACCAAATTGTGTTAAAATGTCATTGCTTTCTATATGAGGATTCTATCAAGTGACCTCTATAAGGATGCAAAACTTAGAAATGATTGAGGGTTTTTTCAGCCTAGTTTACTATGTGATTCAAAATTTTAAAAGAGAATTTTTCAGTAGTCTAAGAGCCATTGTAAGGAACCATATAAATTTCCTTTTGGAAAAAAAATTCTTCTACCTGGGTGTGTATAATGATATGGTGAAGTTACTTTTCCTATATTATTTGGTTGTTCTAAGAAATAATTTAAATGAAGTATTAGTTTGTGTATTTGTACGTATGTATTTTCAGGGAAAGACAGTTAAAGAAGAAAAATGTTCTGAGTATCACTAACTTTTTCCCATCTATGTTGTTTTGAGCAGATAGAGAAGCTTTGGGAACTTCTGTGCCCTCTGCTTAGAACAGCATTGTCCAACATTACAGTGGAAACTTACAATGACTGGGGAACCTGTATAGCAACATCCTGTGTAAGTTCTACTGCTTACTTTTGTGTCCAGCTGATCTATTCAAACTTTCATATCCTGTCTCAAAATCTGTGAAATCTCATTATACCATTGAATCTTGAAATTTTGTTCATAGTTCTGTTATCTTACATAATACGAGATAGTTCTGTTTACCCTTTCAAATAAGCCTTAAGTCATAACCTTATCCTTAAGAGATTATATATCTTCTCTGCCATGGTAATAATGCATATTTTAGATTAAATGACAAGTCTAATCATATATAATTTATATATAGTAAAAGCCAGATTATACAGGATGATGTTATTTTCAACACTAAATATGTCCATAGCTTGTGTACTTTGATTTAAAAAGTACACATTGTTAATCTTTCTAATGTGAGCTTTGATAATACATTTGGATTTGCCTCATCTGTGAGTTTGAGTTTGATTTTTCTTTATCCATACTTATGCTTATTTATAGTATTTCTAAAATAATAGGCTCTGACTTATTTACAGAATTGTAGAACCCCTGTTTTAATTGTTACTTCATATTTTCAACACAGGAAAGCAGAGATCCCCGGAAACTTCACTGGCTTTTTGAGCTGCTGTTGGAATCACCATTGAGTGGTGAAGGAGGATCCTTTGTAGATGCCTGGTAATTAAAAAGAAAACTTAGGCAGTTAACAAAAGATTTTACAGAAGACTTGAACATCTGCAGATTTTGGTATTTGCAGGGGTTTCTGGATCCAGTCCCCCTTGCAGATAACAAGGGACATCTGAAATTTGGGAGGAGTCAAAAGTTATGTGCAAATTTTTCGCTTCACAGGGTTCAGTGCCTCTTTATGTTGTTCAAGGATCAGCTGTACTTTTTTTCTATGAGATGATGTGAGCCAATTTAGTATAACATGTGACACTAGAGTTATTTCTCAACTGGGAACAAGTAGGAGAAATAGAAACAACCTGAGCATTTCAAATATAAGTTAGATTTAGCCTTCTCCATTGTCACATCTTTTATATTGGGACTGCCTTTTTGTACTGTGACAATATTAACTTCTTTGTCACATCTCATTTTTCACTCTTATTAGGAAAAAAAAGAGTCATCTTTTTAAGGAAAAATATATTTGGTGCAGTATAAGGAGCTGAAAATATTAGAGGAAGAAATCTAGATAATCCTGTAACAAGAATAATTAATTATTTTTCTTAATTAGTAAGGAAACTTCCGATGCTTAGAGATGAATTCAGTAGTATTCTAAAGTTGGTATTTCTTTTGATGTACAGTAGTGGAGATGAAATGAGAATACAGAGAAAAGGATATAGGAAAATAGTAAAATCTTCATAAAGATGCTGTTTCAAATTGTTAATTTTATTTATAAGATGAGAAAATGAAAACTTTTCAGTGGAATATAGACATCATTAATCTATACTGTCAATACGTAAAGACATAGAGGGAACTCTTGACGCAATTCTCCTGTGCTTTCATTTTAGTCGCCTCTATGTACTGCAAGGTGGCCTTGCCCAGCAAGAATGGAGAGTGCCTGAGCTACTGCACAGACTACTGAAGTACTTGGAACCCAAACTCACCCAAGTTTACAAAAATGTCAGGGAAAGAATAGGGAGGTAGGTATTACTTTCTCTGTGGTATGGTATACCTCCTGAGTTCTTTTTATTAAATTTGAATATCTAATAATACCTACTGGTTATGTTACTGTTGAATTTCATGCTGTCCTCTTCTTCAAATTTTGTTTTATATTGTGTTGTGGGACACTAGACAAGAGGCTCTGAATGTAAAATAGGATGGCAGTGTGCTCACAAGCCCAGAGAGAGGTGAGCAAGTCACCACACCCCAGTTTTTAATATTTCAGAATTGTAGGCATAGGCACAAGAGACCTTCTCCAGGAATTGTCTTGGTTGGGTTATAACTTTTGAACCCTAGTTTTATTGATAATGTGGGATCTTTTCTTACTATACATATTTTATTTTATAGTGTGCTGACCTACATATTCATGATAGATGTTTCTTTGCCAAACACCGCGCCAACAGCATCCCCTCGTGTCCCTGAGTTTACTGCTCGAATTCTAGAAAAATTGAAACCCCTCATGGATGTGGATGAAGAAATTCAGAACCATGTTATGGAAGAAAATGGAATTGGTGAAGAAGATGAACGAACTCAGGGCATTAAACTCTTAAAAACTAGTAAGTAGCTAAAATTAGTGGAGACTAGCTTTAAAATATATTTATTTAGATTTTCCTAGGGCTTTTTTCTCCTGTTTTTTTTTTTTTTTTTTCATTGTGGTAAAATGTACATAATACAAAATTTACAGTTCAGTGGCATCAAATATATTCACATTGTTGTCCAGCTGTCACCATCATCTATCTTTTCATCTTGCAAAACTAAAACTACCCATTAAACAATAACTACTCAATCTCCCCTTCTCCCAGCCTCTTGGCATCCAGGAGCTGTCTCTGTGAATTTGCCTTAGTCTAGGTACCTCATATAAGTGGAATCATACATGTCTGGCTTTTTTCACTTTGCATATTGTTTTCAGTGTTTATTCATTTATTGATGGACATTTAGGTTACTTACACCTTTTGGCTATTGTGAACAATACTGCTATCAGCGTTGATGTAGAAGTATCTATTTGAGTTTGTACTTTCAGTTCTTCTGGGCATTGAAAGTGAATTGCTAGACCATATGATAATTATGTGTTAGACCTTTTGAGGAGCCACCAAGCTGTTTTCCACAGTGGCTGTACTGTTGTACATTGCAACCAACAATGCAAAAAAGTTTCATTTTTTTTCATAGCCATGCCAACACTTATTTTCTGTTTTTATGACTGTAGCTACCCTAATTGGCGTAAAGAAGGTATCTCATGGTTTTGATTTGCATTTCCCTAATGATTAGTGGTTGAACATCTTTTTGTTTGCTTATTTGCCATTTTTATATCTTCTTTGGAGTAATAACCTATTCAAGTCTTTTGTTCATTTTTGAATTAGGTTCTCTTGTTGAGTTGTAGTTCTTTATATATTTGAGTTATCAATTTCTTATTTGATATATGATTTGCAAATATTTTCTCCCATTCTGTGAGTTGTCTTTTTTACTCTTGATAGTATCCTTTGATGCACAGTTTTTTTTATTTTGATGAAGTCCAATTGATCTGGTTTTTTTTGTTGTTGCTTTTTTGCTTTTTCTGTCATATCTAAGAAATCTTTGCCATAGCCAATGTCATGAAGTTTTTCCCCTGTAAGTTTTCTCCTGAGAGTTTTATTGTTTTATCTCTTTCGATTAGGTCTTTAATCCACCCCGAGGTAATTTTTGTATATGCTGTAAGATAAGGGTCCGGCTTCATTCTTTTTGTTCTTGGATATCCAGTTTTTCAGCACCATTTGTTGAAAACTGTCATTTCTTCATTGAATAGTGTTGCCACTCCTGTTGAAAATTAATTAGCCAAATATGTGAGGGTTTATTTCTAGGCTCTCTAGTCTATTCCTTTGGTCCATATGTCTATCCTTATGTCAGCAGCACACTGTTTTGATTACTGTATCTTTGTAGTAAGTATTGAAACCTTGAAGTGTGAGTCCTCCAACTTTGTTCTTTTTCAAAATTGTCTTGGTTATTGGTCCTGTCCTATTGTTTTTATATCTAAAAATTTTGGGGGGATTCTAACCATAAACAACGAATTTAGTCATTATTTTTGCGATGTTAGGATTATTGAAGGCTAGTTTAATTTGTGTAGTTATTTGGTAAACTGTTAATAATTTGCTGATTCATTCTTTGAGAGTGGTTTTAGTACCCTAGATTGGTTGACACCCTTCTTTGTGGGTCCCATCATACTGCTGATCAGTGTCTAATATTTGAAGTAGTATAGATGATTTCTTTCTTAATATTTGAGAGCTGTCAGAGTGGCGGATACTATCATTACAATATTATTCTACTTTGTGGTCTCTAACTGGATAACTAAGACTGATTCTGCATGTTCATTTCCAAATAGTATTGAAATGGCTGATGGCAAGTGCAGGAAGATCCTTCTCTACAGCAGTCACAGAACAACTTCAGCTTCTACCTTTATTTTTTAAGGTAAGTTTATGGCTAAAATTAAGAATGCATCTGTCTTTGACCTTCAGAAGGAATTCATATTTATCATCTGATGGTTGATAGGTTTTCAGACTGGATATGATTTGGTTGGATCTCTAAGTAATTCAATAGTCACAGGAAAATCATTAGGTGGTAGTGGTATACTATTTATTGAAATAATCTTTTTAATATTAGGTAAGAATAGGATCTTGACAGGTACATTAAAAGTTTACAGGTAGTACATAGTTTCACGATATCCAATTTCCAAGTAATAATTTAGGAAAGTACTGATAGCTAAAGGGAAAGCCACAGCAAATTTTTTTATGTATAGCAATTTTTAATTCAATGTTTAATAAATCTGAAGATCAAAGTATTCAGTATTACGTTTATTTTACAGTCTTAAATGGCCTTATCATTGGTTCTAACAAATATCTACAGTAAGTAACTTATCTCTGGTAATCATTAATGACATTGACATTTTATTTGATGAAAGGTATAACCTTAGGTGGTTTTAATTACTCATCTTGTCAGAGGTTGAAGTCAATAAAAGTAAGGTCACAGGTTGATATATTAGTTTTCAGAATTATAGTTTGCAGTTATGCCATGCTTGGCTTTGGTTTTTCTAATCTAGTCTCATCGCTTATTTGGAAGGCTTGGCACAAACATCTCCGTTACTTGAAAATTATTGGTCAGTATAATTATTATCATGTAAGAAGGAGAGCCCTTGCTCTTGTTTATTTGCAAATGGCATGCTTAACTTTTTATTTGCCACAGTATACTTTTATCTTTAGAATGTTTCAAAAAGATCATGCTACCAGTAATTCTCAGAAGATTCACTACTAAAATACTATTAAGAATGCTGTGTAGGGCCTGATACCCACGAATATCTCTGGGATCTTTTGAGATATAAAAGTGGACAGTAACTGTTAGTATATAGGTCCTTGTTACATGTAGGTTCTTTGTATAAATAGGGTTTGTCTTTTGGGGCAGTGGTACATAAACTTTTTCTCCATTGCCACATATGCAGTGGGCACAGAGCATGATCTCTTATGTTCATAAATGCATAATATGCAATGAATGTTGAAATAGCTGGAGGTTCTACCCCCTTTTCACTCAAAAAAAATTAGAAAACTAATATAAGAAAGAAGGATAATTTGAATCCACTTAAATTTATGAAACATGGAAATCATTATAAAGCTCTACTGTGTAAGTTGGTAGTGACAGGCCTAACATTTCACCTGAATATGCAGATATTGAGGTTGAGGATCTGGCTTTAGGCCATATCATGGTGAATAGGGTCTGGAGTATGAAGGCATCACAGTACAAATGAACAAAGTTATTTTGCAGAAAGATCAGATGTGTTGACTGAGGATAGAGAGAGGAATATAAGAGAAAGCTGTTTACTAAACTGTAGGAGGAGCACAGACATAGTTGGAGATGAGATCAGAAAATTCATTTTGGACATATTTGAGATGCTTATTAGATTCTAAGTGAAGTATTTATCCTATTCTGTAAAAAACAATTTTATGTGAATTAAAAAACCTTGAAATATATGTAAAAGTGAAAGTTTCATTTATTTGCCTCTTCTAGTCTAAGAGTCCCCAAATTGCTCAAGATTAAGGGACGATAATTTCCAACTAAGTATGTTACAGAACACTGGCTTTAGAGTAAATAGAGACCCAATGTAAAATCTATCAGTCTATCAGTGACAGGTGTTTTTTTTTTTTTTTGAGGCCTTGCACAAACTACTAAACTTCTAAGACTGTCCCCTTATATGTGAAGTGTGAAATAGTATCGGTATTCCTCAGAGTTGTGACAGGGATGAAATGAGATAATGCCTGTAAAGCAGAAAGCACAGCGTAAAATATACACTTATATTATTTTCGTTACTTGTCTTTAACTGAGTTTTACTTTGGAATAATCAAGACTCAAGTGGCAGTGGTCAGGGAAAAGAAAGGGGTTAATGTTGCATTTTAAGTTTCACACTTCACTAAATGCTCCTCAAAATGCACCACTGTAGAATAATAGTTTTGCAGGCATCATACTTAAAAATTTGCAGATGCTGTTATAATTAGTATAAAATTACATGCCATTAATGGCATTTCTTCAGAAAAATTGTTTTTCTCAATAATTAGAGAAGACGACCCTATAAAATAAGTCCTTTGCTAATTAAATGGACAATATTTAGTTTTCACAGTTTAATGCCAGTTAAATTTTATCTGTGATTTATTAAAAATAATAAATTTGTATGAAAACAAAGCAAAAGAAAGATTAAGATCTTTTTTTATAGCAGTGTATGAGTTAAGATTCTTTCCTTGCAAACACTAGCAACCAAATGGCTATGGCAGTGAAAATAGGTTAATTGGATTACCTAGAAGTGCTAGGTAGTTCACAGAATGGAAGTGAAAGCTTAAGGACTGGGTTTGAACCACAGTAATACTAGGGACCTAGGTGACAGAAACTAACAGCCTCTTCAGGGTACTGTCTCCTTTTATCTCTCTTTTCAAAAGTCAAATAAATGCCCAGGAGAAAAAGTCTCATTGGCTGGGCTTGAGTCTTTTGCTCTTCTAGCTAGGGAGTATGATCCCTTGATTGACAGTTTCCACTAGAATGACAGAAGAGAAGGATATCAAAATGTCACTATTAGCTAAAGGAAGAATGGATATTGGCTATGAAATGCACATATTTATGCTTCAAGTAGTCATTAAAACATCCTTATTTCAAGTTTTAAGGAAAACCCAAATCACTGTAGGCTAGTCTGTTCTATAGTATGGCCAGAAAACAAAAAAATAATAGTCAATACCTGAAGAAAGACCCTTAATTTCATGGGCATTGACTCCATCCACCCCGTCCAAACTTACCGTCCAAACTTATTACTTTGAAGTAAGTATGGATTCACAGGAAATTGCAAAGTTATAATACAAAGGGGTCCCATGTATCCTTCAGTTTTCTCCAGTAGTTACATTTTTTAAAGCTATAGCACATTCTCCAAATTAGAAAATTGAAGTGGGTATGTATGTATAATTCTGTCATTTTATCACATGTATACATACATGTAGCCACCACAATTAGATACAGAAATACTCTATCATCATAAAAATATCTTTGTGCTACCCCCTTTATAGTCAGTCATATCTACCTCCCTTCCCCTAACCATCCCTAACCACTGGCAACCACTAATTTGTTCTCCATTTCTATAACTGTCATTTTAAGAATGTCATATAAATGGAGGTATATGACCTTTTCTGATTGGCTTTTTTTACTCACAAATTTCCCTTAAGACTTATCTAAGTTGTTGCACATAAGACATTTTTTTTCTTTTCTATTTTTAGACTCTTTTTTTCTCCTCAATATTATGGGGAAGATTTTGGCAGATATTTTTTTTATGAAATGGCTAATCCACCCCATTCAGTGCCAGAAGAATATTCCCAGACTTTAAGGTTTTCTGAGTCTTGGCTTTTCTATAACCATGCATATGGTTCTTAGAAAGTTATCACAATATACATGTGTTCTTTTAAAAGTCATATGATATCTACAAAGAAAAGTAATGATTTAGGAAAATATTAAAGTTGAAAATTGAAAAGTCTAAGTGAGTTAGATTCAGATAAAGATTCCTAAAAAGTAGTTGCTGATAGGGAAATCTAGATATTAATTTTTGTGATTTCTTGAGATGAACTAATGAAAGTACTCTTCCAAACTTAGAGGCTTTACTTTGTAACAGAAAAAGTTTCCATTCTACCAAAAAAAAAAAAAAAAGATGTAATCACTACAAAATAAGATTTCGATCTCACTGGGACCTAAAAGTAGTGTATCCCAAATGATTTCTTGTCGGACATTAGTAGCTGGTCAATTTGCTATTCAGAGTTTTGGAACATAATACTCTATGGTGAAGTTTGTCTATTGGATTTCAGGATTTTGCTGAACATTTTAACCCATTCTAAACATGAAAATATTTATGTCTTAATTGCATTCATAAACATTTTTTTCATGAATAGTAGGAAGAGAGACTGCTTATTCAAAAGTGAATGAGTCACCTTAAATTATTTTGGTAGTCACAGTGGATAGGCTTGCCATCAAATGAATATCTCCTTTTGTATACTACTAACCAAACTCTAAATCACCTCAATTTTACTATGGGTAAATTAAATGACAAAGGAAGACAACTTTGTCTACACTGCCTGGAGATTTAGACTATTGATTATTTGTAATAATTTTTATCCTAGCTTTGTTTGTTTGGTGTGTGTCCTTTTACACTTTTGTCTATGAAGACAACTGTGCCATACACCGCATTGGGGAAGGGAGTGTGAATTTTTTTTTTTTTTTTTACAAAAACAACTATTTCATTTCACAATTTGATTTTTTTAAAACCTGATTGTGGTCATTTTTCCACAATTACCTCTTCTTTTTAATAACTATATTGTACTATCATTTATTTAACTTTTTTTTTTATTGATGGACATTCTGTTTGTTCCCAGCTTTTGCCTGTTAAAACAATGAAAACAATATTTTTCAAATATAAGTATATTTGTAAGAGAATTACTATGTGTATGATTGCTGGGAAAAAGACATCTATCTCCATTTGTAATTTTGGTGGATACTGACCTCCAATGAAGCTGTATTGTGTTATCTTTTCCCCTACAACTCTGATTTTAAAAAAAATCTATTTTTAAATCTATTTCACTGTTAAATAGAGTTTAAAAAATAAATCATTGTACTTCTTTAGTGAGGCTATTTTTACATATATTAGCTGTTTGTATTTTCTGCCAGCTATATGTATTTTGCCACTTTTCTGTTGTGGTGTTACAAAGTAGTTCCATTGAATAGTTTTCTTTATTTTTAAATAATGCTTTGAACTATGTCAATTCAAGCTTATCTTTTTAAACAGTTCTGTGTTTTCTAACATTTTATGGTATTACCTTTTAAATTTGCAGTATACAATACAAAATTTATATAAAAGTTACTTTTATATGACATGTAAAGTGTTATAGAGATGCAGCTTTATTTTCAAGATAATTCATCTTCACTGATTTGAAATGAAATCTCATATACTTATTTTAATAAAATTTGGCAAGGGAAAATATTTCCATTAAACACTGGACAAATATCAAGTGCATTAATATACTCAACTTGGAGGATCAGTTGTTAAAAAAACAATTATTCTGACATGTGTTAAAATTATAGGGAAGACTTTATTTAGGGCTGTGATAGGTTTGAGACACTCAGTATGGAGGTGAGATTAGGCTCAACGGCAAAGACAGCTGGGGATATGTAATAAACAGGCAGAATGCAAGTTGTGGGGTGATGGACTTGGGAGTGTCAATAAGTGGAAAATTACTAAGAGGAAACATCAAGGGGAGAAGATTGTTGAAAAACCAACTTAATGAGATCCTTTCTGAAAGCACACCAGGATGATCAGATACTGGGTAGGGGTGAGGTATTCTCTTAGACTATTCTTACCAGGATTCTTGCTACAACTGGACTGAGTAGGCCCAAGGAGAAAAAGAGGGCTCCAAATAAAGTATGGTCAAGGACAGAGTCTTTGTCACAGAAAAGGCTTGGTTATTTTTCCCATTTGTTATGGGTATACAAAGAAATTTGGTAATACTAAGCTTTGAATATTTCACCTAAGAGAAAAATAATTTCCTTTTGGAAATTAAAACTAGACTTTAAAAAGAAACAAGAAGATAACATTTAGAATATTTTAAAGGATACTATTTAAAGGGTTGGGAACAAAGAAAAGATAGAGTGAAAAGAAAGTTTTATGAATTTGTCTTCAGAACACTACAGATACTTTTCATATCATAAAACAAAATTAAATGAAAGAAAAATCCTTAGAAAAAGGCAAAATGAAATAAATGAACCCTACCTCACTGTGTATCTGGTTGGTAGGATAAATACACCGAGCAGTGACTTCTAAAAACACAGAAATTTATACATGCTTTGTGGGTGATATTCTTAGTAATTACATTGAAGTGAAGCTGTTATGTCTATTGTATAATATAAAGCAAATAATAATTGTCAGTGAGAACCAAGATTCTTAGCACAAGAAACAAGATATAAAAATCCAAGCTGTTTAGTAAAATTGCTCTAATCCTAAATTTGAAACTATCATTTTGAGCTCATGCTCTGTTTCTATTCAGAAAATATGCTTATTTCTTAGCACTGTTCACCAAAATGCCCGGAACCACTAATCAACCTAGTAACAATCAATATTCCTAGTGCCCAGATAACAGTTTCTAAGCATCATTTCCTGCTAGAAGAACCAAGGCTCCTTGGAAAAATGGCTAATTTCAGATTTAGACCAAGAAATGTTTAAACCTAAGTTATCTTGTCATACCAGTAACCAAGGATGCTACAGTTGTGTTAAAGGACTCAGGAGCCAGTTTGAGCACCAGTAAGAAGAATAACTACAAGATAAAAGCCATTAAACTTGTTGAAATTCATTGTTCACTTTTGGAGGATAGAAGGGAAATCATTCTGAGTAAGAGAAAGTTTTCTGTATAAAGTGTTAAAATGAAAAGAGGAATGAGTGTCACCAGTTTTCAAATCTCTGTTTTTATAATGGTTCATCACAGAAAAAAAAAACTGAACATAAGTGAAAATCACAACACTATTTATGGTTTTTATTTGTTTGTTTGTTTTTTCACTTTTAACGCCTACAGTACCTGATATTCCTAGGTGGTCTCCCATCCAAGTACTAACCAGGCCCGATCCTGCTTAGCTTCCAAGGTCAGACAAGATCAGGCACATTCAGGGTGGCATGACCATAGACCATTTATGTTTTGCCACAGTAGCGGAAACTACAAAGGACCTAGGCCCCTGTTCCCCTCTTAAAAAAAATTAATAAAACAACAACAACAACAACAACAAAAAAAAAACCAAGTGGTTTTTAAAAAGGATGGGGGAATTTATAGAATATTTTGACATTTTTAATAGAATCTTTTAGATTTAAGGGACATACCAACCAAACACATTGTGTGTTTATTATGTTGAGCCTGATTCCAAAAATCCAATTGTAATACTAACACATGTATGAAATAACTGGAGAAATTTAAGCACTACTGAGTATTTTATATTTTAGCTGTAATGAATTTTTATGTCTGATGTCTTAGGTTTTATGTTTAAGTGACTTTTAGAGGTACATAATAAAATATTTTTATGGATGAAATATTTCTGGGATATGCTTCAAATTAATTGGAGGGGAATCAAAGGGGAGCAAAAAATGAAAAGATTATCCATGAGTTTGTCATTGTTGAGGAGGTGACTGATTAATGGGATTTATTACACTATTCTCTGGTTTTGTATATGTTTGAAATTTTCCCCTGAAGTTGTTAAAAGTAAAAACATGACTTCTTTCATATAAGGTTGACTTCATACATATTGGCTGTTATTTTTTAATTTATGTGTTTGGTTTGTTTTATCGTCCTCTAGATTGCCCCAGTGGAAAATGACAATAGCTATGATGAACTGAAAAGAGATGCAAAGTTATGTTTATCATTAATGTCTCAGGGGTTACTTTACCCTCAACAAGTGCCTTTGGTACTTCAGGTGCTAAAACAAGTAAGAGTGTATAACAAATGTTTATGTCTTTCGGTTAGAATTTTGGCTTACCATTCTTAGACTTTCATAAAGTCAGTTGCAGGCCAAACATTATCTGATATTTGTTTTCATTCTGAATTTTCTTTTGGTGTGAGAGAAGGTATGCACTGACCAAAGAAATAGACCTATTCTGTACCTGGTTCTGTCACCAACTTTTATGACCTTGGGCAGGTCACTCAACCCCTAAATTTTCTATGTATGAAGAGTTAATTATCGTACCTTGAATAAAAAATGCCTAAGAGGAAAGGAGATTGTCATTCCCTTTTATCATTTCCCCTTTATTTTATGAGTTTATATTTCCTGGCCTATGATAGAAAGACCTCACTGAATACATATATATTTTGCAGCATTTTTAGTGCACTGTGTGCTCAGCTCTATCTAGGTCATAGGTGTGTTATATAATGTAAAAATGGACATGTTCCTGAGGTTTTCAGATTTTTAGGTTTGAATAACACTGAAAAATGTTTTTAACAGCCCAAAATGGTATTATTTTTGTACTGGAATTTAGTATTTATCAGTCTTTTTTGTTTTCAGTATCCACTTGCTGCCATCAAAAGTAAAATAAAATAATGTGCAACCCTTGTAGGAGTTAGAGTCATTGATTATAAATAATTCTCTCTTCTAAAATTGACTTTTATCTATATATTCCTTTCCCTTTACTCATAGCCATTCATACATCCTGAATACCTTTACCTGAAATAGCTCATGCAACCTTTTATTTAGAAGGAAATATAAGATGAGCTTGTTCTAACTGTACATGTAAAATAGGTAGAATTATATTAGAAGATACTTGCATGTAATTTTGTTGTCTGTCATCTCATGTTCTTATCAGCACTGTTTTCATTATTTCTAACATCTCATTCACAGACAGCAAGGAGCAGTTCTTGGCATGCTAGATATACAGTACTGACCTACCTCCAGACCATGGTATTTTATAACCTCTTCATTTTCCTAAACAATGAAGATGCAGTTAAAGACATCAGGTGGCTGGTCATAAGTCTTTTGGAGGATGAACAGCTAGAGGTAAAGTCAAAATTTAATAAATTTAAAGAAAGTATGCTCCCCTCCCCTTTTTTTTAATCTATTAGTGCAATAATGAGCTTCCCTTGTTAGAAATAAAGCTCCCTTTTAAGAAGTATTTACACATTAATAAGATGTGTTCTGTTAAAGTAAATTAAATTACTAAAAGTAACTTTAATTTTAACATAGCCCTACTTGATTAGTTTTGGCATCCTAACCATGATTTGCTGATTAGGAAACAAATATTGGGCAGTTCCTATTCTGGCTTCTCTTTGCAGCTGGGCAGATAACATCCCTCACAGATTTTAAAAGTAATGATAGGAATGTACATGAAGGCAGTTTCAAGGGAATGAAAATCTACATAAAAATGCTATTAACCAATAGACTTAAGATAGGATTGTTGTCCCTTTTTATTTTTTTTGGTAGAGCAATTAAAGGCAACTTTTGTGGTGAGGCTACATTGATATTTTGTACAGAAAAATAAATTTATTAGTTGAAATAGTCACTAATGTAAGAAAAGCATATAATAAATATGGAATAAGATATATCTTTCTAAATATAACTTCGAAATATAAAGAAAATTCAATTGAAAATTTTGTTAAGTTTATGGACTTAATGGGTTTTCCATGTTGGGGAACTCTCCCAATAAGTATGTAGTTTATTTGAAAGCACTGAAAATAGATTGTATCTATAGGAAACCGGAAATGGAAATTTCTGCACCTCCCTTAATGAGCTCATTCATTTTGCATTCCAGCTTCCCCATGTGTTCGGGGAGCGGATATTATCTAGTCCATAGAGTACACGCACAGTGGTTCTATCAACTCTGACCAACTTCAGTTAAACCATTTATGGCTAGCTATCTGTAAAAATTCTTAAACTTTTTTTAATATTTTTTTAACTAAAGAATAGAAAGGGAAAGGTGGAAATCTCAAAAGTTAGTGTTACCTAACTTTAACATTTATAGCAATTGCTATATTGTTTTCCAGATCTCATTTCAGAACATTTTTTATAGATTATATTTTCCTTCATGTAGTAGACTTAAATATAGCTGTTACTATAAACAACCATGATTATTAAAACTATCATATTTTTAAAACATGCGATACTGAATATCAGTAATGATTAGCTACAGCTATTTATAATATGGAAAAAACTTTGTAGTAATCTAAATAGAAATGTTTAAAGAAAGCTTTATTAGATTTAAAGAGAGCTATCATTGGGAAAATATGGAGAAGTTTAATTTTATGTAAAATAGTTAAGCATTTACTTTCTGAAACCCTAATGTAGTGGTTTTCATCCATATCGAGGCCATAGACCCTTTGACAATATGATGAAATCTCTATTAAGAAACTGCAAAAGAGCAAAAAAAGAAAAGAAACTGCAAAAGAACATTTCTACGATTTGCATACAAATGCCAGGGAAGGTCCCCACTGCAGTTCCCACCCCACACTACTAGCTTCCATCATTCCACCAGCATTGGGATCTCAACTCTAATAAAAGTGATCATTTTTACAGGTTCGAGAAATGGCTGCTACCACCTTAAGCGGTCTGTTACAGTGTAACTTTCTTACCATGGACAGTCCTATGCAGTTTCATTTTGAGCAACTTTGCAAAACAAAACTACCGAAGAAAAGAAAGCGAGACCCTGGTTCTGTAGGAGATACGATTCCTTCTGCAGGTAACAGTACTCATAGAAATCACCCATATTCTGTAATGCCAGGTGGGTAGACTAATCAGAGGGATCACTTCATGAATTATATATATGTCTAACCACTATGCAAAACTGAATACTCACCTGAGTATTAGTTGAGTACACCTGAAACTCAACTAATATGGCATGTCACTCTAATTGAAAAATAAAAACTAAGAAAAAGAAAACACTCATATTCTTTTGAGAGTTAACTAGGCTTACTCAATAAATATATTTGCTCTGGGTCTATGCTAGGTAATGAGAAGAGTTGTTTCGGCTTTTGAGAAGCTTTGCGTTAGAAGGCAAGACCTGGAATATAAAAGCTAAAGCCGAATTAGGTACGAGGATCCTGCACACTAAGATAAAGAAAATAAGATCTGATTACTATGGCATGTTGAAAAGGAAATTTAAACATTGTAAAGAAGCATCTGATCTTGCCACTGCTACAACCACAAGAATAATGGAAAATAAATAGTTATTAGTTAGGTAGGAAACTTATTGAATTTGTAGGAAATGATTGGAATATGAAGCTCTTAAGTACTGGTTATAGTAGGCTCTTAATTATGTCATATAGTTACCTAATACCAATTTCCAATATGATACCAATGTATATTCTAGTTTCTTTGCTTGAGAACTATTTCTTAATAATTAAATGCCAAAGTAGTTTTTAGGTTTTTGTTATAACAAATGGCATTGTTTACTCCAGATTTCCTTCTTCTTAACTTCAGTTCCCTGTCCGTGTTTCATGTATACCATATATTTAAAAATACATGCAAACACACATCTTTATTAAAAAATAATGAGAATTGGAATGCACTTTAGTTAATATAAGTTATATCACTAAAGAAATAATGTAGACCCTGTAGAACACAGACACATTGCAGTTCTCTTTTGAGTGTGTTTACCTAATGATTTGATGCGTTCTGTGAGGGATAGTCGCATCTAGAAATGTGAGGTCTAATTTTGATTGGAGATTGTTTTAGGATCAGGGATTGCACTTTTGCATATGATACAAGTTTATCAAAAATCCATTATTTTGCTAGTTTTAGCAAATACATTTCTGACCTAGATATAATTAGGCTATAATTGAGGGACAGCTATAGGTTGTCTTTCATTCAGCCTCAAAATCATGTTTTTGATGTGTGCATGAATATTCATTTTAAATGCAAAAGTTCACACATTGTGAACAGCTAGCATAATTGAAAACTAATTTTATTTTACAGTAACAAGTGCAATAGAGCCCCCTAAATATTTTCACATATATTGCTGTTTTCTTTGCAGAGTTGGTCAAACGCCATGCTGGGGTGCTAGGACTTGGTGCATGTGTTCTTTCTAGTCCATATGATGTTCCCACCTGGATGCCCCAGCTACTTATGAATCTGAGTGCACATCTGAATGATCCTCAGCCTATTGAGGTAAAATTCTTCCTTGTTGATTTCCTTGCACATGTATTATTAGTGATGTTTTATAATAAACCACTTAAACCGATAATGTCCTCTATAGTCTGGACCTTCTGCTTTGATACAGCCATTCCTACAACCTCTGACAGGACCAACTCTACTTATCAATAACTATTAAAATCTTGCAGAGACCTTGCTCCCATGTATATTTAAGATCTTTTGATAGCAAAGAAATTAACACTGTCCCTCTCCCAGTCCAATATAAGTAAAGTATTGTCAATATTGTCAGTATAGTTAAATTTTACACTTCTGTTTTACCATCGTGTTATATTTAGGAAGTATCTGATTGGGAGCTAATATTAAATAGGAAAGTGTGATGGTATTATTTAGTGATGACCTATGTACCTAAATTAAACAAGTCAGAAGACCAGGGACTGTCCTTTTCACATTGGTAAATAGATGTTAAGAGTATATTGTAACTGGTTTAATAGTGTGGTATAAGTGCAAGTGGTAATTCTAAAGTGAGCTTGGTGACTTTGTGAAGTAAAATTGGTTTGTTGGTTTTGTAGCATTTAGTGAAGAGTGAGATCTGAAGTCTAGAGGGTATGTTATTTAGCTAAAGGTATCCTAAATATAAGACTAGTTGTTCAGAGAGGTTAAAATAAGATGTATGCGGGTCACCTACTCTGCAGATGACTGTAAAGAAGACCTTATCCAATTTCCGAAGGACACACCATGACAACTGGCAAGAACACAAACAGCAGTTCACTGATGACCAGCTGCTTGTTCTCACTGATCTCCTTGTGTCACCATGCTATTATGCATAGAAGGGTAAGTCAGCAAAGTTCTGAGTTTAAAGATGTCTGACATCCTCAGGCAGATACCATTGGTTTGATGACTGGGAAATGGGTATTCACAAGTTTTTTCTTTTTGCTGACATTCTTAGATGTCATTTTTTAGATAAAGATTTTTTCTGTTTTTAATATGACTTTTGCTATGGACAGTGCAAATAAATTCCCAGAGATTTTTTCCTTCCTTCTCTGCTCCAGGTATTAAGCAGAGAATTGAAGTAACTGCTTTTAGACCTTTATAAATGAATAGGCTTAGAAGTTGGGAAATGGTTAGATAAAAAAAGAAATCATCTTCTTAGTTGCTTCCTGAGTGGGGCTTGGGCATTTTGGGTTACCATGGGGACTCTGAGTTCTATATAGTTGTAAGAACATATCATCTGGATTCTTAAGTATTTATTATCAAATCTGTATTAAAGATGGAGGACCCAGAAGCCTTTCTACTGGGATAGGAAGAATAAAGAAAATTTCACTTATTAGGCTTTTAGAGTTAACTGTCCTATTGCCTGACTGAAATTTTTTTCCTCCCTGATACAGATGAGTAGTCCTCACTTCAAGCTCTTTTCATCAAAAATTCCAGATCCTCAGGTACCATCTGTGGTGGCTCTCTGCAGGTTTTAAAACTCTGCCTCTGTTGAGCTCTCATTTTGGTGGTTTCTGTGTTTGGTTTCATTCTGCATTCCACAGTTTTTCAGCTGCCATTTGATCTTCTAATTTGTCCGGAACTGTTTCCAGAATATTGATCACTTTTTCTTTGTCATTTGACAAAGCAACAATGTCTCATACTAGAATTAATTACCCAATATGATCATGGCATCCAAGACCAGACAGCATCTAGGAACTCATTAAGAAACAGTTTACTTGGAATGGAGAATACCCATCTGTAATACAGGTCCTGTCATTTCATTCATCTCAAATTATTTGGAATTCTTTCCAAATGGCTGTTGGGTTTAGATGGTAGTAGGGCTGTGGGTCATAACTCTGAACCCTGGAGAGCCATGAAGATGGAGGGAAAAGATGACAAGCCTGGAACCTAACCAAGGACCTGATGGATTACTCGATCAAGACACAGAATTGAAGTCTGTGTCCATGTGCTTGCCACAGACTGGAGTTTTTGGTGCTGAATAAAAGAGCAGTTTCTGAAAAACTGGGGGTTTAGTGAATAAATTTTTGATTGATTGTTGTGTGTGTATACAATGTGTGATTTTGAAAATAAACAACAACAACAACAATAAAAACCCTGACTGGTTGATTTTTCCCTGTATTCTTTACAAATATTGTTTGATCCTCTTTGAAAACTGTTAGACTTCACCTAATGGAAGACTGCTGTGTGTTATGGAAATTCTGTAAGTGTTTTTTTCTTTTTCTTTTCCTTTTTATTTTATTTTATTTTATTTTATTTTATTTTATTTTATTTGCCTGCAGAATCGTTGAGAGACTAAGTCTTGATATTTAATTGACTTGTTTAATAAATGTTATATAGATGTAAAAGATTGTATATATACTGTAGAAATAGCATTGGCAAGACTTTGTACAGATGCAACCTTTTACACAACACAATTGTGTAATTAATTTGTAAAGATTCACATGTAGCTCTTTATTATGGTGACTTTTGGCTTTTGTACTAATTGAATGCCATTTTTGTTTTTAAATTATTTTCATGTTACAAAAGCTGAGGTGTGGGGTTTTGTTTGAATTCATTTACTGTTAGAATGTCCGAATTTTTATGTAACTTTGTGTGTGCATCTCTGAATGCAAATGCCACATGTTTGCCTATGACAAGTTTATAGAATGCAAGGTACCTTCTAGGTTAAAGTAATTCACAAGTTGGCGAATATCATCTTGCAACACACTCTGTACAGTTTTCCTTAAAGGAACACTACAGTATATATTTTAGTATCTACTGGCTGAATGACTCAATATAGACCTAAGCACAGCAGAGGTCCTGGTACAGTATTTAAGTGTCAGCATACACAGGCATCATCCCTGTATAGAGTAGTGCCAAACTGATTATTTCATTGTGTAACTAGTTTAAAACCCAATAAATGGACTGTTTTTAACACCCGGCTTTTGTCTTCATTAAAGAGGAGAGAACAATTCTGTAGGCAGTAACTCTCATGGATTCCTTTTGCATCCACAGATCTGGATGCCACCTGACTAAAATGAATTATCTAGATCGGACCTGTCTAGTACAGTAGCTAATAACCACATGTGACTTTACATCTAAATCAAATTAAAAATTTCCTCAGTCTCACTAGTCACATTTCAAGTCCTTTTTTGCCACTTGTGGCTAGTGGTTTACCCTACTGGGTAGCAGTGTTTTCATCAGAAAGTTCTTTTGGACAGCACTGATCTAAGTGATCGTTCTCAAATCAATGTGATAGAATCACGTGGGGGGCGAAAATGCAAATTTCAATATATGCTCCCAGCTCATGATGTTGATGCCTCATCCTGAGACCACCCTTTGAATGGTGAGGCTTTATATTGACCACTTCAGCTGTATCTAAGCTGTATGAAGCTATGCCTTAGCAAAGTAGAACTTCAAAAAATATAAGATACTTGACCCACTATGTTCCTCAATCAGAATTTATCTGGCTGGGGTTCATCATCATCTAAAAGCTCCATAATGCTTCATTGTTGCAGCCAGGATTAAGAACCACTTAGAAGACCAAGGCCCACTTAGAGACCTAAAAATGGTACAAATCTGAGTTTCTAATTATGTGCCCCATGTGATTCTTATAATAGGTTTGAAAGTTGCTTATTACCTTAGTGCCCCAGTCTGATTATACTGTGAATTATTTAATTGCCTAAATTTTCTACCAGTAGCTTCAGTGAAAGGGGAGAGGAAAGGGGTGGATGGCTAAGGTAGTTCTTAAGTATATGTTACATTAAAAAGAATGGAGGACAGCAGGAACAGTGTTAAGGGAGGCAATAAGCTTTGGGGAGAGGGAGGATGAAGACAAGCCAATGTTTAGAAGTTTTCCTATTGAGTCAAGATAGTTTTCTGGATGGGGGAGGGGAGTGAGTGGTGAGAAGTGAGGAGGAGAAAGCCTGTGTCTCTGAGGTAAGAGCTAATCTTTAGTTTCTGAATTGAACCCTTTAAACAAAGACTGCAAAGTGTGTTTAAAAATTTAGGAAAATTTACCCACCTATTAATATGAATGAATGTTAAGTTTTGGTCTCCCCATCCCCCAAAATAAGAACAGCGTGAGAAAGCTGTTCTCAAATACTCAAAAAAGCATTGCCAAGCCCTTAAGCTTACAGGCCAATTTTGTAAGTAGTAGTATGGCCAGAAAGGACTACTGAGGAATTTTATTTTACTGAAAAAATTATTCTACACATCTTCATAGCTATTTTGTACATAACGACCATGTCTCTTGATAATACAGTTGTGTAAGCATTCCGTTGTTGAACATCAAGGTGGTTTTCAGATTTCCCTACTACAAATTATACTGCAATGAACAGTTTCATACCTTCATGATTAAAATTTTTTCCTTCAAGTATTTCCTTAGGATAAATTCCAAGGAGTGAGATTTTGGGGTCAACAATCTAAACATTTTACTGGCTCTGATAAATGTTTTCCTCAAAGTACACATGTATCAATTTGCATTGCCAATGATAGTGCGTATTAGAATGCTGGTTTCCCTGCAAATTGGTAGTGCATTCATATTTTAACATAGCCAGCCAGTCCTGCTTGGTTTGTATTTTTGTTTTGCAGTTTATTCCATTGTTTGACTATTAAGCCAGTGTTTTTTCAATTTGGCGTATTTGGCTGGTACATTTTGTAAACATAATTATAGTAGCTTTAGCCTTGCTGATGGTAGTTAACGTTCTGGAATCTTGATGGTTCCTGATGTCTTCTAAATCTCTAGAACCCTTTACAACCTGTGAATTGGGTTGTGGCTTTTTGTTTTGTATTCTCCATATGAGATCATTTCTCCCATAGTTGTAACTGATGCATTCCAGCCCAAACTTGCAATCTCCTATCATGGCCAAATGCTTGGAAATGAGCTGGCAATTACTTAAACAATAGCTAATTAATATGGAAGGAGATATAACTTTTGAGTTTCCACTCTCAATACTTTTTTCTGTTGATTTTTTCTAGAGCCCAAGGCCAACATTACTGACAACATAGATTAGAACTGGTGTATTGCAAGTGGTTGGGAATGGAGTATTATGTGGAAATAAATTGGAAAATTTTCTTGAAGTTATATCTAAACAATTCTGAGAGCATTGTCGACTCCTGGACTGAATTTTTACTTCATAAATTATCCAGCCCTCTTGTTTTTCTCTTGGTGAAAGCATGGGGGAACTGGGAAAGATAAGTTATATTCATAAGTCAGATTTTTTGATACTTATTGGTACTAACAGTTGTGTGTAAAAAGCCATAATAGGATTTCAATAGCAATATTCTAAGTATTTCACTAGAACAGAATTATCTGGCTTTCTGGCACCAGGGTGAAGAAAAGGGCACTCAAATAGCATTCCCTCATTTTTAAATAATACCTCATAAGAGGGTTAGAATAATAAGACCTTAATTACCCACAATAGCGAACATACTTAGGAATGTTACTTGATGGTTCTGAGACTAAAATACATTTTATGAGTTCATTATTTTGGACATGTGGATTTGAGAAGAATGAGAGGATGGTCGTTTTTGTTTTGAATTCTTGCTTACTAAAACTTGGCTACCTGCACACCTAACACCATCGTGGTTAAAAGATATTTTGTATTTAACATTAATGATGATTTCTTGGCTCGCTTACTCACATGAGTAGTTTCTTTTTACTTTGCATTTATTTTCTATTGTTCTCCTTGCAAATTCTCAGTAAATTAATATTTTCAGAGATCTGAGAGGAGGGGGGAAATGTAATTCAATTTATTTTACATTAAGGTAAAGTTAGTTTGATTTACATTATTATAATGACTTGATTTACGAATTCTGTGGCTCAAAGTACCAAACTGGACGACGACGCCAGTTTATAATCTAGGAGGAAACGTATTAGCCGCAGCCGAGTGGAGCGAGGCGCGCCGTTTGGGAAGCACCGGGAACGCGGGCGGGTGGGCGGCGGGCCAGGCTGAGGCAGACGTGGGGCCGCCACCTCGCCCATTGCACAGGGTGCCATGCCTCTGAGGCTGCGGGTCGCTGTGTGCCATCGCTGCCCCCACCCTTCGCCTCCTTTCTGTCCAGTCCGCTCGCCCCTCTTCCTGTCTGTCAGCTCTCGTCTACCTCGGAGCCAGGACGCCCAGAACTGCCGATCTGCGAGCCCGAGGAGCCTCGCGCGGCGGGACCGGCCGGCCTCAGGACGCGAGGAGGCCCGCGGGGCGGCGAAGGTGCGACAGGCAGGCGGGACGCGGAGCCCAAGTGTCCGGCGGAGGGGGCGGCGCCCCCCGCGGCTCCGTGACTGCGCCTCGGCGCCCCCGGCTCGCCGCGGCTCCCGGGATGCGCGGAGGCGGCGGCGATGGCGATGATGTCTCCAGCCCTGCATCATCCCGGGCGGCGCGCGGAGCTGGGGTCCGGGCTGCGAGATGGAGGAGGAGGGGCGCCGCTGCGGCCACCGGGCAGGTGAGAGGCCGCGGGCCCCCAGAGGAGGCGACCCTGAGCGGCGGGGAGGGCCGGGCCGGGGAAGCTGGCGGGTGAGCGAGGAGCGCGCTGCGCTGGTCCAGGCCGGGCGCCGCGCACCTGCGCTCCCGGCGCGGCCTTCAGGGCAGCCATTTCGCCCCTTCCCGGCCCGCTCCCGGGCGCCACCGGGCTGTGGAACCCCTCCTCCAGTACCCGTGGCCTGGCGGAGCCCTCCTCACTCCACCAACGCTCTGCAGACTCTGTGACAAGCTTCCCTGGCTCGGCCTAGGCCCTCCTTACCATAACCTTCCCCCTCCCAGGGAGCGCCTACCCATCACTAGCCCCTAGCAGGGGTCGATCTCCATCCCCACCCCATCCCCACACTGGGTCGTGTGAAGGGGGCTCCCCAGCCTCCCCATCTCCCTCATGCACAGACTCTACCATACCCCATTAGCTGCTCCAGGCTTCAAGAGGTAGTTCAACTATGGACAAAGAACTTGCGCTCTGAAATCAGATAATTCTAGCTTGAATCTTAGTGACCTTGGGCAAGTCATCTAACTTCCCTGGGGTTTTCCAGGTCAATACAAATCCAGTGGGAATAGTAATACTACAAATCTTTCTCTCTGTGAGGGTTAGATTCTGAAAATGCCTGCCCTCGAGGAATTTAAGGCATTATGAGAGAAAAAAAAGAGTGGGAAGAATCTAGGTCATGAGTTGACTTGTGAAAACTCATCTAAAATGTTTTAATATGCACTAAAATATGAAGACAGCACACTAAATTAATTATCAGAGACTCTTTACTCATCTTAATGAGAAGTCACTGCCACTACAGTAAATCTTCATTTACCGTTCCTTGCTTATTAGTTTACTTTAGGATCACTCCTCCTCAGTTGTAACAAGATGAGTATGATACAAATTCAATATGTGTTATTGTGACTAATATGCCTTCTTAAGACTGGTGTTCCAACTTAAAATTTTTCTGGTTTTATGACTTTAATCACATCTCCCTCCAGAACCTATTGATAGTTCCAAAATAAAGAGTAGCTTGTATGTTTGCATTGAAAAGAACCCTTGGTAATCTTTATTTAACATTTAGGTGTAGCAAACAAGTATTCACTTATTCCCCTCCCTCAAATCACGGGGTTTTATAGTTCTGCCTTCATAACTTGATTCCAAATAGTGATCTCAGCCGCCTCTTTATTATAGTCCCAAAATTAATACTAAGACCTGAGTTTACTTTCCCTCCATTTCCTTTACTGCTTCTCAAGTTTTTCTGCCAAAACCTGTACTTCTGTCTTCTGCTTTTTCTCCCTTTTCTCTTCCCAGCTTCTGATTCCTAACTTTTCCCCTAATTATCCCAATAGGAATGATTATAACAACTTCATACCAGAAACACAATTGCCAACCTTGACAAAAAGTACACAGAAGTATGTATGTGTGTGTGTGTGTGTATTCAGATGTTGGGTTCCAAGAACTTTGAGTTGAGAAGAGATTACAATACCTACTTCATAGGATTTTATTGAGAATGAAATAAAGTTTAATAACTTATATATTGCTCCTAGTATAAGTGCCTGGTATATAATAATCACCCAATAAATTACAGCTGTAACTCTTTTCTAACCTTTACCCCTTTGATTTCTTTGCTCTTCTGTTTAGCACGGTGTTTAGGAATGCCAGCTTTAGAGAGTCATGGCTTTGGTTCACATTCATGCTCTACCACTTAAAGTTAGGTGCTCTCTCTGACTCAATTTCCTCATCTGTAAAATGGAGATAAGTTATACAAACCTCCTCAGGGCTGTTAAGAGGATTTCATAAGTTAATAGCGTGGAGCACTGCGAACAGTGCCTGGCACAACGTAAGCACTCAATACATGATACTGATAATTATCTTCCTAACCTAGACTTCCCTTTATTTTTTTAATCTATCAAAAAAAATTAAATTTATTGCAAAAATTATAACTATGCAAAAAGTGAAATTTGCTCTCAACTCTTCCAAATATTTTTTCCTCCTGACTCTTACCCTTGACAACTCCCTTTTAAATATCTCCTAGCCTGGAGTCTTCATAATTTCCATCACCCCACTTAATTATTACCCACTTACTTGCTATTTCTCTTAGCATCCTAATTCCAGACTCTTCATCCTTGTAACTTCCGCAAACCAAATTCCTGCCTCCCTTTTCAACGCTGTTCATTTGCCTTTTTCCAAAGAGGATACCCCTGGGGAAGAGGAGATTTGCTATAAACAATATTATCACCTCTCTGTTCTTCCTGTCTCCTCATATTGGCCTCTCTCTTCTACTTCTCTTTCATCAGTTAGCCCCAATCCTCCAATTCACAAACTAACAAAAAACAGTAAAAAGTTGTCTTTTTCACTACATAGGTATCAAAAAGGGTTCAGAAACAGGATATGATCTTAAGTGAAAACAATAAGCTATCCATTATTACATTTTTTAAAATTCCAACCATTAAGAAACAAAAGGTCAGGGGTTATATTTTTCTCTTTCACAGAACTTAAAAAAAAAAATGCAGAAAAGTTGGTCTCACTTTCCAGAGGAGAAATTCACGATATTGTTGTGATCTTCACTATGTGTCCATGGAGAACATAGAAGTGGTTATCTTCTATCTTCCTGAAGAACAGCAGTTAGTTGTATGGATCTCCCCAGGACTGAAATTTGTCCTGATACTCACTAGCACATATACCATACTTGTTATTGAATGCTGAGAGACTTCTGTGTTGGGTGGTCCATAGCTGCTTGTTGGAGCCCCCAGAAATCCCTCACTGACCTGGCTTCTTCCTCTATATCCGTCTGGCACAGGGTTAACCTCCAGTACAGCTGGAGGCCTCTGGGACCCAGCTTGAGCTAGTGGTTATATATTCTGAACATCACCCCTGGACTTTCCCAGTGCACTTGGTTATTCCTGAAATGCTGGATTAAAGCAAATACTTTTTGGTTGTCAAGAGCATTGTACCTGTCTCCAAGAAATGATTTATGCTTTCTCTCTTGGAAGCATCTTCAGGAGCGGGGTGGGCACCAGGCCACTCGGGGGGTTGGGATTTGGAATAATAGAAGATTTGTGTGAGTGTACTTTAAATCTTGTTGCAAAATAGGGGGGAAAAAAGGTTAAGAAAATAAAGGACCCAGAAGAAAAACATGTTATTCTCTAAAAGTAGAGCTGTATTTTACTCATCTTTTTACCCACAGCACCTAGCATAAAGCTGGCATATAGTATAAGCACATGATAAAGTTAAAATGAATGAGTGAATGCATGAGTGCGCGCATGCCTCTTGCTTCATCATGAGGATATTTTTGTTGGAATAATGATAACTCACGTTTATATAGCAGTTTAGAATTTAGAATGGTGCTTTGTACTTTGTAAATCTCAAATATAACTCCAATACCCTTCATTACTTTCATTTTCCCCTCAAATGTTGTCCTACACAAAGTTTTTTCCAAAGGAGGGTATGGAGCTGGCCAAGAAATCACAAGCGGGGAGAAGAAATTATAAATACTGGAAAATAAAGGATTCTTCCTAGGGAAAGAAATAGGATTTTTTAGTGATTCGTGAGGGTTATGTAAAGGGCCACAGTATACTTCAGCAACACCCTCCGCTTGTATTTTAAGCACATGAAGTTGCTTGCTTCAGTCCTGCTGCAAAGACCTTCTTACAGCCTGTCTGTCTCCCACTCCCTGCCTCTTGCCTTTCCCCAGGCTAGCTCCTCCTCACCACAACTTTCTTCAGCTTCTCTCAGCCTCCACTGTGGCTTGGATTAAGTTCGCCCTCTCTTACTTCCATAGCACCCTGCTATCATCTGGTTTACCACATTAAGCTGTAATTACACAGTTAGGTTGATGTCCACCTAGTTTGTGATCTCTCCAACAGAGAGGTTATGTTCTTGTGTCTCCAGTGTCTGGCACCAGAGTGTTTCTAAAAGTAACATCTGCACACCCTTCAATAAGAATCTCCATGGGTGAGACTCAGGAATTTGCTTTTTTTTTTTAAAACCTGCTTTCCAGGTGATGCTTAAACTAATTTGAAAATCACTGTGTCTTAAAACCTAAAATTAGCTGGATGGATATATTTTGAGGTGTTTGTGTCTTTGCTGTGTTTGGCTTTGAGAAGAGAAATACCTTCTGTGCACCGGGTCAGAGCTGAAAAATTCTAGTGATTTTGTCAAAGATCCTGAGGTCACTGTGTTTTTTACATTAATTCTTTTTTGTTTTCGTGTATGCATTTTCATGTGCAGGCTTTTTACCTTGGGTCTCTTTAGTCACACGTCACTCATCTGTGAGTTGAGGCCTTGACTCCCTTCCCACAGAGAAGGAAGTATCCTTTCTCTCTGAAGATGAACTCAACGGACCACTTCCAGGATGCTCCCAACACCTCTTTGCTCCACGTGCCTCACTCCCAGCAAGGAAACAGCACTGCTCTCCAGGAGGACCTCCAGGGTTTCATTCACACAGCCACTCTGGTGACCTGTACTTTTCTTCTCGCAATCGTCTTCTGCCTGGGCTCTTACGGCAACTTCATTGTCTTCTTGTCCTTCTTTGATCCAGCCTTCAGGAAATTCAGAACCAACTTCGATTTCATGGTCCTGAATCTTTCCTTCTGTGACCTCTTCATTTGTGGAGTGACGGCACCCATGTTCACCTTTGTGTTATTCTTTAGCTCAGTCAGTAGCATACCGGATGCTTTCTGCTTCACCTTCCATCTCACCAGCTCCGGCTTCATCATCATGTCCCTCAAGACAGTGGCAGTGATTGCCCTGCACCGGCTCCGCATGGTGCTGGGGAAGCAGCCTAATCGCACAGCCTCCTTCCCCTGCACCTTGCTCCTCACTCTGCTTCTCTGGACCACCAGTTTTACCCTTGCCACCCTGGCCACTTTGAAAACCAGCAAGTCCCACCTCTGTCTCCCCATGTCCAGTCTGATTGCTGGAGAAGGGAAAGCCGTGCTGTCTCTCTATGTGGTTGACTTCACCTTCTGTGTCGCTGTGGTCTCTGTCTCTTACATCATGATTGCTCAGACCCTGTGGAAAAATGCTCAAGTCAGAAAGTGCCCCCCTATAATCACAGTAGATGCTTCCAGACCACAGCCTTTCATGGGAGCACCTGTGAAGGGAGGTGGAGATCCCATCCAGTGCACCATGCCGGCTCTATACAGGAACCAGAATTATAACAAACTGCAACATGTTCAGACCCATGGATACACCAAGAGTCCCAATCAGCTGTCAAACCTTGCAGCCAGCCGGCTCCAGCTGGTGTCAGCTGTCAATCTCTCCACGGCTAAGGATTCCAAAGCAGTGGCCACCTGCGTGGTCATTGTGCTGTCAGTCCTGGTGTGCTGTCTTCCACTGGGGATTTCCTTGGTGCAGGTGGTTCTGTCCAGCAACGGGAGCTTCATCCTTTATCAGTTTGAACTGTTCGGATTTACCCTTATATTTTTCAAGTCAGGATTAAACCCTTTTATATATTCTCGGAACAGTGCAGGGCTGAGAAGGAAAGTGCTCTGGTGCATCCAGTACATAGGCCTGGGTTTTTTCTGCTGCCAACAGAAGACTCGACTTCGAGCCATGGGAAAAGGGAACCTCGAAGTCAACAGAAACAAATCATCCCACCATGAGACAAACTCTGCCTACATGTTGTCTCCAAAGCCCCAGAAAAAATTTGTGGACCAGGCTTGTGGTCCAAGTCATTCGAAGGAAAGTGTGGTCAGTCCCAAGATCTCTGCCGGACATCAACTCTATGGTCAGAGCAGCTCAACCCCCATCAATACTCGGATCGAACCGTACTACAGCATCTATAACAGCAGCCCGTCCCAGGAAGAGAACATCCCACGTAACTTACAGCCAGTGAACTCTTTTAAAGGATTTGCCACTTCATATATCGCCATGCATTATCACACCACTAATGATTTAATGCAAGAATATGACAGCACTTCAGCCAAGCAGATTCCAGTCCCCTCTGTTTAGAGTCCTGGAGGCCAGAGAATCTTTGTGTAAACTGTTTTTGTTTCTGATACTAATTGATTTCTTTTTTTACTTCGTGAGACTAGTAGTAGATCAAAACTTAAAGATTCAGCTAAACAGTTGGAGATTTTGATTTTCTTTCGTCTGAAGTATTAGCATCTATGGTTTGATTTGTGGTTTATTGACATTTTAAGATTTGATGTAAAAGTTTATTATTTAGATTTTTACCCTGACCTGTGGTCCAGTCTTTTATACTAAACTTTTAAATAGATGCCCAGTAATGATCATGCTACTGTGTTAAAGTAAAGGATGAACTGATTATGATCATTTGAGTCAGCGTTATGGGTCTTCAAAGTATATATTAGATTTTTTAAAGAATGTGAAGGTATGATCTTTACTGAGGTGTTATTTTTATTGATTGAATTATAAGTTTTGATTCTTTGAAGTGTTGAAATGGGGAAACATACACTTTTTTGGTAACAGGCTTATTTCAATAAATAATATATTATTAAAGCAGAAAATAAGAAATATATTATCTATAACTATCTTTACCAAAAATATGCAGACATTCAGTACTTCCCTTTTATAAGACAGTCAACCAAGATTATAGTATTAAGATGATTACCATTTCTTATTATAGACATTATTATTTTGTGTCAATTGACTATATAGTTCTTTTTAAAAGATGTTTTTGCTTGACTAAAGTGAATTACTTTGTTTTGGAAAGATCTTACCCAAGAACCCTAGTGAAGAGGACCATGTCTCTAGTAGAAGTGAACTATTCCTGGGAGAGTTGGTGCTAAAATGTGGTCATCTCAGTGAGGGCGTTGTTATATGGGAAGCAAGCTAGACTGTTATGTGCCAGATGATCTTTATTATTGCTTAAAAACACATAAGAATGAGACTGTGAGTGTTTAGATTTATGCTTTCCTTTTGCATGAGAATGGTTTGTTAATAACTTGATAAGAAGTATGCAAGTAACTGTCTAGAAATATTTATTTTCTTTGTTTATATGTTTCTACCATAGGTTATATGGTAGAAAAATTCTTACGATGATCTATTTTCAATCTAATCGTGTTCTTTCCCATTAATCTTAAACTGGAGATGAGCAGTAAGGAAAAATAGATTAAGTATTTCTATACTTAAAACTAGTTTTATTATATGTTCTGTGATCCCTAGCATAACAATTGTAAACTCAATTTTTATGTAAAAATATTTTCATCAAACAGCATTTGAACTTGTTACAGTTTTTGGATTGTAACTGCTAGACACAAGATGAGCATCAAGATACAAAACCTATCTTTATAACTTCTATTCAAGAACAGTTATTGTAGACTACAAGGCACTTTGTTCCTTTAGGTAAAAGATATTCAATTTATAGCATCCTCTCTCTTCCAAGCTGTTCCCAAGTGCAGAGGTCATGAGAGGCATGGAGAAGACAAAGAAGATACTCAGCTAGTACTCTGCTCAGCCTCATTTTACAATTCTTACTTTTCAGTACAAATCAGTCATTTCTACTTCTGAGATTGAACTGTGACATATGGATTTCATTTTGTTTTTAAATTCATCTTTTAGGACTTTCTCCTTATCTCCCTTTATTTTTGCTATAAATTTTATAATAGAAGAGAAAATACCCGCTCACATTTTTGTTTTATAATCGAATGCTATTTTTGGAAGTCACTATGACCTATTTCAATTGTACTTTTATATTTTTAATATAATAGCGTTTTCATTTATTAATACTCCCATGAGGTAGGTTAATATATCACCTCTTTGTAACAAAGAACTAAAACATATATCCTCTCCCAAGATCTTTTGAAATATTGTGGCAATTTAGGAATCAGACTTTTGTCTAAATTCAAAACTTGGTGTTTATTCCAATAAGCCAAACAGCTTTATAATTAATAGCATTAATCAAGGAGATATTTCATACTTTTTAAAGTGTGTGTCTCTTTTTTAGCCAGGAATTTCAAATGTGATTCAATAAAAGATTTTTTAAAAAGTAATTTCCACTAAAAATGACAGGTTTCCTGTGTGACCTTTGAGATGACTTGACCCATCTTTAGGTGGTGAAACTCATACCATGAAGAAAACTTAGCATGTGCATATGAGGTATTCAGTCTCTTAAAACTCATTCATCAAGAAATTATTGATTTACCTTGCATGAAGGATATAGTGGGCTAGATTCTTAGCCCTCCTCCATATCTCTATCTATGTGTAGATATAGATAGACATATATAACTTCTCTCTTCATAAGGGCTAAAATGAGAACTATAAGTAATCAGAATTCAGTTGACTATGACTAATTAGCAGGGTATATTAATTAGTTCTCTTGATGCTTTACTGTGATGCAAAATACATCTGTATGTCAAACATTTTATAATTGTTCTGATGTTAACCATTAGGCCAGATTTGTATAACTGATGCTTTTAACGTTATTTCAAAATAATGTTTGGAAAATAAAAATATTGAAAATCCTAACATTTCTGAACATCAGATTGCAGTACTATGACTTTTGTGTCCAATCATTTAAAAACTATCAGAGAATAGTAGTGATCATTATTGCACAATTGATAACAATGTGTTGAAGCTCAGAGAAAGTTATTTTCCTTAACAAATGAAATAACTTTTTTCAACCACATTTTGTAGCATACATGAATGCTCAGACTAAGCAAGAATAACTCTAAAGGTTAATTATTTACTAAACTAAGTTTCTCACCCAGTGGGAAAAGTCCTGACTAAACATTTCAAAAACTTCTTTAAAATGAGGCTAACCTGAAAAAAGATGCAGAATTTTGGAATCTTTAGTTTTCTAAGAATCAGAAAACATTAAACAAAAAAAGGATTGAATGAAGGAAATTAGATGGCTACTAAATAATTAGAAGGTCAGGAATCTATGATGGGTTTTGAGGAAAGATTCTGCAATAAACACTGACCTGCTACAACTAGGAAGGGAGGCCTCCTTGGACTTTTTACTTTATGAGTACTCTGTTGAAGTAGTTATTTCAGAGATCAGGAACCTGCTGCTACTGTCACTACCTCCACAACTAAGCCTCTTGACTCCAAAGCAAGTGGCTGAACACCGAAACACTGCTGCAGAAAAAATTTAGCATATGTATTTGGTTGGTGGAACTCAATTTGCATTTAGAATCCTAGCTGCCCAAAAACCTGGAAAGGTATAGTCACAGTAAAAAGGTAACCTAAAAGGAGGTTTGGAACAGATTCTTCAGTTCCAATCTTCTCTGTCCACTATGGTCCACCTTTTTGTTACTCAACATTTGTATCCACAGCTCTAGCCATTCTATCAAATAACAGCAACAGCAGTAAGACCATTGTCCTACTTAAAATAATGCAACTTCTCTCATGTAAACGAAAGCATGGCTCCTTTCCTCCAGCCTGGCTGCTTATATTATCTTTTTCTATATTTTTGGTGTTTGGCAGTTTTAATATGATATGTATCTCAGATGTGCCCCCAAGAGTTGCTCTGGCTCAGACCAAGCCGGCCACTCGGTGTGCAGGCTAGGGTTTCCTGGGAGGGGGCCTGCCGCAGGCCAAGTTCATCTGCAGCCTGTTCCCTGCTTGGGGTCACTTGACATGAGCCACCAAGCAATCTTCAGATGACCGTTACCCACACTGGCTTGAGAGGCCAAGGTGCAAACGGAGGCCAGCTGCTGCTAGTGCCAGATGTGAGGCTGTTCAGCAAGAGGTACAGGGAGGGCACTCCAAGGGAAGATGCTGCTTGTTTAGGTTTTGAGTACCTTTGAGAGATTTTAGGAAAGTCCTCAGTATGAGCCAAGACAGACTATTTGTATGGAAAGTCCACTGGAAGCAGCTTGGGTGGGCCTGCATTTTGGGAGGGGCAGAGTCTGAGGGAAGCACCAGGGCTAAGCAACCAGTGTAAGCAACATTGATGGAAACTCAGAAATGGCACCTGCCTGTGTCTGCAAGCCAGGCAGGGAAGGGCTCAAAAAAGGAACAAAGCCCTCTGTCAGCACTTCTATCTGGGAGAGAGCTGCCCCTCTAGCCCTTGTCCTGGAGCCGGACAACTCAGAATCTCTCCATATGTCCCTGACACCTTCAAGCTGCCGCCCCAGAGCTGGAGCTCAGAGTGAGTGAGTCCATCACCAAGTAAGTCCATGCATGAGTCCCTTAAGAGGAAAATCTGCTACTTCCTCAGCCCTCTGTCTCACTTAGCCACAATCTCTGCTGGTTTTCACAGCCAGAAGTTGTGAGGATTTCTCCTTCTGGCACTGGAGCCCTGGGCTGGGAAGCCTGGTGTGGAGCTAGGACACCTTGCTCTTTTGGGGGGACTTCTGAAACTGAGACATATCTCCTGATTCTCAACTGCCACACGCAGGTGTGGGACAAGCCCACTTCACGTCTCCATCCCTCCTACCAGTCTCAAAGGTGACCTCTTCTGTGTGTCCCCAGTTGTAGGACTTCTGTTCAGCTAGACTTCAGGTGACTCCTAATGATGACTATTCTGTAGTTTCATTGTAATTTTGATGTTGTTCTGAGAGGAGGCAAGCACAGCTCTTGCCTACCCTGCCATCTTGACTCTTGTTTTCTTTCAATAATTTATTTCCTTCCTTCTACTTTCTTTGGGTTCATAATATTTTTGTTTTCTAACTTCTTAAGTTTGATACCTATCTCATTAATTTTCAGTTTTCCTCTTCTAATATAAGCATGTAAGTCTATAAAGTCTATAAATTTCCCTTAAAGAGAAGCTTTACCTCTAACCCACCAATTTCTATATGCATTTGTATTAGTTAGCTGGAGCTGTGCGCCTTTTGAGCAGAAGTCTTTAAGAGTTACTGCTTTGTTCCTTCTGTCATGTTAGCATGGTGCAGATAAATACTTCTTCATCCTGGATCTCAGACTGGAGCAGAATTACAGTCAGTTTAGAGTTAACATAAAGGAAATAGGTTTTTGTTGTGGCAAACCACAGAAATTGGGTTGAAATTCTTGCTACCACATTCAGAAATGGCACACATCACCCCACTTACATTTCACTGGCCCAAGCCAGTCACATGGGTCACATGGCAAGCATGTCAGTGCTTTGAAAATATAAATCTTCTCACAGGTTGGGCACTGTAAGATCATGAAAATATTCTGGAATATATAACTATTTCACAAGGTAGAGCAGAAACTATTTGGAATAATAATACAATAATTTTTACATAGTATTATCATTTAGTTTTAAGTATTCTCTAATTTCCATGTTTTTTCCTTTGGATCCACAAATTATTTAGAAGTGGTTCTCTTAATTTCTAAAAATTATTTTTCAGTTATTAATTTCTAACTTAATGACAAGTGACAAGAGAGTAAGATCTATATGATTCCAATCCTGGAAAATTATTTGAGATTTGCTTTATGTTCTACTTACAGTTTGATTAAATGATCTAAGTGTACTTGAAAAGAATGTATATTTTTCAATTATTGAGTAAAATGTTCTTTATAGTTCCATTAGTTTAAGACAATTGATTGTGTAGTTCATATATCTTTACTGATATTTTTTGTCTGCTTGATCTTGAGAAGATGGCATCGAAAGTGCTTATACATAGAGAGCAGTCTACTGGCATGTAGTGTGTATGGGTACACTGCAGAATAATTTACAGAGGGAAGAATGAACTTATTAGTTGCTGTATGGTTAAGGTGGAAGTCAGTCAGGAGTTTCTATGTGAGTATTATGTAAAAAATTCAATAAAGAAGATTGTTGATATTACTCAAAATTCATTGCTAAGCCTCGTTACGATATAAACATGCATTTGTACGTAGTTATAATCAGAATGTACATGTTTTACTTTCTGTTTTTTTTTCTATTAAAATGAGCACATCTTCTAACTTTTGAAGAGCAGACTCATTTTATGAATATTGTTGTAATTACTTTGAAATCTATATCTGTTTAAGGAAAGCAATGTAGAGAAAGATTACCTCAAGGCAACCTAGCGAATTAGAAATAGCTGAGAATAGTTTCCTTATATACTGCCCCTACAGAAGCCTTTTAAGGAGTTAAAACTGAATTGGCAACAAGGAGTGTAGGCTTAAATTTAGAAACTCATCCACTTGACCTAGAGAGCTGATCTTCTTTAGTCTCTCGCTTTAGGAATATTGGTGACTTTGTCCCCCTACAACTCTACTTTTTAGGAGATAAAAGAGTGCTCTACTATTACTTCCAATATGCTGACACCGATTGTACATGTTTGATTGTGGTACTTTGAATATTGCACATGTTCAGGTAATAGCAGCCATTGGGCTTATGTAATGGTGAGATATACCAATTTCAGAGCGGTCACAATGTGAAAAAATGTGCATCTTAGAACTGGTGATATATGCTAGACTAAGCATATACGCTTGGCAAAGCAGCCAAGCTCCAGTGGCAGATGACTGAAGAGTGTGTTTCAGTGTGCATCAGCCCAGCAGCCACTAGCCCAAATGTTATGAGATGCAGAAGAGTCAAAGTCATGTCTAGGAGTGCAGACAATGACCACCTGAAGTCAAATGGGGATGGAGAAGAGAAAGGCAGAGCAGAAAGATATGAAAATAGCTCCTTGCTTTCTCCCCCACCAGTAAAGATAGATCTGTAAATTGAGAAGCAGGTGCTGCAGTAATTATGATTATGTTCAGTCTTCTGGCTTTCAATACCATTTAAATGCTAATGACACTCATTTTATATCTCTAGTCTTAACCTCTCCCTGAACTCCATGCTTGCTTATCCAATTGCATATTCAACATCTCCACCTGGATGTCAAATAGGCATCTCAAATTTTAACATGTATAAAACTGAACTCTTGATTCAACCCTGCTCCCTACCAAACTTATGCCTCCTGCTGGTTTGTCATCTCAGTAAACTGCACCACAATTACACAGTTGCACAGTTCAGTTCGGTGTCCTTGACTCTTTTCTATCTTGCACACTATATTCAATCTATTGAAAAATCCTGAATTATCTTGAAAATATACTCTGAATCTAACTATTAGCACCCTTCTTCCATCCTCATCCCCTGTAGCCCATACCACCATTATCTCTCACCTGTAGTATTAAACCTGTCTTATAACAATTTTCCCAGCTTCCAGTCTTTTTCTTCTATAGTCTCCTTCCTGTGTGACTGTGAGCCTTTTAAAGTAAATCATATTTGTCACTCTCCTGCTTAAACCTTCCAGTGGCTTTCCATCCCACTTAGAACAAAATATGAAGTCCTTGTGCTGGCCAGCATGGCCCTAATAATCTGGTCCTTGGTTTCTTCTCTGTCCCCATTTCCTTTCATTTGTACCCTGCCTAATGTGCTTGGGCTACACAGGCTTTCTGGCTATTTCTCATATGCCTCAGTTTTGTTCCCATGTCTGGCAATTAATTCCCCTAGAAATACTTCAGCTCGGAATGGTCTTCCTTAGTGGCCTTTCCTAGTCCCCTAATCACCTAGTCACATTCGATACAGCTCTCTACTCCATCACTCCCTATCCCTCTGCAGTACTTTAATTTCTTCTTGGTTCTTATTATTACCCAATGTTATGCTACTGTATTAGTCTGCTAGGACTGCCATGACAAAATACCAGATGGGATAGCTTAAATAACAAATTTATTTTCTCACAATTCTGGAGGCGGGAAGTCCGAGATCCAGCCAGATGCGTTGTTGGTTTATTGCGAGGCCTCTTTTTCTAGCTTGTAGAGGCCGCCTTTTAATTGTGTCCTCCCATGGCCTCTTCTCTGTGCATGCATGGGAGAGGGAGAGAAGGAGAGAAAAGACTATTTTGTCCAGTACCATGTCCTTAGTACCCATCAGTCCTTGGCCTGAGGCACTTTCAGTGGATGACTGTTGAATAAATAAGTCAGATATTAAATGATCAAATGGATGAAGCCTGGAAGTGATGTCAACCTTACTCTATAATGGCTGGCTTATAAGTTTCCCAAGTTTGTTATTTTTATAACTTTTTCTATATTCCCAGGATGAGAATCAACAGGACTCTAATGAAAGGGGACATGGGTCTTGATTTAGGAGGACCGTAAGGCCTGTGTCTGACTGTTTACTGAGGTCACCAGCCCTTAGGGCATCTTTTCTCAAGGGACCACCCTGGCTGCCCAGGAGCTGCCAGACAACCTGCTTTAGTCCTCATTGGAATTCCTTGGCTCATTATGTAGCCTGAGGACACTGAAGATGAAAGTAAAGTCTTTAGCAACCACAAAGAAGTTAAAGGAGAAAAGGGGTAACTCGTTTTTGAAGAAGAGAGGATGCCTATTACTTTAAAGTATATGAAAATTTGAATAAAGGTGAAGATTTGGTGAAATTTTGCTTTCCAAGAGTTAACAGGCAACTTCTTTAGGTTCAATAATCTTTGAGATTAATTTTACCAAAGTAAAAATATTACTTCATTGCTTATGGGCAAATTAGTGAATTTTCCCTCCTCTACCCCAATAAACAGATAATCCTGCTTCTTTATAAAAATACTTAGACACTGCCAAGATTAGTTCAGTTTGTTTCTCTGTGTTCCATTTATGCACAGGTTTGTTCTTTTGATACTTTCCTGAACCTTCAGCTGCCTATAGCATGCTAATGAGTGAGAGATTTTTTCAATTGACTCCCAATGTAGGAACCTTGATTTTCATGCAAAGCCTGATGTTTTGCAAAATGTAGCTTGTTCAGATGCCAGATAGGCTTAAAAAGTGGAGCAGATCACAAAGAGTGCTTTATGCCTGTCTTCTGGGGCCATGCAGGATTGATTTTATAACCTGTGTAAATTCTTCAGATTAGACACGTCACAACTGACATTAGCAAGAGCTAATGAAAGCTCTGCTCATTTGTTTGGCTTTAGGAATGAAGTGTTAGAAATTATAAAACTGACATTATCATATTGCTCTGAGGAAAACTATGACTGGGAACCATCTCCACAGAAGACCATAATGGTAGACACTTCCTTTGAGGAGCCCAGAGCACCTCAGAGCAGGAATGTCTTCAGTTCATGGAGTTGGAGGTTGAAAATACAATTCTTTTCTTTACGTTAGAGATTAGGGACTTTCCTTCCATCACTGCCCACAAATGGGGGAAATAAAACAGGAGACACAGATACTGTATTCTCCTTAGGGAAGGGAAAACAACACATGGAACCATGAGAAAGCAGTGTTGCAACAGCAAAAATAAATGATATGGTGCACCAAACACAGAAAAATAAGGACTGGTAGGAAATCCAAGGGAATTGGAATAGTTGGGGAAGATTTTATAAGGTGTGGGTAAGAGAGGATGAGGGTACATGCATTTATTCAGCAAATACTTGTTGAGTGTCAATTTTATGCAAGTCTGAGGAAAAACGAGATACAGTCTTTATTCCAGTAAATAAAAGATGAAGGAATTATTTTTGTAATTTAAATTATAAATACAATCTGGATCTAGATAAATGGCTGATGCACTTGCATTGTTTACCATCACAAAAGCATTATCAAAGAAAGGAGAGGTTTGGAAGGAGAGAATCAAGGATACTTATTACTTTAAAAGTATATGAAAATTTGAATAAAAATATAGATTTAGTGAAATTTATGGTGAAATCGATGGTATTTAACCAGGCCAGAATTCCCAAGGTGACAATTTAATCTGACTAGTGAATTTTCATTTGTCAGATTTGTGGGTTGTATTAGCTTTAGAAAAGTTGGTAGCATTCCATGATAAAAGTAATATATGGAAAAAAATGAGTGTTATACTTTACTGTGGGGGGCCATTTGGCCCAAGCCAGGTGTTGTTGTTCTTTAAGTAGGAACTTGTTTTGGTAGAACAAGCTAAATCTTGAAAACATGCCCCGGGGCTGAGGGGGAAGTTTCAGGATGTGCTGACTTGGTGTATACATTTGTAGCTAACAAACATCTTTGTTGCTGTTATAACAGTGTATATAAGCATGTGAGAAAATAAACTCAGGGTCGAGTCTCCGAGCTCATCCCTCTCGACCCCATCTGTGTGTGTTTCCCTTCTTCTTTTCTTTTCCCGTCCTTCGTTACAGGAGGCCCTGATTCGACTGTCGGCAGGCTCCGACACTTTACCAGGACAAAATCAACTATTTCCCTCATTTTACAGGGCATTTTGCTGAGCCCTTTGGTATGTTCTCTCAGGTGGGCTGAGTGGTTCATGGGGCAGATGATCCTTCTGGGAACAGAAAGCACTACACTATATTATTTACAAACATGGACTCTAGAATCTGAATTGATGTATATGCTGGTGCAGCCACCTGTAGTTCATTCAGTTCAACTCTTTGAGCCTCATTTTCCTTATCTGTGAGTTAAAGACAGTAAACCTACCAAGTAGGGTTATGATCATAGGGTATCTGAAATGCTTAGCATAGTACCTAGTATTTAATAAATGTTCAATAAACGGCAGCTATCAAAAGCAGAGTCTGGGGTAACCTGTAATGCAAAATCCAAGGAATAATGAGTCAAGATTGTTTACAACTGGCTTTTGGGGGTAAAACACTTTCTTGGAAGGGGTTGATGAAAGCTTTTCCAACAAATGATTTTTGTCAGCATGGCTTAAGAATATTAATAACTACAAGTAAGTACGGAAAACTAATCCAGGGGAAAAACAACCTCCAATTTCCTTGATCAATTAACATTATCTATTCTGTGGGATAATATTTAGAGCTATGACAGAATTTTTAAATGAGTAAATTAGTTTTTACCACTATAAAGGACACTGTTAATTCATAAACTAGTATTTTATTGAGGACAGAGAAGCTGTTAAGAACCAATGTTCATTATTTTTAGCTATATTACTGAGTTTAGAGTATAGGAGATTTCACTTATTGGATATTAAGCCCTAAGTTGTTTGACTTTCAAAGAATTCGATTTTTAGTATATTTACAAAATGAAAAATATGTTTGTGCCTCAGGAAAACATACAGGAAGCTACATTTTTTTCTTAAATTCAAGGCAAAGCACAATTTAGTCTATTGAAAGGTACTGGAAATCAATTTAATAAATTTGAAATATATAATATAGTAACATGATTAGATGTGAGATGTTTAGCACTATTTTATAGTTTCACAGATGTTGATAGTTTTGTTAGCTACCATTTCCAGAAGTTCTGCTTGATTTACTTGCTTTTGGTGAACACATTGTTTCAAATATAAAAAATACTAAAATGCTTATAAGTTTCCAAAGAGATGTGGACTCAAAACATTCTAAGCCCTGTTTCATTTGTTTGTAATTTTGCCTTCTTTTCATTTTACGTTTTGAGGCTGTTAGGCCTGCCATTATTTTCTCTAAGCATTGAAGAGTAAAATTCCAGCAGTCTTCAAAATGTAGTTTCTTCTGTTAGTGAGGAAAAAACATGCTCATTCTTCCTAATCACTGTTATTTCTGCGAGGAGCCTTAAAGGTACGAGGACCACAGTGATTGGGGCTATGGCTGGTAAAAGTATTCTGTTAACCTCTAACCTTAATTCTGTCTGATTATATACCTAATAATGTATGGTCATGAGGCTAATATTTAGTGACAATCCATCTTCTGAAAGGTGACGAAGGCATTTAGTGTTATCATGGTTGAAAGTAAAGAATAAAGAATGATGGTAACCCTATTAACTCCTCCACTCTTTCCCTTAGGTTTTGTTTTATTACACAAAACTCAATTTATAAATGATTGTGCATACACCAGTGTTGGTCCACCTATTAAATATTAGTAAAGCTTCATTCTTCTTTTGCAGATGAAAAATTGGTAGAATTTCTAAAATTTTCTTTCCATAATCCACTCGATCCCCTTGCCTGCTTATACAAGCTACTCTGAGTCTACTGGTATACAACATAAAGCATGCCCTTGGGTATATAGTGCTCAGTGGTTTCTCTATCACTCCTGCCAGACAACTGAAAAGAAATGGAAAAATGGATTTTCTTTTAAGCCATGTCACTATGGCAACATATTTTGAAAACTTTTACCTTAACAGTTCATTATAACATATAACATCCATATATATGAAGGACAATTCTATTTCTATGTTCAAATGGAAAGGTAAGCACTGGTAAATGAAATCACTCAACACCAGGAAGAGTTTATAATCAGATTCTAGGATAGCTGCTACTTCATTTTCATTTGAAACACTGATTGCAAATCCCATTTATTCAAAATTTAAATACTGATCTTTATTTTCCTGTTTGGCTAAGGCCTTTTGTTAGATCTTCGGGGCTCCTAGGTCAATAATTTGGCCTGATTATGTACTAGGAAGTTTAACCATTGTCAGAAATCAGGTCAGGGCTTTGTGTGTCAGACTGATTGAAAATAATAGTTCGCTAGGGACTGTACACAAAGCTTGTCATTCAGTTTAGCTGAGATAATTTGCGGTCCTTTGTTGCTAAAGCCTCTTTAATCAAGGACGTAAGGATATAAACTAGAGCTGGCCTATAGGCCCCACCTAGTGGTGGCTCGAAGAAAAGCAGGTAAAGCTAAAAAAAAAAAAAGTCTGCATGTCATAATCTTCCTGTACAGATGAGCTACTAGTTATTTCCCTGAATCCCTAATTAGGAGGATTAATATGTGTGAAACTATTAAAAGTAAAGTTCCTAAGTCAGTATTCTCAATCACTGGAGAATTTATTCAAAATAAAGAGAATCACTGACAAAGCATATTTACAAAAGCAGATTCTTAGGCTCTGCCCTAAAAAATCTGATTTAGTAGGTCTGGGATAGCACTCACCTTAATAAGAGTCTCCACTTTGAAAAAGACTCCTCAGAGTGCATTAGGAAGATTGTAGCTGAGTCCCTTCCCCTGTCTATTAGGAACTCAGCCTGCTTATTTATGTAACAGAATGGCTGCACAGCAGAGGCACCAGCAAACAATTCAGAGATCAGATGAGACTTCAGACTACTAACTGGTAGGGAACCCAAGATTTAGAAGGGATATGGAAATACCTGGCCCAGCTCTCCCTTCAAAGAAGTTGAAGCAGTTAGTCAAGGCAAAAGGCTGACTTATTTTTTTAACTTTTTATTTTGAAATAATTCCGACTTAAATTTTTAAGAATATTTTATAGTAAACTAGTCTAATAGCTTTTTAGAATTTTTCCGCCTCTTACAAGAGAGTTTGGCCTAAATATTCTCAAAGTCTTTTAGCATTAACTTTCACAAGTCTAACTCCCACCACTTCTATAACTGTAATTTAAATGTGAGGGCAATTCTTTTTAATTCACTGATATAATAAGTGTGATTCTATAATTTATTAAATAAATGAATTTTAATGGATTTGATATCTGATCCTATTATGTTAACAGGAGACAAGGTCAGTGTTAGGAAATAAACTAACATTTATTGGGAACCTGGTGTGAAGTACTGGGGCTAGGCTTTTTACATACGGTAAAATTAGTGCATTGATATAACCAACTTATGAAGTGAGCAGTCTCTCTACAAAAGAGGAAGTGAGACTCAAAGAGGTTAATTGATCTGTCCAAGATCACACAACCAGTTAGTTAAAGACAGTATCTGGACCTACGTTTCAATTCAAAGTGCATACTCTTTCTATATGTGCTGTTTCCTACTAAAATCTACAAATAGCCCTCTAATAGTCAATTGTATTAACCTAAAGTAAAATATCTTTGTTCGGAACTACTAAAAAGGAGGAAAAGTAAAGTATTTTATGGACGACAGGATAAATTTGTGCGCCATAGGTAATGGAGAAAATAGAGGAACTAAATAATCTGCCATTGATTACATGACAACACTGCTTGTGGACATTTTATTCACTTTAAAATAAATATTGTGCTGTAAAACTGTCCAGAACTAAAATCTGTAGTACACCGTAGGAAAGTACAAAGGATAGCCAGCACAGTATGTTTTGTTAGAGTAAATTATTCTAAGTCAAAAGAGAAGAATCACTGACTGTTTACACCAGGTACATACTTTGAGAGAAAACACTTAAATTAAGGAGAAAGAAATATAAAAGTTTTGAGAGAGGAGAAGAAACTTATTACAAATAAGAGTTTCTTGAGATTAATAGAGGTAAAGAAAACTTGTATGTGAGGATTTACTATGTGCCCAGCTTCTAGTTTAATACCTGGTAGAGAGCAGTTGCAAATTAAAAATTTGCTGAAAGGATTTTGGGCACTGGAATACATATTTTACATGGTCTCCCATTTAAATCTCTTATTGATTTCTTTTTTCATTATCTTTACTTCATTAACTAGTTATAGATGCTATAATTTACATAATAAATCTATTATTTAAAAACTTTCAATAGGTACAATTATGACATTTTTATTAGACTGGACTCTAAATTGCTTGGATGAGATTTATTTTGGAATTATATTATCCAAGCAAAGAACACAATCAGCTCATAAGACACAATAAAAATGAAAAGAATGAGACAAATGCCTGCCTTAGAAGTTTATCAATAACCTCTTATATATACATATATATTCACAAAGTGGTTGAGAGTTCTTTTATATGATCATTTAGATGAGGTCCAATGGCTGAGAACTCTATAATGAGACACATGGTCGGTCAGCCAGAAGTCATCAAGACTTTCAATGATATTTTCTTTCCCTGCACTTTACTATCCTTTAGTTGGGGAGAGAAAGAAGTCCATTTTCATCTGCTGTGTCTAAGATTTTACAGATCACTGGAGATTCAACCTAAAGAACAAAAACAACAAAACCATTAAAAAGTTACTAAGCTTAATACTCTCCTTTATTCAGTATTATTCTGCTGAATGAATACATGTATATATTTTTGTTAAATGTATACGAGTCCTTGTTTTTGATAAACCATCCAATGTTATTTCTACAAATTGAGCTTTTTGAAAAACAATTTTTAGTCATCCATATAAAATACCAGATAAGTAAAGAAAATATTTTTATCTCTAAAGTAAAGGACATGAATAAGAATATACAGCTAGGTTTTATACAACAAAAAATAGAAGATTATAGCAAAATAATCAGTGTACAATTCAAAAAAAGGCAAAGAAAAATATAACCCAAAGATGTACCAGGTGTTGACATTATCAGATGTTAAGATAATTAAATAAATACGATGGAGGAAACAGTGGAAAAGGTAAACAACATGTGTGAATAGATGGGGGAATTTTAGCAGAAAAAAGAAAACTGTAAGAAAGAACTAAATGAAAATGTTAGAAATGAAAATATATCAGAAATAAATTCATTCAAAGTAGGTTTGATGGGACATTGCAGAGGAAAGAATCAATGAACTTGATGATAGTTTATTGGAAATGACCCAAATTGAAACAAAGAAAAAAAAGTGAGAAAAAAAATAGAATATCTGAGATTTTTGGGACAAATTCAAACTAACATGTTTAATTGGAGTTCGAGAAATGGAAAAAGAGTGGGGCAGAAAAAATCTTTGAGGAGATAATGTCTAAAATTTTTCCAAAACTGATGATACAACTCACAAATTCAAGGAGCTCAGTAAACTCCAACCAAGATAAATATAAAGATAGAAATATACATTTTCTAAAGAAAATATAAAATAATATCTATGTGACTTTGAGTGGCAAATTTCTTAGAAAAAAGCATTAGCAATAAAAGGGAAAATACTGAGGAAATGAACTCCATTAAACAACCTTTTGCTTCTAAAAAGGCATTAAAAAATAAACAGGCAAGCCACAGATTGGGGAAAAAACGTGCAATATAAATACAAAGAACTCATATCCAGTGTATATTTGAATTCCTAGAAATAAATAATAAGATGAAGAAAAAAATAAAAATGGGTAAAAAACTGACAAAAACTCTCTCCTTGATGAAACCACAGTTAGGCTCTCCTAAGCTCTCTTTAGGATTCCGTCTTTGGGCTCTATCTCAGACCTGCAGAATCAAGTTTGTAGAAAAAATCTTGATAAATCAGTTAGAGAATCACCATCCATATCTGATCAAATTCCTCACCTCTCATCTTTGATATCTGATCATTTTGGCTTGCCTTCAGCAATAACCCTGATAAGTCAGTTTAGCAAGAATGCCCTACCCTTGATGTATCCTCTTAGTAATTTTTCATTCATTGGCCAACCTCTTCTTCCTGCTTTCTGCTTGTTCGCTATACATTCCTAGCTGTTTTTGCTGTATTTGGAATTGAGCTGGATTTCTCTCCCCTATTGTGATAGTCTTGACACTTTTTGTAATAGTCCTGAATAAAACCTTGCTGTTTTAATAAGTGTCAGAATAATTTTTTCTTGGCGAGACACTTTACAAAAGAGGATATATGAATGAATAATCATGCAAAAAAGGTTCTCAAAACCATTTTTTAATATGGGAAACGCAAATTAAAATCACTAAGTTGGCTAAAATAAAAAGGCTAACAATACATGAAATGTTGGTTAGGATGTGGAACAACTGAATTCTCATATACTGCTGCTAGAAGTGTAAAATAGCATAACTACTTGGAGGACTATTTGGCAAAAGTTAAACATATCTAATTTATAATTCAGCAATTCCACTCCTGGGTACTTACTCAAAAGAAATAAAAATTTATGACCACAAAAAGAGTTGTAAAAAAAATATTCATAGCCTTATTCATATAATCAAAAATGAGAAAGAACTCAAATGTCCATTATAGGAGATGGATAAGCAAATGTGGTACACTTATACAAAAGAATACTATTCAGTAATAAAAAGAGAACAAAGTACTGATACATTCAACAACATGGTTGGGCCTGAAAGACATACTCAGATGCCAGACATAAAAAATTATATGCTATATAATTCAAATCATATAGTATCAAAAAAGAGGCAAAACTGACCTGTAGTGTTGAAAATCAGAAACAGGTATCTTTAGGGACAGAGGAGTACTGACAGGGAAAGGGTCTAAGAAAATTTTCTGCAGTGACAGATACTTTGTTTTGGGTGAAAGTTACATAGGTATATAGGTATTGAGTTTGATGAGTTTTGACAATTTAAGATCTCTGCATTTAATTTTATATACATTATACCTTCATAAAAAATATATCAGCTTTTATAGAGGTAATATAGGGGCCATATTAAATTTTAGAGACTTCTGAAGGTCTTTCTAAACTTAATATTAAAAATTAAAATGTGGCCCCAAACTGAATTCCTGAGTATTAATTTTTTACTTACCCCAAGGATATACTGACAGGAATGAGGTTCTAGCATGTATACAGTAACGGCATGAGGAGAATCTGATTCTTTACACCTAAAAGAGAGTACTTTAAGGTGCTGCCCAAACCATATGAAATCATTTCAAATAATTTTCCTCTTAAGCTATGAAAATCCTATATAAGTAGCATTGTATAACTTAATATTTGAATATTTATAATAATTTAATAATTATTATAACTTATAAATAAATAATAATTATTAAAGTTAATTTTAATCTTAGAATAAAAGCTTAATTTTTTAGAGGTAATAATTTAAATGATTTTATTTTTCAATCACAGTTGATGTACAAAAAGAATAATCTGTGATAATACACTAATTCATAAATAATTATGGATTAATATAATTATTCATAATTACATTTTATATTTATAAAGACATTTGCCCGTAGGAAGTAGACTGAAGAGAAAGGCACAGAGCACGATTTGATGAGCCAACTTACTTTAGTTTTACAGTCACCTGTCTTGGTTTGTCAGTTATATCACAAATATCTCCATTCCCATAAAAATGTGACACCATCCTGAATCAGAAAAACACACAAGTTTTATTAAATAAAAATTTCACTAACTCAGAGTAATTGTAATGAGTAGGGTGAGAAGATGATTATTTTTGTAATGAGTAGGGTAAGAAGAGGATTAATTTTGTATTAGTTAAAAAAAACTGACTATAAAATATTCTTTAAAAATACATATTTTTACGGCTATGTCACAGAGAATCTTTCAGATTCTATAAAGTGAATATAAAGTTGAGATACTTTGTAGTGGTTTAATAGAATGATCTTCAACTTGCATATTATTTATCTGAATACAAACAGTTCTTTTAAAGTTAACCATTTCTCTAGCCCTGTATATTATTTGCTTTGTGGAATAGTTTTCCCATCTTCCATCCATTCCACCCATTAAAATACTGTAGTGCAGGTGAACACAGATTAAGCATCTATAAATTCCAAATGAGCAGGATCCAAAGAAAAACTTTAATTTTGCTAGCCTCGCACTCCTGTGCTTCAATATCTACTGCACATGATACATGAGCTATTTTCATATGAAACATATATAAATATAAGAAAAATCCTTCTGTTTAGTGTATTCTAATTATTCTAATACTTACATGCCTATCTGTTAATTTTGCTAACTTTGATTTTGGTCATCCTAAAGAGTAAGCACATTCTGAAAACAGTCTCAATATCATCTGTGCTAGGAAAGACAAAGTTAACACCCAAGAAGGGAAAAAAATGAATTATTTAAAACTCACTGGGCAATTTTCTAGACTACTAGAAAAGCTAAAGCTTAGTTATTCTTGGGAAATAAGAGATTAATTCACTTTAGCTATAACAAGATATACCTATATAGCTCAAAAGAAATGCATAGTTTTTTTAAAAAAACACTGTTTAACTATGTTCAACCATTCTCTCCCAAAGGTTAAGTAACAAAGGGAAATGCTAGAGTATATTTAAATAGAACTAAATAACCTAAAGAGCTAGATTACATATGAGAGAGACAAATGCTGTATAACAGCCTCAGACCTAATACCTGGAATTGAGCCACCGTTGCTAACACCACCACTTTCATTTCAACACCACCCCCACTGTTAAAGGGAGCAGCCAGTTTATTGCATGCTACAGCCAGGTACTAAGCTTTACTTGAATTACTTCATTTAGATGTCACAACAATTCTGTGAGGCAAATAACTACTAGATAAGAAAAGTGAGGCTGAAGATTATGAAATTTGCCTGAGGTAGTCAGTGAAGAGCCAGCCAGCATTTGAATCCAGGGCAGTGGTCTTTGGAGACGGTGCTCTTAACTATTACTACACTACGGTGTCTCCCCACTAAATGAAAACTACCCTAAGAGAGGTCTCTGTGAAAAATTGACCAGAGATTTTACTTAAGTGTTTAAACTTTATGTTTTCAACATTCTGAGTTTTAAATATTCTATTAATCAGATCCAAAGGCAAGCAAAGTTAATTTTTACCTGACTGTCTGGGTACCATCGTCTTGAAGGTGATAGGCTCTAGCAGTATTCTTCCTGGCCCATTCAATATGTTCTTCTTGATTCCATGTCCCCACAACCACAGAGGTTTTCCCACTATCTTTGTCCTAATATATGAAAAAATATTTGTGATAATGTGTGCTTGACATCATCAAGTAGACATTTCTGCTGATGGCTTATAAGCTACAGTCCTTACCTTCATCTGCACAGTGGACAATCTATATTTAGAGGTAATAATGTTTTAGTCAAACTTGACAAGTAGAAATATGAGCTTATTATCTTCTTTATTCCTTGTTTCTCTAAAAAAATGAAACTACTTTCTAGTCTGACTAGCTCCAGATATAGTTATTTTTGATTCTTCTATTTCCTTCCTCTCCTACATCTATCAGTAAGTCCTGTCAATTTTCTTCCTGGGGATGTTAGTGGCTTCAGACTCTTCCTCTGTTTCCACTGCCAACATCTCACCCCCAATTAAGAGTTTAAATCTCCTATACCTAAATGGTACAACCACAAAGTACTGTGATTCTTAATCAAATCTTTGGCCTCTATCTCTTACCCTGCAGCCACACTGAGCCTATCTTCAATTTACTTCTACTATAAAATATAAACCTTCAAATTATACTACACATTACTCATTTGATACCATGCTCATTTCTGCATCAAGACAGTTCAGAAATCCCCTTCCCCATTCTGCTTTTATTATTTTTAAAAAACACTAACTATATAATGTCCTACATGTGGACTTCATTCTCTCTCCTTCCTTTTCCTTCCCTTTGTCTCTTCCTTCCTGTTTTCCTCTCCTTCATATTTTATGTCAGGGACTGTGCTGGGCATTAATATACATCTGATTAGTAGAATTAAAAACCTTACAGCGGTAAATGAAACAGGCACAGCCACTGCCCTAGTGGATCTTGTTGCCTAGCGGAAGTGAGAGCCATTAAACATTCTTTTAGCAACCAGACTATAAGTTCCTAGACAGACATGGATTAAGAGGTTGGATATGGAGCAAGACTGTCTGGATTTGAATTCTAATTTCACCACTTATTTCCTGTGTCATTTTAGGCACTAAATCTTTGCTTTTGCTTCTTCATCTTGGAATAACAATATTTACCTCTTAGGGTTGTTATGAGCATTACATGAGTTAATATGTGTAAAGTACTTAGAATAGTGCCTGGCATACAGTGAGCACTATATACCACTCTGTTCTTTTTATATCTTGGCTGTGCCTGTTTCATTTACCTCTATGAGGGCTTTTAATTCTACTAATCAAATGTATATTAATGCCCAGCACAGTGCCTGGCATAAAGTTCTAGTTTATATGACCTTGGCCAAAATAAGATTGATAAAAACCTAGTGTTGGCAAGTATATGGGAAAACAGCCATTGTTAAGGGGAATGTAAACTGGTCTAATCCTTTGGAAGGCAATTATTCAGTATGCATAAACTTTGACCTAGCAAGGATATTATGAATATATTTGCAAAAGTTCACCAGCAGAATTATTTAAAAATGATCACTAAGATACCATCACAGCAAAACTGAAAACAACAGAAAGGTCCATCAGTAGCAATCTGGCTAAATACATTGTGGGTACAGACAGAATCCTCTGTACCTGCTGAAAAGAATGAGATCAGTTTTTGCTGACAAAGAAATATCTCTAAGATACTAAATAAAAACAGTAAGTGCAGAGCAATGAATTTAGTAGACCTCTTCTGTACAAATAAAAAAGTTATACAAACATTTATGTATATGTATTATCTTTCTTGTTAACTGAGAAAAGTTAATAGCAGTTACTTTTGGGATATGAACCAATGGCATACATTCCTTTAAAAAAACGCCACTGGGTATTATCTTGGCTGTAGTTAGAGGATACATGTACTTTATCATTTTTCTGTATTAATAAATATTATTAAAATAATAAAACATCTACAAAGCAGAAAGAAAAAATGGAAAGAATGGTGAAATCGAACTTCTCAGGTTTAAGTGAAGAAAAAAATGTCCTAGTTGACAGATGCTTCATAAATTTAGAATGATTTAAATGTGGAAGGTGAGTTGACGATCTTTCCAGTATGATACATCTTAGAATATAAGACTGGCTCAAAATACCTCAAGATGGCCAATATAGAATTTCTAATTGCTAGTTATTATTTCTTTTTAGAATTAAGAAGAACTTTTTAAAACAGACAGGTCAATATTTATAAATGTTTGTCTTCAATGTCTAGTAGTTTATCTTACCAAACAAAGTACAATGATGACAAAGTTATTGTGGCTTCAACTTCAGAATTTAAGCAGCTTGGCTCAAGTGTGGAAGACTATGCTATCTGATTTATGAAATTATCAAAAAAGGAAGAACAGGCAATGTGTCTACTCTTAAAACTTATTTTAAACTTAGATGACATGATATATTCTTTTGGCTGAGAAACTTGCTGCATTTACCCTATTTAACTACCTCTAGCAATAACGTATTATCTTAAACATACACTTTAATTTAAAGATATGAACCAATGTATGCCATTGGTTCATATCCCAATGTAATTTTTTTTTTCAGCAATAAAAAAGAATGAAATCTTGACATTTGTAACAACATGGATGGACATAAAGGGCATTATGCTAAGTGAAATAAGTTAGTGAAAGACAAATACCATATGATCTTACTTATATGTGAAATCTAAAAAAAAAAACAAAACAAAACGGAAACAGACCCACAGATATACAGAACAAGCTGACAGTTGCCAAAGGGGAGGAGGTGAGAGAATGGGAATGTGGAAAAAAAAAAAAATTAAAAAACAAAACAAAAAACATTGACTTTTTCTTTTTTTAATTTACAGAAACTAGTATTAGAGGAACCCCAAATAAATGACAAACTCTCAGGTTAGGGGTTCTCCCAGTGGAGTTAAAGGATGAAGACTATAAGAATGGGCTGTTAATTAGGCACATCACCTTAATGAATTTTTAAATGTGGAAAGGCAGTTCTGGTGCTTAGTTTAGGATCCTAAGTGCAAAGCTTATCTGGGGCAGCAATAAATTAGTATAATTTGGACATTAGCAACCAGCAGTTAGTGAAGAAGAGAAAGGTAGCAGGGATGCCTTAGGGGAAAGTTGGATTGAAAAGGAAAAAAAAAAAGGAAAAGATGAATTATAACAATGACTAATTCCTCAGTCAAAGCTAAACAGGTTAGTCACATTAGCTTATTATTCCCCCAGGCTCATAGTAATATAAGAATCTGATTAGTTAATAAACAGTGTTACTTTAAGTTGACTGACTTAGTACTAAGTTTTCCATTTTCTAGAAGTTGGACAGTTTAATGAGTATTTCCACATTAAAATCATCTAATAATTAAAAGTAACAGCAGCCTCCCTTTTTTTCCACAAAATATTTTAAAAACTTTAATTCATCTACAGGTAGAATGATATAAATGCTGTTCTATACCTCATGGTATTGATGTACATGTTTGCCATAGCAGAATTCATATTTCCACCAACCAACGCCCTATAGGAAAGAAAACAAATCAAGTTACGTACAGAGAAAGGGGGACTAGGGCCTGTCTCAATATTGCCACATGATAGTGACAGAAGTATTTATAATTTTTAAAACATGTAATAGCAATAGTTTGATTGAAATTAAAAATTACTGAGAAATAAAAAAATAGACAAACACAAAGAATTACTGCTGTACTGCCTTGATAAAATAAAATTAAATGAAAATTCCACTTGTAAGTGTATTTCTCACTGGAGCTATTGGGGTAAAATCTTACCTTTGTAGATGTTAACTCAAGTTTTAAATGTGATTGCTATATAACCAAAATGTAGGCTATACAATCACTGATGCCCATTCCAGCAATCAACCAAAATCACATGTGACTTAGGTATACATATTATCTGTTAAATACGGGTCAAGAGTTAGCTTGTGAGTAAAGAGAACATAATGGCTATGGATTAGATTATAGTAAGACGTATAGTAAGAGAGAAGATGTGCATTGGGAAGTTTCCAGAATCCTGTCATTTTTTTATAGATCAAAACCTTTTTCAATGCTCTTAATGACTTTTGACTAAATAACACACAAGCAAAAGCTGTAAGATAAATATTTAAACCAAAGGTCCACTTCTCACCCCATGAAAGCAGTAAGAACCACTAAGGAACTCTTTTATGAGTTGGTCATCTGTCAATTTGGATATGTGGGTTGTTCCAACAGTGAGCATAGGCTGAGAACCAACAGCAATGGCTTTGTGGATTGCTGGAAATCTCTCTTCTTTAGTCGACTGAAAATCTTCCTAAAATTAAACATATATATGTTTAAGGGCTCCTTTGCCACACTTAATTTTTTCAGTATGACTTAAAATTATTTTTAAACTGTAGAAAATTTGGCAAATAAAAGTTGTCTACTCATTTTTAACATGTTTTAAGAAAATAAATTTTGGAATGCTTAATAGTGTAGAGAAAGCTCTAGAAAAAAAGTATCTATTCATCAGGGGTATGGTGGCCATTCTCCACATACAGGGATAATTTCCACTTCATATATTTTGTCTCATTATTCTTATAAGTACTTTGCTACTTGTTAGATTTTGTGTCTCTACATTTAGTTTTGAAAAATGTGGTTACTATGGGTAAAGAAAGGATAACAAGCAGGATAAAGAGAAATCAAGTGGGAGAAAACATGAATATTAGTTGTAATTATTCAAATGAAGCAGGACGTGGTTGTCCTGGAGGAACCTGCAATTTAGTAATGGAAGACATCAACTAATAAGGGTGTAAGCACCAGTAGATTCACAGAGGTAGGAGTGATTTAAATAGACTTTGATGAAGAATTAGAACATGAAGATTTCACAAAGAGAAAACCGTTGATTAATTCTTAAAACAAATAATTTGTGATTTATGTGAATGTCTGGGTGTGTGTTTTGAGTCTGTGTAGGCAAACATATGTGAACCTGAGGAAAAGGTAAGAGCAAAGATATGTGGTATGGTATGACATATAAAGCAAAAAAGATAAGCAAGCACAAAATGGTGAAAAACTGTATAATCCTAAGAAGTTTAGACATTAACTTACAGGTTTCAGGCAAAGATATGGAGTGATCAGATTTTTAAGTAATCACTTTAGCAGTGACAGGGAAGAAGGAAGAGTAAGAAAAAATCTGGAGGTGAGGAGCCAACTTAGGAGCTGCAGTAACCCAGGCCAGAGATGAAGAGAACTTTAAGTATGAGAGTGATAGATAGGGATAGAGAGAAGGGGGCAGTTTTGAAAGAGGTTAATGAGTTAGAATCCGGTAGTTAACTGAGTACTGACAGGGAGTTAAGAAGAAATGAATCTAGCTAGGCCAGAATTGAAGAAGTGAGTGCACCAATTATAACTGAATAAAATAATTTTAAAAAAACTAAATATTAAAAGGGTTCCCAGCAAATGTATACTGGACACAATGTCTCCTTTTTCACCTGCTCTAGGTGCCATTAACCTATTGTGGTTCTTTTCTTCTACTTCCCCTTGGAAAAGTCATTGGATGGTTACTCTAGAAACCAATGACCTTTTCCTTTCTCTCCTCCAATGTTAAAGAAGAACAAAGGTTGCCAAGATGGCTTCTTAGTTTTTGAAAGGACCTTGAATTTTATGTATAACTCTTTCTAAGTTCAGAGCCTACTATGCTCCTGGTACTATTTTAAGTGCTGAGTATTAAAAATGAAGCAGACATAGTCACTGCTCCTAAGGAGCTAAGGTCTAATAGACTAAACTAATTACTTAGAATATATCAGACCTATAGTAAGGTTAATGAAGAAAAATAATAACACTGCAGCTGAGATAAGGACAAGAGGTAGGAAGAATAGAAATATGACCATTTATTATTGCATTTTGTGGACAGAATATCTACTGTCATTTTTAAGGAAAATTATTTCAATAAAAGCAAGATGATAGTAGTTTTTATAGTAGGGTTTGGAAATTCATAAAATGGAGTCCTGATAGTCCAGCAATTTTCAAATTAATGTAACATAATAAAACAGATAGAACATCAAACCAAAATTCTGATGCCAGATTTGTATTTTTATTAAAAAAATTCTTTATGCTAAAGCTTGATCCACACTTAAGAGGCAAGTCACTTGCCAAATATCAAATTTTAAAAGAAAAGTTATGTGTAATAAACTAGATTTATAAAAAATATGATTCTGAAATAAATATGATCAGTTTTAAGTGACTATTCATCCTATAGTATTACCTAAGATTTTCATATACAACATGTACTCTAAAGATCCTCTAATATTTTGAAAGCATTACCATCAATAGCTTTTTAAAAACAATATTTTTTCAACTGGAAGATTAAACACATTAATTAAAATAAACTGACACTTTTTCACTGAAGAATAATTAAAGTTGAGATTTGTGAAACATTTTGATCAAGCTGGCTTAAGTACCAGTCAGTGTTTAAATCACTATCAAGGAGAAGACCAGAAGAAAAAAGACCAGAAGAAAATTCCATCTCCAATCTTTTAATACAGTACTTCAAATCAAATGCCGATTAATATTAAGATAATTTTTCCCTCCAATCAGAATAGCAGTGTTAACAATACTCACAAAGATTCTGGTAATACTCTTGCAATAAATATTCAAGAGAAGGGAAGAAACAGGTCTTGCAGCTAAATGTTAGTTAATTAAACCATTGTTAAGTACCCATAGCATAACTGGTAACATGCAAGAAGCTAGAAACCCCAAAGTAATGAAAGCATGGTTTATTTTCCATTCATTTTAATGTAAGAACCACAGGAAAAAAAACAATCTACTAGAAGTCCTGGCTCCTTCGCAAAAGAAGTGACACTGGAATCATGTTTTTAAGCCAAAGAAGTAGAAATTCAACAGCCATAGGGGAGGGAGTGGAGAAGGCAACAGAAGAGAGAAAACAATATATCCAAAGGCAAGGAGATTGGAAAGAACTTGGTACTTTTAGGAAACTCTAAGTTGTTCAAAATAGCTGGGATAAAGGAAATGGTGACAAGAGATGAGGCTAAAAAGCCAGATCACTAAGAGGCTTGTATTTCCCTTTGATAAAATCATTGTCTGATCGATGATTTTATCCTGAGGTATATGTCATGTTTACCACCAAAGGGTTAAATACATAATCAAATGTTCATTTCAGAAAGAGCATTTCATCAGTTGTGTGTGAAGGAATAGAAAGGGGATGTGTAGAGACTAGTCTCTGGTCCTAGGAAATGATAAGGCATTAAATTAATGACAGGTTAGATTTGAAAAGCATTTAGAAGATAACACTAACAGCTCTTAGTAAATGAACAAAGTTAGAGATGAATCAAGAGAGAGGTAAGAAAAATGATTTCAGTTTATGACTTGACAATTAGGTAGGAAGATAGAATATCAAAGGGGAGAAGTACCATAGAAAAGTAGTTAAGAGGGCAGGCTCTAGAATCAAACTGCTTTGATTCTAACCTGTAATCCATCACTTGTCACTTCCCTTCCCGAACCTTAATTTCCTAATCTGTTAAAATAATAATAGTATATCTTGCAGGTTGTTTTGAGAATTAGGTAATAGCTATTAAGACTTAATACGTATTAATTATTGTGACTGTGGTTTGAGTTCAGTAAAAGGTCAGTGCTGCAGATGTATATTTGGAACTCATGGGCATATAAATAGAAGTTGAAAGAATGGGCATGAATCAATTTACTTAAGGAGACTGTGCACAATAAGAAGAGAAGGCAGCTATGGATAGAACTGTAGGGACTTCAACATTTTAAGGGGTATGAAGTAGGAAAAAAACTAGTACAGAGGAGAAAAGAACCAGAGATAACTAGAGAGAATAGCTTGGAGTAAGGGGAGGAGAAAAAGTACAAGCTTCAAATATTCAGTGTTTTATGCCGCTAAAATGAAGTTATGCATATGTCCAGTGAACTGATGGGCTACAGTTCATTTTTACAAGAGGCCCTTGCTTAGCTGGGAAGTCTAGTCAACTAGTTAAAAATTAAACTTAATAGGATGTTAAGTTTAGAATGAACAGGATGTCAAACTTTAAAATATGAAATCATAAGTGTTGGAGAACACTAAAATAGTTTCTGAGAAGTATTAGAATAAGGAAAAAAATTAAAACCAACAAAAAGAACTGGAATTTAAAACTTTGAGTAAGGAAAATAAATTATTACTACTGTACTATAGAAATCATTAAAATATTGACATATGCTCTGAAATTTGGAAAAGGAAGCACTGAGAAAATACTGCTAGGTAATTTTCATACCTCTTTATTTCTCCTAAAAGGCACCCTTAGAATTTCTTCCTGCTGTTCCAATTGTCTCAGAGTGAGGGGTTTAAATGGTGATCCTGGCAGTGACTGGCAAAATATGTCATTCACAGGAGATGCTCTGAATCTGTTCAGTAAGAAGAAAGCATTAAAGCAAAGTATATGGTACTTTAAAATACGTGCATTTCATGTTTAAAATATTAAATCCACATCCTACCTATATTTAGGATGACTGCACAAGAGTGGTGTCAAAATGACAACTTCATATTCACAAGTTGTAACTTCAGCTACTGAAAGAATTTCATGCTTAGATTCAGGATGACATATGTACATCACAGTACTTGATCTGGGCCGGTTCTGTTTCAAACTACAAGGTGTACCATTTCCCATTCCCACAGGATAGTAAGGTGTCATCTGACCTTCGATATTTTTAGTGGGAATCTTAAAAAAAGAGTATAAGACAGACTTTTCATTAGAAATGGGGGTAAGAGTGAGGATGGGAGAAGCACTTATTATGAAAGGAAGAAAACTATATATTTATAAACTAACATTTATAAAAGTAACATTTTCATATTTTCTATAAGTTGTCTAATATTCTTTCGATTCATAAGTTCTTATATGAGCAAATACATATTTTCAGAGCTAGTTTAATATAGCAAAAAAAGAAAATTTTACTCAAGTGCTCAAATTAAGATGTTAAGTAGATGTACATGCATATAAAAGGCTACAATATCCTGATTAATCTGAATTGTTTTAATAGTTCTGAAGAAACAGACTAAGATGAAATATAAGAACTTACTATACTGGGCTAGTCAGAGCTTTCTAAAGTCAGTGAATGGCTGTGTTAGAGTTTAGATTCTAGAGGTTCAAAGTTTGATTTGTCAAAATGTGGGGCTATATAAAAATAAAACACTATCTTCTAAACAGGAATCTAAATACTACACTAGTTCATCAATTTTCTTTTCTTTCCTATTATTACTATTAACAGATATGTTTTTCAGCATATAAACTCATATAAATCTATTCAAGGCAAGCTAAAGACAAATGGAGAAATTTTCATGGAATAGGGGAATAAAGGAGATCACCTCAGAAAACAAGGATTATTAAGGAGTTAGCTCTCATACTTTCATCTACATACACAAAATAAAAGTCTAACGTAAGGCTTTAAAAAGATATCATTACTAGTGTCTCCAAGCAAGCTCTCTGGAGTCAGGGAACTCATCTTGTATCACTTTGGCACCCTGTCAGTACCAGGTCCAAAACAGGCAATAAATAAATGTTTCTAGGGAAAAATATTTTGAGATTTCTTATACATTATTTTCATGCTAACATCTGGAATTAGAAAGTCCTGGGTTCAAATCCAATCTCTGAATTTACTAGCTTTATAACTTTGACCAAATTTCAGTTTTTGTCATTAGTAAAAGCAGAATAACAACACATACTCAAAGGCTGTGGGGAGAATTAAGCATTACCTTTTGTTACATGCCTGGCACAACACTAGGCTTATAAATTGAAGCTTAGTAAATGTTAGTTTTCTTTCCTTACTCTTTTTCTCTTCTTCCTTTATCATTTCACACTTTGAATTCATCTTGCTATCCTCCAGAGCCATAGTAAATAAATATTTTATTTCAGAGGTAGTCTGTATAATTAAAATTTCTTAAAATAGCAATGCTATCTGTATCTATACTTAGCTTATCAATTCTCCTCAAAGCTACTCTTTTAAGTTATAGGCATCCCTTTTAAGTAATTTTTAAGGACTTTTGCCATTTCACTTACTTCTAATAAAAGTAGCATTCTGATATGAAAAATCATTTATAAAAATATCCTCTATCAAGTTGTTTAATTCTCGTGGAAGCTCTTAAGATTCAGAAAGCATTCCTTGAACTACAGGGGCATTTAAAAATTGTGATTAGGTATCCTAAAAAATCATTCTTTTTAAACAATTCTATTCAGTCATCAATTATGCATTCATTTTCAGTAAACATTTATGAAGTGTCTACGTTATGTCTGGCACTCTGCTTTGCACTATGGGGTAAAGAGATAAAATGACAGTCCCTGCTTTTAAGATGCTTGCAGTCTGGCAGCTTGTTATTTACATATAGTTTATCTGTTTTACCCACAGGAGATAGAGACCAAACAATAGAAAAAAAATGCAAAAGCTCTTATGTTAACTAGAGGGAACTATTGCAAACCACAGAGGTGATATAATGCTGTTATAGAAATTTTTCCAGACATGCCTTTGGTAAGTCTGTTTATTTTTGTATGATCTTAAAAGTAAATAAAAATATCACAGTGTAACTTTTCTCATAAAAACCTAACAAACTGTATATTTTCTTCTACCCAATCTTTTGTAGTATTTGATAGGTAAAGAACACATGGCTATATTCTGTTGATTAACTTGTATAAATTCATGCCTCAGTAACAATAGATGTTAAGAGAGAAAAACCAACATTTGTCACTTGCCTCTTTTGATTTTTCCTTTTCTTCTGCTTCTTGTTCTGTGAAATAAGAGTAAGGTAAGTTTGAAAGAAGGACCAGTGACTTAGTAAGATACAAATGACTAAGTTTTCAATCAACTTTGTAATCTTAAACTTCTTTCTAAAGAAGACCCAAAAGATACATATACTTTTTATCTTAGTACTCTTAGCTAGTTTCTTTGTAATGGTTTTGTTTGAAAGGACAGCCATTTAATCTTTACCTAGGAAATACTCTATTTGATGCATAAAACTTGCCACAACGTATTCTTTTGAAGTATTTTTCTTTCAGTGAAAAGTTTAATCTTAATTGACCAATTTAATATAGAATAATAAAATATTTCACAATTTGAGGGATACTTCTACATGCTTATTTCCATAAATAACAACTTTGCTTAAACCAAGCAAGACTAACACTATATAACACTAACATGTATATCTTTATCAGATTTTTAAAAGTTTAATGGGTAGGAAATAAGCACAATGGTCATTAAAGCAGGAAATAATGAAAAGATTGCTAACATTTTAGTGTTTTAAAATTCATAGTTTCTAATAAGTCTTTAAAATTCCAATCTGAAAATTTACTTTAAATCAAATTCCAGTATCACTATCAAATAACTATAGAAACAAACCTTTTTCAGATAGAAGGTTCTTAGCCAATAAATTCCCAAGGTAGTACTCATGAATATTTACTTTCTATATTTAAAAATAAAATAAAAATATAGTAAGTATTTTGCAAATACATTTTTCAATACAATTTTAAAACCATCAATATTAAAGTTCTCATTTTATAATGTTTTATTTTTCATATTTTAAAGAAAAACATACCTGACCACTTTCTTTCTCTTCATGGTACTGCCGGATATGTTTTCCATGACATACTTCATAAGTCCAATAAGACTCAATCTAAGAAAGATAGATGCATTTAAATATACAAAAGCCACATCACTCCATTAAATTACCTTTTGATATTTTAAGTAGTTGAGTAGATTTCCCTCAAAATTTAAGGTAAGCTTTTATTAAGTAAAACTCACTATTATGCCTCAGAAAAATATAAAATTTCTGAAGCATATTCATTGTTTTCACTAATTAGTTATACGTGAAAATTCTGTGAAGGAAATAGATCTAGAATACACATGGGGTCTGTAATAACCACCTGGCATAGGGATCATTTTCTACATAGCTTAAAAAATAATAATTAGCATTTTTAATTAAAACTGTATATAAGGAAAATGTATTATGAGCTGAAAAACATTCAAAGCAGTTTGGTAAATGATATTATTTGATACTAGTATTATTGGGTATTTGCTGCATATAATATACAGGGCTTTAAATGAACAAAATACTATTAAGCAATGGCTTAGATTTACAATTAAAAATTTGATGCAATATAAGAAAGTAAAAAGAAATGCAGAATTATTTTCAAGCATCTATTGGCTGCTGGAAATTTATTTTCTAGTTAACAAAGTGAACATAAAATACATACTCTGTAGGAACAACTGCTTTGTTTAAATAGTGGCTCCAATAGCTCTCTTGGATTAGGGCCTTTATAATCCTTTTCTTCTTCCTATGAAAGAACTAGAGTTTAATACTTACAATTATTCTAGAACTTCACCCAACTGCTGTTTGGGTATTAACTCAATGGTCAAATCACAAATGCTTGGAAATAAAAAGAGGGAAAAAAGTCAAAACTTTTAATAATATCCTATGGTATACCACTTCTTTCAAAAGAATTGAAGTATAAAATACGGAGCCATAGAATAATCTTCCATTCTTTCTTCTCTTAAGAAAAGGTTTTTGAGTATCAGTTTTCTGGACAATTCTTATAAACCCATTTCAGAATTTTTAAATGCTTGCATCCAAACAAATTCTAGTTTTGAAAGCCTCAGAATAGTGGAATCTTGTAGAATATATTGGAAAATTTCAAGGGCTTCTTAGTTTTCTATGTATTTTTACATTTCAGACTCAAATACCATACATATGTGTGTATGTGATTTTGTGTATTTGTGTGTTAAGGTTTAAAACAAAATGAGACAGACAGCTATCTTTCACAGATTTCAAATCTGAACAAAACCTAAGAAAGCACTCACTGAGTTTAATATTTCCATTTTACAGATCGTGAAAATATTATGTAATTAGCTCAGTAAATTTATTGAGCAGAGGAATTAAGTTTCAAATTTGTTCAAGGTTCCATTGCTAACTATAGCCTATACCTCGCCTCCTGGCTCCTAGGTTGGTGTCCTTTCCATTTTATCATGCTGCCTCTCCTGTTTCATCTTGAAAGAAGTCATTGCCTTAAAGGATGGATAACAGGCAGTTAGGGCATTTTAGGAGGAAGAAATGGGCATGAGCTAAGGTAGTGAGAAAGCATAGAACACCTATAAATTTATTTATTAACAATTTTTATATAAAAAAATGTCATATGCATTTAAAAATTATATTGTTTCCAAACCCTTATTTCTACAAAAGAAAGCAAGCATGGAGTTAGATTTTCATTCAAACCATTAAGAACTGGTTGCTAATTATCCTAAGCTGAATTGTAAAATCAAAGAATTCAGGATAATAAAAGTGATTACTATTTTTATGGTAGAACAGGATTATTGAGACACCTGTCATTCAATTTTATTTTAGAGCACATGGTTGCAATGTTTTAAATAAATATCTCTGGTGACAGGGATTATCAATATATTTATAAAAACATACCTCATCCCCACCTGTTACAAGGGGAAGAATGCATTTATATTTTTCTTTATGTGTAGTTGTCATGATGACATAATTATCTTCTTTATATAAAACTCCAGTTGTAGGCTAGAAATAGAACAAAAAATATACATTACTTTCTCTGGTTAAACTGTATTACATTGCATATCTCAGCTTACAGTCCTGGGTCAAACTAATTTATCATTTCAACAGAGTATTTTTAAACATATTTCCAAGGTAAAGGGAAAATATTCTATGGATTTGTAATGACAAAATGAAGATGACAAACTTTATATTGGTGTTACAATATAACAGAAAAAATGAACAAAAAAAAATTTTGGAGTATAAAGAAAAAAATAGTAATGTAACAGACTGAAGTTACAACATGGATTAAAAAGCATTAAGAGGCAATAAATGTTCATGGACACACCATCACTGAATACTCATACTAACAATTACCACCTACATGTGAGAATATATAGCACTTTACAAAAGTACTCTTAATTCTGCTGGATGGGGTACTTGAACAAATTATAGTGGAGTATTTTTCACATTTGGATAACATATGGATAAATTACTTTTAAAAAATCACTATAAATTCTCTGTGCTGACTTAACTGTTTTTTAGTATATCTGTCAGCAAAACTTTTTTTTTTGAGGCGAGGCAACCTTTGGTTGATCTCACAGATTGCAAGGACCTTGTCAGTTTGCAATTCCTTATTTTTTATGCCTGGTCTTCCTAGGTGGTCTCCTGTGCAAGTAATAACCAGGCCCGACCATGCTTAGCTTCCGAGATCAAATGGGATCAGGCTTTTTCAGGGTGGCATGGCCATAGACAGCAAACCTTTTCTATTAAGGGCCAGTAGTTAATATTTTAGGCTTTGTGGGCTACATGGTTTCAGTTACCACTCAACTGTGCCACTGTAGTAAGAAAGTGCATAAACAACATGTAAATGAATAAGAATGGCTGTGTTCTGAAATGTTTTATTTTCAGAAATAAAAATATTTTACACCTTTGGGCCAGTCCAAAGGTGTAGTTTGCTGGCTCCTGGTATAAATCAACAAAACCATCCTTAAAGCTTTCTACACAATGAACCCAAATTCACAAATCAACTATGAACCAATGTAATTCAAATGAACATTTCAATTATTATAACTAGTATTATTTAACTAAAAAGAAATCTTTTTGATAACACGTCACTAACTACTGAGGGAGAAGTTTCATAGTCTATGATATGGGTTCTTTGATAATTCAATTCTCTCTTTTTTCTTCTTACACTACTATGAAACCACTATACTATCTGGCTATCACTGTCAAGAAAAGAACCACTCTTATTAAGTACCCTGTTCTTTTCTCAATTTAACAAAAACAACTCTTAACCATAATAAAACCAGTACTACTTGACATCAATGTCATCTTAAATGCAAATGCAAATTTTGGCAATGTTTTCTTAAGACAATAAAACAAAACTAAAATTAGCAGTAAATACTAGCTGTATTAACTAAACAGTACCATTTAAAGTATTTTACATTTATTAACTTATTGATTCTCAAAACAAGTATTCTACTCATCTTATAGAAAAGGAAACCGAAGCCCAGAGCTTAAATAATTTGTCCAAAGTAACAGGGCTAAACTAAGCAGACTGGTTCCATATTCTATGCACTCTTAACTGTTTTAACATATTTGAATCGGCTTTTGGTAACATTTTTTTAGGTTACTATATCGACTCCTGGATTATAGTCAAGGATCCTTGTTTAAAGACCATTATAAACAAAGAGGGGAATCAAAAAGATTTGAAAGTGAGAGCTGCAAAGTTAAATTTATGATAAAGGAATCTTTAGAAACATTTATTTAGTTGCTCCAACAAATTGCTGTAACATTTATAATGCCTTTCAATATTTTCCAGATATATTCAGAATATATGATAGTGAGTTCTGCAAAGCACAGCTCACATTCACTTAGCAACGTATGGTCTGAAATCTTGTAAAATCATTGCTATACTGTAGTGAACACAGATACTAGCAATTACATGTATTCACCTCTAATTGTTAAGTACTTGCAACTCTAATGTTCAGAGCTGACTTCTACAGCAATATCAACTTATTTACTAAAATGTTCACCAGCGCTGACAATGGAAAAAGGAACTGCTTGTTTGGAATCACAGCAAAGGAAAGGAAGACAATTCTTTTTTTGTAATAAAAACTAATCTTGGGTTTTATGTCTATATGATAAATGCATTTCTCTGCCTGTTGTTTTTAAGATCTAAGTAAGGGGTAACAAAAATAGAAGACATCACCGTTCGTGTGTGAAGATGCAGAGACTTGTTTTTCACTAATTTAGGAAGGGCTACTTTCTTCATCAATAAAACAGACCAAGTAGGAATTCTTCTATCTGAAAACTCTTTGCTAAAATAGTCATTTATTGGGATCACAAAGTAAAAATTTTTAACAAACTTCATCTTACATTTTTGTAATAGAAATTACTGAAAAAAGTAATCTTTTTAACCTTTTGTGATTTTCTAAGTTAAAAATTTTTGAATCTACTACTAAAATGCTTCCTTCTGATTTTGTGAAATAGGTTCCTACTTTAAGAAAATATAATTCTGAATGTACAGAATTACAGGTAGTTTGTCAAAAACTTGTTTTATGTAACTTAACCCCTTAAAGTATTTTGAGCATAAGAGGCAATATTAGTGATTTGATAAAAATCAGATTTTAATATAATGACACTAAACAAAGGGGGTACTTTAGGGTTAAGGAACTTTAAAAATATCTTGGCAGGGAAGAAATTCCTAATGTTTGACATAACTCTTCAGGAATTAAGATAAAGGATGAGAGACAACACCCTGGGAGAGGCACAAGTTTTCAACATATATAACATTCTTGGAACTACTCTTCCCAAGAAAAGTGTTTGGAGAAAGTATTTGAGTGGGAATACACTTATATATTAACAACAGAAGTAGAGAAAATTAGACTTATTTTGTGGTTTTACTTTGGTGAAATCCACGAACCCTGTGAAGTAAGGAATTGAACACTAATGACATTGGGATATTTCAGAAAGAAAATATATGCATGAAAAGAAAACTGAATGCTAAAAACCAGTAAAGAATATCATAATCATTAATGTAAACATTTAAAAATGTACAAATTTTTGGTGCTTAATTGAAGGTAAGATCGTACTGATTACGTAGTTTTGATATATATGAATGGGAAGATGATTTAAAGCACAGAATATAAAAGCTAAAAAAAATGTGGATCTAATCTAGTCCCTTTCAATTTTAGATGGTAGAGAGATAAAGGCCCTCATTGTTAGTTCATACATCTGCTTAGTTATATACAAATGTCCAACCAACTGGCTCACATAAAAAAAGACAGCGCCAGGTGAGGAGGGCTATAATTTCAATTACATAAAGTAAGAAAGGGAAGCCTTAAAATTATAAAAATATTTTTTGAAAAAATCAAGACTAATGATAATGACTCCTGGGGCTTATTTTTGTGTGAGAGTCATAGACCTTTTGCCAACTCATATAAAAATGTCTCTCGATTTTTCTCAAATTAACTCAAACTTAAAAAAAAAAATGAAAAAAATTTCTCCTCAAATCTTCAAAAGTTCCCACCTTAGATTATGTTGCATTGCCAAAGAAAAGTAATTAAAAACAAAATTTCAAAATAAAATTGTTAGCTATGTGAAAGGTTGGTATAGCATAACATTTTTAGCCAGTAAACAACAGTGCCAGAAAGAAAATTGTACTACAATTTGGTAGCAACCTCTAAAAAGGCTAGTTTTAGTCCTCCACTTATAGGTCAATAAGTTTGCAAGGCCACATATTATTAGCATGCCTTTTTAAATTAAAAAAAAAAACACAGGTGCAAGAGTGAAAAATTTTAATGACCACATTCTTTAAACATCTGCCATGTTCATTCCAAGTGTGCTCTTTGGAAACAATATGAGAGGTTGGACTACAGTATTCTCACTCAAGCCTTCTTAGTTAAGTTTGACTTGCAACTTTTATTTAAGTATTTCAATATATTATCAATATTTTATGCCATTAACCCAAAGATAAACTTGGCTTTCCAGAGAAATATTTACTTAAATTTGAATTACCATAATCAGAACTGAAAATAGGGGTGGAAAAACAAACCAGGTGTGAATTAGCAAAAACTAACATTTGCAGATTGAAAGCTGTTGTGGTAATGATGACATCCATTATCCTGGTTAATCTTGTTTTGACATGATGGTATCACTTATTCATGTTTCAATGAAACAGTAATAAAACAATATACTAAAACAGTCTCCCAAGTGAAATGACTGTAGGTAACTGGAATAAGATTTTTTTAAGTTTTGCATATCCTAGGACTTCAAGATGTTTTATTATACGGTTAAGTATTTTAAAAACACAATATATATTGGCCTTCGGTGCAGAAGAAGACTTTTCAACAGTTGACTCCTCAAAGAAAAAGACTGAAAATTTTCATTACTGTGGTGTTATAAATGTTCTTCACCGCAGGAAAACTGATCATAAAATCTCATGTTCCGGGATCTTAAATAATAGTCATAATATATCAAAGCTATAAAGGACATTCTGCATCAAGCGTCGTTAACATCTCACAGGTCAAAAACCCCTCTCAAAACCAACTTTGAAAGGAAAAGAGCTCTGTGTGTGTGCGCGTGTGTGTGTGTACACAAGAAAGTACGAATATGAGAGGGAGCTCATATCTGTAGCACATCGGGTGTATGGGTTGGGTGGTGTGTAACACTGAAGGAGAGAAGGCTGTTGGTGGAGGAAGAGCTGCAGTCGACTTTCCAAAGAGAAGATAAAAGTGTACGCCTGACGTGGTCCTAAGAAAGCTTCTTCCACAGGGCGGGAGTGTTGGTTAACAAGGTCTAGTGACGCTGATTTAAAAATGGGCGAGCAGGTGACCGCTGCATCCCCAGTGCTTAGCATAGAGGACACATCCACGTAACGTGTTCGAAAAACACTTGTATGAATGAATGAAAGCGGGGTAAATGACGTTTTGGACTAGGAAAGGAGGCATGCGCCTGCAGAGATGGTTCTACGGGGGAAAAGCGTAGAACACCGAGGGAAGGGACCGAACCCTTAGTGCCGGGAGGAAGAGATGGCTACGAGCTTCGCGAGGGCACTGACCAGAGAGAAGTCGGTGCCGGGCCAGTTGACTCGGAAAGGGATGTCATCGCTGAGTTGGGGGAGCGCTCGGCCGCCGCCGGACGCCTCTAGAAGGCCGCAGAGGACCAGTAACACTGGCCCGCCTGGGACCAGACTCCGCGCGCCGCCGCCTCCTTCCTCCATCCTCCACCGTCGATTTCTCCAGCCGCCGACACAACCTCCTCTGCCCACAGAGGAGAGGAGAGGAGGGGGAGGAGGAGGAGGAGGCGGCGGGACTACTAAACGCCCTGGCAGCCCGGGTCCCAACCGCCGCCACGTCTCCTTCCGGAGACCCGGCAACGCCGCCCCTGCCCGCTTGGGCTACTCGCCACCGTTTCCGGGGCGGGCGGCATATCAACATCCGGGGCCGCCGAGCCGTCCGCCTACGGAAGCCGGGACACCGATCGGGTCTTTCTTGTCTCCCACAACCGCAGTTTCGCGGGAGAATCGAATGTAGCAGCCTTCTGGGAGAGGACGTCGGAAGACCAGGCCTCGGACAAGTCTTTCCCGTGGAGAAGTGGCGGCACAAAGAGCCGGTGAGTCCGGGAGATGGCGGCCGCTCCCTCCCGCCACCCGTGCGGCTCTCTGGCGAGTGGGCAGCGGTTTGACCCTCACTGGAGCAGGAGGAAGAGAGTGTGAGTGGGACGGATGCTGGTCTTTAGATGGAAAAATTCCAAATAGCGACACGTGAGAAGTGGTGGTGTTCCGACTTATTTACCCTCTCGCTGCTTTTCTTTTTACTTTTCTCTGCGTATAACATCTGGACACTTTATCTCTCCGGGTTGAAGCTTCTCTCCACCTCTTCTGCTGTGGGCAGTGGTTATCTCAGTACTTTTAGCAGCTACGGACTAACGCAGGACACTGTGCTCAGTCTCTGCAGCCCTGGATTAAGGGATGCTCGAGCTGAGGAAACCTGTCACAGTAAAAGTACTGTAATTATCTGAGGTTGTCAGACGGAGCTTCTCCTCGTGGGGAGGGCAGCTACTAGACATCACACCCCCTATATTTTTACCGCACGTGGGGCTCCTCCATCCCAGAGTTGAGGTGTTAGCTTTTCAGAGAAGCTAAGTTTTTTTATGGGAGATTCAGGGCTAGGTGAACGTGAGTTTATGATCACGTGAGGTTAAGACACGTCTGAGGGGTTTCAGGATAAGAAAACGTTTTGGATTCTCCTCTCCCTCTTTTAAAACAAATGTCATTGTTTTAATTTCTAACATAACAGGTTTATACAGTGTTAGCCACAGAGCACCTATCATTGTCTTTCTGGAGGTGGGAAAAGCTAAATGTTCTTGCTAAATCTGCTAAGGGACCGTCTCCTTCACCCCTGCCCTGCAAATTTGAACCAAATCAAAAAGCAGGAACAGCAGTCTACTTTTTCACTTTAAAAACATTCTTTTTTTTTTTAAAACAAAACAAAACAAAACAAAACAAAAAAAACATAAGGAATCCACAGTTAAAAAGAAAATTACTTTGTTCCAGAATTAAAGTGTTCATTAATTTATTTTGCACCTATTATTAATGCTTACTTATACGTGTTATCACTGGGATTGATAAAATGACAGATAAATGTGTCTCTATCCTCTGTCTCTCATGGTATAGCAAGGGAGATAACACAAACAAATAGCTGCAACCTATTGTAATAATAGTTAACTTCTTTTTAGCATTTACTTTATGCTCTCCACTAGTCCAAGTACTTCACATGTATTATGAGGCAGGTATTATAAGTTATACAGTAGAAGAATGTTAGAGTGGAGATACAAATAAGTGAGGAATTCTGGAGTTTACAGGAAAAGCTTCCCAGGAGAGGTGTTCATCATTAGAACTGGGATTTTAAGGATACATAGGTGTTCATCAGTCGGGAAGAGAAGTACATTTCAAGTGTAATTTTTCTAGATGATCAATAAAAGCTTTTTGGTATAGTCAGAGGGCAGAGATTGGTGCTGTAGTGGAACAGAGGCAGTTAGTTTAAGGCAGGTTGCATATGCCCCTCAGAAGTGTGTAAGTTTTATCCAACAAGTCAATTTCTTGAGGGTATAGACTTTTTGCATTGGAATCATCTGAGGCAAACCCTTTTTCTCAAGTATACGAAGATTAATTCCAAATGGATTAAATCTTCAAGTGAACAAAAACAACAAAAGAAAACAATAGAAAAAAAGTTAGGGAAGATAATTGAACAATCCTGGTCAATAAAATAGGAAATCCTCAAGTCATGAAGGAAAAAAGACATAGTGGTACCCCTTTATCCTCAGTTACCCTTTCTGAGGTTTCACCAGTGGTCACCTACAGTCTGAAAATATTAAATGGAAAATTTCAGAAATAATTTATAAGTTTTCAGTTGCATGCCATTCTAAGTAATGTGATGAAATCATGTGCCGTCACACTTCATCCTGCCCAGGAGGTGAATCATCCCTTTGTCCCACGTATCCATGCTGTGAGTACAGTACAGTAAGAGAGATCACACTCACATTGTAGTGTTATAACTGTTCTATTTACTATTAATATTAGTGGCCTACTTTGTAAGTTAAACTTTACCATAAGTACGTATATATAGGGAAGAACAGGATATATAGAGTTCAGTACTATCCATGGTTTCAAGGAATCCACTGGAGGTCTTGGTGTGGATACCCCATGGATAAGTGGTGACTACTATATTTGACTAAATAAAAATGAAAAGTATTTGTACAGCTCTGGTTTAGTTTCTGGGACTGTAGTAATGAAATCTGCTTCAGTAGAGCTTATGTTCAAGTAAGGGGGGGTTATTTAACATGTGAATAATAAATAAGATCATTTCTGGTAATGGTAAATATTGCTTAGAAACTGGAGTTATGTGAAAGAGAATACTTCTGAGATGCACTGCTCAGGTCAGAGTAGACTTCTGTGAGCTGACACTTGAACCACGACTTGAAATGATGAGGAAGAAGCCACAAAGAAATTTCCAGGCATAGGCTCTGACGCAAGGATGAACTTTTTGAATTTCTTTTTTCAGTGATTGTTTTTTTTTCGTTTTTTTAAATTTTTTTTTAAATTTTTTTTTTATTTTTATGGTTTGCTGTTGCTCAATTTTAATGGATGCATCCATGGATTTCTTTGAGGATAGCACTTATAAATTTTAAACATTTATCTTCTGTTCATAGAAAGAAATAGTTGTGCTACCTTCAGGTCAGTTGTTTATTTTCATCCTTTTCTTTTGGCTTTTGCTCTTCCTCAGCTTGAGCTACTATTAAGGGAGCACGGGGTCAATTGTTGGGCCTAACTTTAGGGTCCATGGGTGAAATGTAGGAAAAGAGCTGCCTCTTCTTTTCTCTCCCAAATAAAGTGGGCTTTGTTATGGAGCATGAAGATGCTCTGATGCTTTCAGGGTAGGCTATTAATTAAAAAACAAACAAACAAACAAAAAAAATCAAAAACAGATGTGGTTTTAGCTAGAAACCAATATTGTTGCTGCTAGATTTTGTATGTAATAAAGGAGAGGGGTAAAAAGTTGGACTTGGCTATTTCATATATGTACTTTAATCATACTGATTTTTGTCCTGCAGTCCCCTCCTTTCTATTACTGCTGCCTCTAGGTTTGGTACTTCCCCAGGTTGTGCTGGCAGGAACGTCTTCTACACGGTTGCAGTTTTCTTATGCATGTGTGCATGTTTGTTCGAGACTGTTGTTTTCTCTGCACTGGCTTAATCCTCAATATCATCTCACCCTTCTGTCTTCCAGAATGAATGAATATATGTCAGTGGGGTTTTGGTAGGAAGCGGAGGAAAATCCATGTGTTTAGTTTGTCTTACACAGAGTAGGTAAATTCGTAAGTACTTGTGGAGCAAATCAGTTAATGCTGTTGAGAAAATTGGGCAAAGCATACTTTTATTTAAAAAAAATTATGGCTCTAGGATATGGGTAATTAAATGAATCTTTTCTCTTTTACTGTTTTTTTTTTATTCTTATAATTTTATCTTATTTTAGGAAAGAATTTCATTTGGGTTAAAACCTATCAGTGGATTCCAAAAGGCGACAAGAGTTGATTAGGGAAAAGGAGCTATTATTTTCTTTTCTCTCATCTGAAGTTTCAGATGCCCACTACATAAACAAACAAAACAAAATAAAAAAACTTATCAGTGGAAGTACAATATGAAAAAGCTGCCATCTTTCACATTTTCAAAAAAATGAATGGCCTTAATTCCTTTTTTTTCCAGTGCTTAGCACAGTGCCTAGCATGTTATAAGTAATCAATAAATGATATTTTGTTAGTTTAACTTATATTTATTTTGCTCATTTTCATCATCTAAGAAAATGGGGATTAATATATGTAAAGTACTTGAAATAGATTTTGACATATTTAGTGCTATGTAAGTGTTAACTATTATTATTTGATCCATGAACACTGTTTATTTTCTCCTTGAAACTTTCTCCGATCCTACTAGTTTAAATTAATAATTTGCCTATCTGCATTCTGTTTATATTTTATGTCATAGCCTTTCTATTAAGTAACAGTTGATTTACTTGCTTGTGTGTCTCTCCACCAAATGTGGTTCTTTATTGCTGGTACTGTTCTTTTTTATCTTGGTAGTTTTGGTGAGTAGTCATTGCTTGCTGCATGTCATTAGTCCTCATTTTTGCTGGATCTTAATGGATGAAGAGGATGGTGTGACTGGAACAAGGGATGGGGGTGCATTGAAATGTGACAAATAAGCCGGCACCAGATTGTAAGTAGTTGACTACCAGACTAAAGAATTTGATCTTTATTTTGTATGCTGTGGGAGGAATTTTTGATTACTGACCAAATTAGTTCTGTATTTTAGAAAGTACAGGAGAATGTACTGGAAAGAAGAGAGATTAGAGGCAAGGGGATGTAATATAAAGTCTTGCTCTTGCTATATTATAAGGTTCTTATTTTAGTTGAAAAATCTTCTAGCTCACACTTGAAGGGTAGGTAGATCTTATCATCATGTAACATTTTAAGCCATACCACAGATAGGCTTCAGGGCTTCTCTGATAACTTTAACTTATTAAAAAATGTTATATAAAGTTTTTAGTAAAATAACGGGTAAAATTTCATATAAACAAGGTGTGCAATTACATTTTGTACATATCATGAAAATTCATCTTCTCCAAAAGCTTTTAAATTAATGAGTATCTTAAATCTGTTGTGTTTTCTGTTCTAATCATCATTCAAAATTTAATGTGTATCATATGCAAGGATGTAATATGGGAAAAAAAGTTTCTAGTTGGGAAAAGAAGTGAATTCTGTTTTTTGTATACTAAATTTTAGGTGTTTGTGTATATGCTTTATGTATAAGACAGAGTTCTAAAGAGTTTGAGAAAGTAGGCTAGAGATTGGAAGTTTGCCAACTAGTAATGGTAAATGAAGGCTAGGATTTGATGAGTTTGTATATCTGATAAATAAGCAGTCTAAGATGTAAATGTAAATACAATGAAATGTTCTGCTCTTCTGGCATTAGTGTCATGAGCTGCTTGGTTACTAGTGTTTGATGCATCAGAGTTGTAAAGAAGGATGAAAACTGAGATCTTGGGTTGAACTAGGGAAGGGGTCATTGGAGATTTGAGATTAGGTGGAATATAGCAGAGTAAAATTAGATTGGAGGGGAATTAAGATGAATGGATAAAGAAGTAGAATACTGTAGTTAAAAAATTCTGTGGGGGATGGGAAAGCAGGAAGACAAAATAAATTGTAGGATTAAGTGGTGGTTTTTCCAGTTGTAGGATGTGTGTATGTGCTGACAAACCACTTATAATGGAAGATGATCCTTAAGAATGAAAAAGCCCTGAAACTCAAAGAAGCTAATTTTCATCACATAAATTTCATGTATAGAGTAATTTTAGTAGTTGTCTTTGGAGAAGTTAAAATTCTTTGATTAAAAAAATGATTCCACTATTCTTTGAATTTTTAATGTATGCTTAGGGTATTTAAGGCTTTAGAAATGCATAATGACAGATTGTTAAAAACTATAAATTCATAGAAAATATAGTTAAAATATTTTTGCTGATAAAATATAGGTATGATTGGAATATTTCATATGTAGATTTTTAACATGATGTGATGAGAAGGAACTTTAAGCACATTTATCATTTAACTGACTTAGAAAGAATCAGGAAAGAAAATCAGGGATGGTAAATTATAGGAGTATGATGCTTACATTGAAACTTGGAACTGCTCCAAAGTTATTATTTAAAAATGATATATCTATGGAAAAGAGAACTCTAATATAATGGAACAAAATGTTGACTGTAAAATGTTTGAAAAATATCTAATAAACCAAATACTGTAGGTATGATTGTAATAATTATGATTGTCAAAAATACTGGACCCATGGTACTCTGAATATACCATATAAAGTACTATTAGAGAATATTTATTGGGTATTATATCAGCTACTGTGTAATGCTTTACATATGTTAAAATTAAATGACACTTTCAAAATGTAAAATAATACACATTTCAGATACTTCATTAGTAGAAAATGAAAACATATATTTTTCCTATTTAAGGTGAAATGCATATTTATAGACAGTGGTCAACTTTTCAAATCAGTCTTAAAGGAATGGGTCATATTCATGCTTTCAAATATTCTGAATTGACATCACAACAACCTGTTTCCCTAAATAATTGACTTTTTGTGTACAGAGGTGGTATCAATAAAATGGTGTTTGTTTACAGTTCTTGATAGACTGAAGAGTGAATGTGTTGTTTGGAAGTGGGAAAAGGGAATATAATAGTGGCCTGGAGTAGTAGAAAGACCAATTTTTAAAAATCCACCCCCAGAAATTTGTATTACAAGTTTCTTTTCTCAGTGTAGAGTTTACACTCATACTTTTCTTGAATTCCTAAAACTTAACACCTGTTTGTACTCTGAGGAATGAGAGTCTGAGTTTTGTCTGATGATTAGGACAGAGAGAAAATGTTTTTAAAGTGAGTTCCAAGGGCTGAAAAAGAGAGACTTATGGTTTTGCTAACAAAAATAAGTTATGCTCTAGATAAGCTAGTACCTCAGTTATGATTTTTGCTGAGTTGGAGGCTCTAAACCCTAGCTTTTAATTCAGCACTGTTTAATTTTTCCATTGTAGGCATGTTTCTCCCTATCTCAATGAAAATGAATATCGCTGTCCCTGGGCTCTTTGGAATGGGGCCTCCCTATAGATGTTGGTGGTATCCCACATGTATATTCATATAGTTTGTCTACTTCCAACTGAAAACTAGAAAGACATATAAAGTGGAGATCACAAAGTAATCCCTCCCCCTTGATATTTTGTTATATGTTAAATGGTAAGAGTGACAAACTCCTTTGGACCTAGGTTTGTAAAATAAAAGCACAGATCTGTGAATTCACATGTGTGATGATTGTGAATTATAGCATGTAAATCTTGGATAAGCTTATTATATTTGTGGGAATCTATATACATCTATTAAAATTAACTGTAACATCTTTCTGTAACAAGTTATATACTATGTACTATTTCATTATACAAAATATTAATCTTGTTTACCTCCTGAAGATGTAGGGTAGTGACGATGGTTAAGTTCAGGTGTATTTTTAAATATATTGTGCTTAATATCTTGTGCTTAAGAGTCAGAGAAACCTGGCTTTCTGTTACTTATTAGATGTGTAACTGTGTACAAGTTACTATGGAAACAAGCTCAGAGGCGTTATCCAGGAAATGCCTCCATATGTGAAGTGCCTGACACATCCTTATGAGATACTCATTAATGAATGTTTGTACCTTTCCTGTTGTACAGGACAAGTGAAATGCTTTCTGGAAAACTAATATGGAAAATGTCGGAAGATGTTCAAAAAGCTGGATAGCTGAGTAAATTACCAAATAAGGTGTCAATAAATAGAAAAACATGAAAAGGAGTACTGTTCCTACTACGTAGAACAGCTTTATTTTATTATTATTAGCTATGCTTTGGTTTGAGGAATTTTTATTGTTTCATATTAGATTTAATGTAATACTGAAATTCTTTTCATGTTGAAAGATTTTTAGAGAGACTATACTGTTGAGAAAGGAATCACCTATAATCAAATAATCTGATTAGTTTGAATCAAGGCTAATTCTATGTGAATTAATAATGTACATGTATATTTCCTACATGAGCATTGTCAACACTATTATTCAACGGATACATCTGTTTAGGTGACAAGATAGAAGCAGGAAAAAAAGCTGTGTACAAAATAATCAGGTAATGCCACTTTTAAAAATTACAATTCTAAAAGTCATTTCAAACACCAAACTTTCATTATATATGTTTGTTAATTTGTATTAGCCCATTTTTAAAAAAAATTTTAGTATAAGGTTAACAAAGTGTATAACAGGCTACATTTAGTGGATGTGATTTGTATTATGTAATTTTTGCTTTTTTAGCTGAATTTTTTCCATGAGTAAAATGCATTTATTCAGAAGAGGAGAGGTATAGTACATTATAATTCCAAGGACATTTTTATATTAAAAATGCCATTTTGGGTGCTTAAATTGGAAAGGGTTCCATTTATTATCTGAACAGGAAATTCATAATCAAGGATGAAATCTTATCTACATTACTGTATATTTCTAATTACCTATTATTTTAAGCTTGTATATTTTAAACCATGGTTACAGAATTACTGTATAGGAATATTCTGAAGGTAAAACCTTATTTACTGGACTTTTATTTTCATTCTCTACAACTTCAAAATAGTACTGTGATATGAAACAACAGAATGATTTTTACTGTGTTAAAAACAAGCTCTGAACTGCATCCTTCATTGTATTTTTCTAAAGAATTCACTTCTCATGAGTAAATGTTTAATAATCATATAATTAGGAAATCATAATATTATTAAAACTTGAATTTTTTCTTTAAGTATACCCTAATATTTTGAATATGTTTCAGGATACTTGCAATTAAACTATAAATTTTGATATCTTGACGATAACATTAAAAATAAATAAGATCTTCAAGTAAGCACGTTTCCAAATCATACTGCCATTGTGCAAAAACTGTTTTCTAAAGACTAAAAGCTGTGCTTATTTGGAAAAGTCAATAATTAGGTCTTTATAAGCAATTGAGGTTCTGTTTTCCTTCTAAACGTTCCTTTACTAATTTTTCCAAAGAGAAAAGATGCTCATCTGCATCTTCTGGCACAAGGTTCCTAATAGAATTTGCGAGTTCAAAAAGGTACTCTGTATTTCTTCCACTTGGACCAGCTGCATTAAAAATTTGTTCAGCAATATCTTCCAGAGGTGCAGGACCAAGATAATTAGGATTATCACATGTTCCAATATAAAGCAACACACTAAATGGTTTTGTTGTGGGATCTTTTGGATAAAAAATGACTGTTGCGGTTCTGTAGCCTCCTTTCTCTCTGAAGTCAAGGTATGCTTTTACTTCTTCCTCCTTTCCTACTGGTAATCTGTAAGCAACACCCCATACACAACCCTGTTGAAAAATGAAAAGAATATATTATTTAGTATTTACAAGGCTAAAATAGGTGAAGAGATATTGTAATCTAAGAAAATATCTTGTATCATCTTAGAAATCAATAGTTTTCTTCACTTAGTGCACTGAAGAGGTACAAATAAAGGAAATCAACATTTTAAATTCTTCAGTCTGAAAAATTTCCTTGCACACCAGGATATTTATCTTTGTTTAAATTTTTGAAAGTATGTCTTTTATCTAATGAAACTGAAATGAAAAAATATCAGGTCTTTATTTGGGCATTAAAGATATAGTTCTAAAGCTTTAAATCCATAAGCATTTCACTGATGGTATAGGGCAGTAGTTTCCATACTGCTTCATAGTGTAGTACTCGAGCCTACCTCAGATGCTGGCTGGATATGAATGTTGGGGTACTAGCTGGGAGAGTTTTGACACTCCAAACCCCTTCAGCTAGTTGCTGAACATCACTTATCTTTTTACATATTAGGTGTTCTTTTTACAGAGTGTTCTGTATTTTAAAGCTCTGTAGTAATTAAGGCTATATCGGTTTCATTTTTTGTTCATTTCTTCACTGCATAAACAACCTTTCATATATCCTTTGTAAAATTACTCCATCCAGAATACTACATGGCAGCCTCTTTTGTCAAGAGAGCCCATGAACAAAGTGTCATAAAAAAATGTACTATAGCTGCAAAGTTTTTTTTAGTATTAATAAAATATTTGTGATATAAGCAAGATTTACAGTTTATAGTACAGATTTTCTAGTTTCTTGACAACTTTTATTAAGTTTAATTATTAAACTTTAGGTTGCTAAACATCTTCTTGAATAATTAACATTCTGTAGAAACAAAGTACCATTTATTAACTTTAAGGGTTATAGTTACCTTTGAAGCCATTTTTATAGATGCTGTTCCTAATGTAAATTATGAAAGCATTTCACAATTCTACCATTATTCATCTGCTGTTGCTCACTGAAGATTTTTGTACATCGAAATCCTTTCCAAAGTTAAATCTTTAACTTAATATAAAACTGAATTTAAACCTCGATAAAATGATTGAAAATATTTAAGAAACAGAGGACTATTGGGTAAATAAGTTTTCCAGTGCTCCAACCTCTTTAAAAACCTGTTGTGCTATTGATAAATTTAGGCAATAAAGAAAGTGGTAATTCCTAATTAAGATTTTTGCTGGAAATATAAGACTCCTAGCAAATATGAGGCGAGCTTTAAGGGTTCCATTTTATTTTTAGTGGTAGTTAGGCTGGCTCCATTAATGTCAAAGGAAGCACAAAATTCTATTAACAAACTCATTAAGGAAAAAAAAAAGACTACATGCCATTTGGTTTTCTTTTGTTATCTACCTTGCATTCTGCATTCCAGCCTTTTCCAACAGATGAAAAGAAACAATAGAGAGGAATTCTAGACCTAGTGTAGTTCAAATGGTCTGTAATGACTGTTAATACAATTTCATTTATTATTAAAACTAAGAAACATCTCAAAAGCTTATATGATTAAAGACTATATGAAAAAAGTAATTATACCATACCCCAGGATCTTCAACAAGAGTCACAACTCTTCCAGGCTGTTTTAAAAAAAGTAAAAAAAAAAAAAAAAAAAAAAAAAAAAAAAAAAAAAAATTTTTTCTGAAGTTATTTAATCATCTAACCAAGCATCAGCAACTTACTGTTGACATGGAATATTTTAACTTTACTTGCTCAATTTTTTTAAAAGCACTTATGTTTTTTGATAAACTTTAAGATGAATTAAGTGAGAGAATCTACTTTATCCAAACTATTTTGGCCTTTCTAAGCCATTCCCTTCAATTTGTACATATTAGGTATATATTATGTTGACTTAAAATGGTTATATTAAAAGACACACCTGTGACTAAGTCTCATCTAAAATGGAAGGCAAATGGAAGAAGCAATTACACATAAAACTTCTGGTCATTTTTTCCTTTTAGGAAGAGAAAAGATTGCTATAGTTTTATTAATGCATAAAACATGGCATTCCAGGGTGCTTTCCTATGGGGAAGTGGTTCTCAAACTTTCGTGTAGATCAAAATTACTTGGAGGGCTTGATAAACACACATTGCTATGTCACATTCTCAGAGTTTGATTCTGAGAATTTGCTTTTTTTTTTTTTTTAAAAAAAATATAATTCCTACCTTGTGCCAAAGGTTATGTATCTACTAACATGTTAATAACATCATTAGAATGCTGAGTTGTAAACCACAATTTTACTTACTTGATGCCCATTGGCAAGTACTGAGCCTAAATCATTCATATATTTGTGTCATCCTTGTTGCTGTTTCCTTCTAGTCTTTGTCTACTTTGTATAGATAATTAGTAATCATGGAATATATGGGATTTTGTTTCTTATTTATTTTCCTGTTAGTCTTTTCATACATTTTAATAGTTGGGTGATCTTCTATCATCAATGAACTGTAATTTAAATTTTCCTGTGCTATTTCATTGGACATTTAGATTTGACTTATTTTGTATTTAAGATAATGCTACAGTGAGGATACCTATATTGCTATGGGTCGTGTAGGTATTGCCCTATTATTTTCAATTTCAAAGTTAATTAGGAGCTATTTATTGAATACCTACTTTGTGTTGTAGAGAATACAAAACTTTAATTCTTGCTTCCAAGAGCCTACATTGTAATTCTGGAATAGGAACTTAACATGTGAAATTTAGGTAGAGAATACTTAAGTGCTAAGATGTATAGTATTTGTTAAGTACAGTAAGAATTCCAAGTCTTGAGTGGTCAGAAGGAAGACAATTCTGGTAAAAGGGTACTGTGACTCATGATTGAGAAGTGAGGGCCTAGAGACAGTATCATACCAAGCTAAATGACTTTAGCAGAGGGTCCCGCATGTAGGGAAGATGATGCAAACAGATAATGAGAAATAGGAGAGTCGGATTTGAAAAGCCAAAGAGTGGAATTGAAATTAGGGGAGAGTGGAAAATAAGCTGTTAACATTTGGGAGAAATAGGAAATAAGGAGCTACTCTAGCACTTGAGTCACAGGTGACTGGCATGATAAAAGAAATGTTTGAGGAAGATCATGGTAGTAAATAAAGTTAGAGTGGGAAGGAGGTAGATTCTGAGTAAGAAATGTTAGTGGTCCAGGTGACAGGTTCTGTACTGCACCTTTCCATGCCTCCCCTTCATTCAGCTAAGTCATCAATTCTTGGTAGCTCTGTCTTCTGATTTATCTTCTGAATCTAGTTCTAATTTATCTCAGTCGCTTTCTTTGGGAGCTCACTGCCTGCTTCTTGTTTTGCTTTCCTCCAGTCTTTTCTCTATTTGGCCCTAGAACGACTTTTTGGTGCAAAAATTGGGCCACTCATTCCCGTGCTTTGAATTTCTCAGGGTTGTATTATACAGGATAAAATAAAAATTTCTTAGCATGATTTAACTACAAACCTCATTTCTTACCCGTTTCCCTCAAGCTGTACTGAATTATCTATTACTTTTACAAACATTCATATCTTTGGATATACTGGTGCCTAGTGTGGCACGCCCTTTCTTCTTTCATATCCCTCTGATATTCTCTTGCTATTCTCCATAAAGGCTTGGCTGACTCCCCAGACAACTGTAACAGCAGTAGAGAAGCAGCAGCAGCAACTCCTAAACTCTCATTGTTCCTTTTATTCATTTCCTTTATAGCACTTATCGGGTACTGTTGTTTGCATACTGTCTCTACTTATATGTAAGTGCCCAGTAGTAATTGTTGAAAGGAGGAGGAGGGGTAGTAAAGTCTTAAACTTATGGAATACAGCATTATATAGAGAGTCATTTTAAGGGAAAATAAATGGATCCTTGTGACTGCTTTATGGATGAAACAGACATGGACTGTTGGTACTACTGATATATTTTCTAAAACTTAAGCTCTTTTGTTCCTAAAATACAAATATATTGTTATTGAGAAACAATATAAATGCACTTAAATGATTTTTTTGGGGGATTGAAACTGAAGGTCTTTCAAGCTGAATGAAATTGGAGGATGTTGTGAAATATGAGTCATGATGGGAGCTTTTATTGAATAATGAGTAATGTTTCTGATCTAGAAGTTGGGGATTTAGTAAATGTTCATGATTATTTCTTGTGTTAAAACATTTCCTCTTTTTGAAATTGAAATTTATATTCTCTCCGATGTGACATAATATTCACATTTGAATAGATCTTCATTTGGTGAGAAATTGCTAGTTACATATAAATGAGATACTTGATTAAATATATGAAGAAATTAGAGTTTAATGAAGCCAAAAAGAACGCATAATTTAATAAAGCTAGTAAGTTTGGTATTTTTCCCACAAATGTCACATTGTAGTATGTGGGAATAAGTCTAACATTTGTTTAATATCACATTTCATACATAATGATGATTCACTTGGAGCATATGTTGCTGTAAAAAACAGTCCTATGACATAGTATCTATGTCATTCTTCTAATTTGCTGTAGGCTTTTGAATTCTTGTTTGTCAGTTAATATATAAGTTTGGTGATCCATTACAATAAAAAATGTGAAGTAAAATAATAATGTTCTTTCTAGTTTTTTTTTTTTTTAACAGAACAGTATACTTAAAAAATGTTTAGTACTTAGACTTTAATTTGCTGTAATGGATTCTTTAAATAAAAGTGGGTGTAAAACTATAGCCAAGGTAATTTCCCCCCCTAACTTTCCTGCCCTGTATTTTAATAAATTTAAGTAAAAAGATATTGGCTTTTAGAGCTCCCCTCTTTTAAAGAATCATGAACTGTTGTATTAACTTGACAGTTTCTTTTCATCTGTCTGTTCTCACAGTGTACATATCTCAATGTGCTGTATAAGAAACATACATTTTAGTTGAGACTAGAGTAGTAAAATATGCTATTGTGCTTTTGGATCAATACTAATCTTTTTAAAAAATGGTAATTAAGCTTATACAACGTTCATTGTATTTTAGAGAACATGCAATTAAAAATTTTATCCTCTTCCAAAAGTTAGAAGGTTAACTGAAACAAATATTCAAGTTATCCAAATTGCTAGTTACCCCAAACTAAGTTTTCCGTACAGATTAGTTGCTTTGCAGTCAATACAAGGCTAATTTCCATAAGCAGTGAGCTCCTAATTCTCTGTACAAAACATATTGAGATGAGTGTCTTAGCATGACTGACTGAAGAATGGATCAAAGAACTTAACATTTCACATTTATAATTTAGAGGAGAACCATGGAGAAAGAAACATTAAAATAATGCTGGATATAATAATGTTACTCAAGTAACCAGGAACTCGTTTAACTTTGCTAGTAGTTAGTTAACAACCAAAGTGATCAAAGTAAGCTCCTTAATAACTTGAGGTAATTTTGGAAACTACTGTGACCTTAGGCGTCATAAAATATAACCTTTGTAAAGATATAAAGAAACCCCAGAAATAACATACATGTTTGAACTCAAACCAATGTAAGTCTGCCAGAATGCAGAAATGCCAACACATTTAATTTCTAAAAAGCAGTATTTCCAAGTCGGTTTTAGTATTTAAACTCCGTGGTGACTCAAAGCTTGATTTTCCCGCCGTTTTTTTGGGGGGGGGGCGGGGGAGGAAGAGGGGACAGAGGTTGCTCAGAGATGGGGTCCCCGGTCAGCCTTTTATGAGCTTGTGTGCTTGTGCCCATGCTACTCGCCTCCTCAAGGAAATTAACCAACAGCATCTGAAGTGGCTTCAGAATAAGTGCCCTAGGTTTGAGAGGTGGGAGGCAAGTGGCCGAGGACGATACATAGATAAAACAGCATCATCCCTAACCCACATGCTCGGACCTCGGAAGCGTTGTGATGTGTGTCCTGCGAAGATGGGTCATCAGTTGCGGAGGAGCGCTTCAGGCACAGTAAGTGTGGGGGACTGGCTAGTGGCTCACCTTGCCGGGGACTCCGCGGTGGTCTGTGCTGCCTTGCCAGAAACGCCTGCTGTAGCCTGTGATGTATCCGACCTGCTTGTCCTGATAGGGGAAGTCCACCTTCCAGATCAGCGACCCGTAACCAAAAACCCACATCTTTTCCTTGCACCTCCGCCGCCACACGGCTGCGGTCAACCCCTCTGCTGTAGTCCCCGAGGTGCGGGCAGGGAGTGCTCCTTGCCCGACGCAAGTTACCGGCTGCGCAGTAGCCTCACTGCCTGGTTGGTTGCGCAAAGCACACTGGGACTTGAATTTCGAGGTACGTGTTCTGACTTGGTCAACATTTTTTTGTTTCCTTGTTTAGGGTATCAGGAAGCATTGACGTTCTGAATGCTAATAATTCTTCTGCAGCCTCTATAAATCACCCTAACCTTTCTTTCGTGCGCGGACTACAATACCCACAATCCTTTTCTGGGGTTCGTGGCTCTGAGGTTGAATTATCTCCCTTTTTCGAACTAGGGAGAGTGCGAGAAAAGAGGCTTGCAGTCTTAGCTTGCGTGTGGTCTAGATCCCGAGAAGGGATGTACGGGTATGGAAGTTGGCACTTGTAAACACATTTTGTTTCATTTTGAAAATCAGGGTTCCTGTCCATATTACAGCAGTCAAAGGAGCACAAGCTGGGAATGTGACCCATATTTGACTTTATGTACATTTAAAAAAATCATTTGCTTTTTTTATCTTTCAAATAAAGGCAGAAAGTGTATGCTTGGGCAAGAGCTACTATTTCAACAAAATTTTCTTACGTAGTTAAAGTTTACACGCAAAACGCAAAACAACCTTATCGTCTTTAGTATCCTCAGCAGCTCACTCAGAAAAGAGTGGGCAAAGGTCTTGGCTCATTTACAGGCTTTGAAAGATATCTGGGGAACCTCTAGAAATTGTATACACAGTATGGGGTCTGTTTATTTTTCTGGGGAGAAATTTTATAGCTTTTATAAATTTTTCCAGTAGGTCAAGGATTCTAAAAAAAATGCTAAGATCTGCTGATTAGACCTACTGTTCCAAAATATTGTTTAGGAAGCTCACTTGGACTATCAGGGCTGCGTTTCTCTGTATGTGAAAACAAAAGACTTACCAAATGATTGATTGTTTTTTTTTTTTTTTGAGGATTTCTAACTAATTCACGATCTTTAGCTTTATAAAAGAATGCAAAAACAGTCAGGTTCAAAGAATATTATTTGTGCTCTTAAGAAATCAGGAAACTGCTACAAAGAAAAACTTAGTTTAAGAATAACCTAGTCTTTTCATATTTTCTCCCAAGTTCTAGTTCCACGTTGCTTAAGATGGTTAGTTTTCCTCCACCACCAACTTTTTTGAAAAATTTCAAAAATACAGAAAAGTTAGTAAAGAAAATTATAGGGATCGTTGATATGGCGTTAGCGTCCACATGGGTCCAGTAATTAATATTTCTCCACAGTTGCTTCACTTTTTTTCTTTGTATATACTTTTTATCTAAAACATTTGAGGTAAGTTGCATGTTAATGATTTTTCACTGTTAAATACTTCTAAGAATAAGGACATTCTCCTACTAACCGCAATGCCATTGTCACATCTAAGAAAATTAGCAATAATCACATCATCAAAATGTATTTCATATTCAGATTTTCTTAATTATCTCAAAATTGCTTTTTGTGGCTGATATTTTTCACCAATCCAGGATCCAGTTCAGGTATATACATCACATTGGATTGTTTGTACTCTCTTTTAGTCTAGAACATAGGAAGGTTTTTTTATAAAAGGAGGTCTTATATTCATTCATGTTAACTAGTTGATATTAAGGATTGAAGGGAATGATCCTGTTATAGTACATTTCTTTTGCCTTCTTAAATAAGAAGCTCAAAATATTACTTACCCAGTTCTGATATTTTTTTCAGATTATTGCTTACTAATCTGAATTGACATTTTTTTTGTAACTGAGAAAAGCCAATAAAATTTGAAAAAGATTCATACTTGTTTTGACTCAAATGCTGTTTTTTATGTCTTTGGAATAGTATTCTTGTTTATATTTGTTTTTCCTACATAGAAAAAATTCCTGTAATAGTCGGAGTGCTTCTAAATTGCCCTAGACCATGTGGTTTGTTTGTTTTGGGGTGAAATTTGGATGGACTAGAAGTTAGCATAGTTCAAAAAAGTATAGTTTAACATTCAAGATTCTCCAGAGCCTTCAGCCGTATCTCCAACCTCATTTTTCTACTGTTCCTTGTTAACTCTTCCTTACAAAATGAAACAATTGTTTCCCTTATTCGCTGTTCTTTACTTTTTCTTGTTCATTTCTATAATTTTGGTTATATCTTTCCTTCTGCCCATTGTCTCATTGTCAAATCTTCCCTCTTCTTTAAAGCCCAGCATATATCTCACCAAGTTGAAGTCATTTCTTCTTCCTTTGACTATGACTTTTTATTTGTACTTTTCTTTTGGTATTTTCTGCCTTTTATTTCGAATAACATATATTTATCATTTCTGAATCTATACATAACTTGAGATAGAATCTATGTATCGTTATATCCTTCATATTGCTGATATCTAGTTGGTGCTCAGTAAATAACTGTTAACTGAATTATTAAATATTCTGTAATAAATATCTTCACTTTCCTAGTAATGGACTAGTTGATCCAATCAGATTAATCCATGTCTAATCTTAGCTGTTTGGCTCAGTAAAGAATTAGTTTCTGCAGTTATATTTAGCTTTATTATTATTATTATAGCTTTATTATTAAATGTGATCATGGATAAGTTTAAATTTACCACTGGAAATGCTATGTGCTTTTTTTTAAAAATCTCTTCCCTCAAGCCTTCCTTTTCTGGATAAATTATTTAGAATGTGGTTCTAGAAAGTTTTTCACCTTTATTGGACTAGACATGTTGGTACTTCCTGAATTACTTCCTAAGATTATTAGAAAAAACTAATACGGGATGGGAGTGTTATTGGTAGAAGCCTGAATCTGACTTAGCTCAACCTGCCTCATAAGTTTGACTAACAAGAAATTGTCTTTGTAAGATTTATATACTGACAGCTATACTGGACACTGACACCAGGGGTATTTGAAATGAATTTTGAAGGGAGATGATGAGAAAGAGGGCAATAATGCTGTGAGGAACTTTCTGGGCTGGTGGTGTAGGAAAGCTGAACTCATATTTTTATGATTCTCTTTATTCATTTCAGTATATCCAGTCAGTGGGACAGTTTCATCAAGGAAGGAGAAACTGAGTGTTTAGTCCTTTCTGGAAAGGACCAGCAGGGGCAGGAAAACTAGTATTACAGCTTAACTTTGCTTTTTTCAATAAATGTCCTTTACTTTTTTCTAGCCTCTTTGGGTTTAGCTTTTTCCTATAGAGAGCTATAGATTAATTCTTGAGGCTGAGCATTGCTGGTCATTAGATGGCCATCTCTGCATAATAGAGTATGCATTTAGGATTAGTATGCATCTCTGCATAATAGAGTACGCATTTAGGATTAACTGGAGGTGTTTAGCTCTCTCATCAACAGTTCCAGTGAGTACATTTTGATGGGGTATGAGTAGGAGCAGAAACCTGTAGGAAGAAGCTTCTCAGACACCTTTTCCAGAGGTGAAATAAACACTCAAAACTCCATTGATGTCTTCAATGAGAACATTCTAAGGAATCCCAATTCACCAGAGAGACTCCTGGGTTAGACTCTAGCAGGTTCTGTGGTGTGACAGGTCGCTTTCTACACTTCAGGCTCTTCCTCAGCAGTCACATGAGAGATGCTACGTAGGTCCACTTCGATCTGCTAATCTCTATGAGTTCAGTGTTGTTTTATTGATTATAATGTTTTCTTTTTGCTTTGTTTTGTAGACTGGTCAGAAGAATGGATTTTACAGAGGCTTACAATGATACCTGCTCTACGGTTGGACTTGCTGCCAGGGAAGGCAATGTTAAAATCTTAAGAAAACTGCTCAAAAAGGGATGTAGCATCGATGTTGCAGATAACAGGGGATGGATGCCAATTCATGAAGCAGCTTATCACAACTCTATAGAATGTTTGCGGGTGTTAATTCATACAGGTAGAGTAAATTCAAAGTGTAGGAAGCTGGGCTTGCAAGCTGGATTAATAAAACAGTGGATAATTCATGACTTATTAACAGTAGTATTTGTTTCCTTTTCTAGAACCATAAAATAATTGCCTGTGTGTTATTGAGAATGATAAGATTGCCTGCCTTGGGTTATATAAGTATGGTGTTCCAGCTTGACATCTATAAATGTTGTTCTTTATGTGGGAGTGCTTGTTCCTGGCCCATTTTTATTGTCTGAGCTAGGTTTAAGCATTTAGTAGTTTACTGGTCATGGTTATTCTTCTTCTTGCAAACAAAAGGAGCAGTGTTACTGAACTTGAGGGTATGCGTGTTTGCTTGAAGTAGTCTTTTTTAAAAATTTTCATTTTAGATTCTTTAATTTGGGGAATCTTTCCAATTACATTGACTTTGCAGTAGAGAACAGGATAGACAAGGTAAAGTTTTGTGGAAAAAAATAAAACAGTAATGAAACAGACAGCAATCCTGTGCTACCATACATCTTTTTCCAACTCTATTCAGTTGACTTCATGCTAGTAACTAGAGATCAGCTATGTGGGAGTATTTGCACCCCAGAAATCAGCCAGTGCTATAAACCAGTGCTATAATCTGGGCTTTTTTCCCCTTCCCAAGCCAGTAACACATTTACCAGCACACTACTGAGTAAAAGGCTTGGTGCATGAGACTGAATTGGAGATTCTGACACTCAAGAGACAGATTGGGAAGACACTTAATGGTGACAGAGCACTGCTTTGTAACAGTCTTCTTACTAAAAACTTGATTTACATTATTTAATACAAAACTGCTGTTGAGGCAATGTTATTCCCATTTTATTGGTGAAAAAACCAAGACTCAGAGAAGTTGCCTTGTCAAAGGTTATATAATAAAATATGGTATTTGATTTGAACTTATTTCTCTCTGACTCTAAAATCCATGTTTTTTTTCACTATATCATTCTTCCAACATTTAATCAAAATAAACATTTTTAGCATTCAGTTGTTGTAAACTAAGGTTGAACATAACACTCTATGTTATAACATTCAGTATTATGTTTCATTGATCATGGAAATTTAGATTTTCTTCCCTGTATTACTTACCACCACTAGGAATAACTATTTAAACTTTAGACTTCAAGGACCATAGCTCATCAGAATTACTAACTCCTTACCTCATGGATGGGAAAGGAAATAACCCTTACATTGTTTTTGGTGGTTTTTTTTTGTTGTTGTTGTTGCTTGTTTGTTTTGTTTTAAGGGATGAGGGATGGCAAGGCTAAATTCCCATGTTGTAATACAGGAACTTTGTCATGACTGCTTTTTTTAAGTCACAAGTTCTAGAGTCTTTTTCAGTTGAATGTTTAAAGATACTAGAAAAATAGACTTTATGTCTCAGATTTTAAAAGCTTAATATATTTTTTTCAGAATTTGTGTGGAGTTAATTCCATAGCTTGAGTTCCCCAACTATCTCTAGTGACAAATAAAGGCCTGAATTTGAATATTCTTGTTTAGTCAGTAACCTCATTCCTGATATACCATTATACCTCCCCACCTCAGAACAGTGTCGTTTATGTTACAGTTTTTTCCCTTTTAGCTGCTTAATAAACTTAGGCATGCTTTTCACTGAATGTACTAGAATTGGCTGTTCAAGTCATCTGTGTTTCTTTTAAAAATTTAAAATTCACCTTCATTATTAATGGCTCTTTTTTTTAAGTTTGTTATTTTTAGAGGATAAGATAGCCACACATAGTTAACTATGTGAATAGTTGATATAAATGGTCAAATAAAATTTTCTCACTATTTTTATTCAAGTTCACTATTATGAAATACTTTGGATAATTCTAATTTATTTTTAGTGTGTACATAGGGATTAGTGTGGAGTTGAGAGATAGGAAGTTGGTTTTGCAGAAGGTAGGAAGCAGCTATATGACTTATTTTAGGAGGTGATGACATTTTTGGTCTCAGTCTTTCATGAGTTTGGTTGCTCTCTGTAGTTGGAACTAATGTCCAAAATTCTATCAGTTTTGGTTATCTGACTAGAAAAATCAAATTAGAATGTGGCAAAAGGGCTACATAGTCTAATGGTCACTTTAAAAAATGTTTTATATGTTATTTGGCCCCTCTTCCCTTTTGTAAATAATAATCCTCTGCTTTTTAAACATTTCTAGATGATTTAAGTTTAAGACATTGACCGGTGAGGAATAGTAGGGGACTACTTTGTAATAGGTGTAGCTGATATACAGCTACATATGAGGAAATATTTTAAAATGACGGTAAAGTGTAAAAGTTTCTGGTCTTGAAGAGTGAAGTGAAGTATTTTCTGCTTAATGATGATAGTAACATCTTTGTAGCTGAAGCAGTTAGCTTGGTATTATGGGTTAATTTTAAAAGTTTCCAAAGCATGTTTGACATTATTGTCATTCTTTATACTTGCTATACCTGTGTTTTATATGATTCATAATGCTCTTGTCCCTTGTGGCTCAACTGATATACATAAATGTGTCTTTTAAGATAAATTTCTACCTCCTCGAGTTTCATCTAATATTAGTAAACTGCCAGAGATTCCTAAAACATACTTTTTATTAATGCACTAAAGTATGAAGGTGTCAGGCCTATATGAAATGAATGGAGGGATCTTAAATGTTTAGAAAGTTTTGCTTCATTGTCTGTTCAATTTAGTTCTAGAATGTAGTCCAAGAATCATACATTGTTTTCTCATTCAAGTTGGAGGAAAGTATTAAAGTGTGGTATGGATTACTTAGAAATTTAATGTGCATATATATATTTTCACTTTAGCTTTCTTTTAAAAGTATTAGCACAAATAACAAATTTGCTTGTGTTCTTTCCTGTATTGGAAATTTGGTGTAATGAGTATTGATATTTCATGAAGCTTGTTATCTTAGAGGGCAATAGTAATCTTCCGTGGCAATTAAAATGCCGTTCAGTCTTAAACCATTTGCTGACTAAAGGTGACTTAAAATCTTATAATTATAGCATATTGCTAACAAATGTTTTTCCTTGGCAAATATATGATATATATATAGTACTTTTTATCAGTTCATGTTAAGAAAATATTATGCTATCATACTGAGCATGCTAACAGATACTAATAGTCCTTAGATAAATAAGGCAGTGTAGTATAGTGATTAAGAGTTGTGTTCAGATGGACCTGGGTTCTACTGACGCCATCATTTTATTGTTGTACCTTGGACAGGTCTTTAAAACTCTTAATGGTTCAGTTTTTACATCCGTAAGATAGAAATACTTCATTGTTATAGCTCAGGCCAGAAACTGTGGGCCATCCTTAATTCCTTTTTTTTATATTCTTCATCCAGTCAATCAGCAAATCTTTATGTGTGTGTGTATGTATGTATTTGTATGTGTATGTACCCACACACATACAATCACACCAATTTTCCCCGTTCCCACAACCACTAATACCTTGGTCTGAGCCACATTGTCTCTTGCCTGGATTGCTGCAGTAGCATCCTACCTAACACATCTGTTTCTGACCCTGCTTTTTCCTCATTTGACCACAGTCTAATCTTAGTATATCAGAGGGATTCTTTTTATAGTATGTTAAACTATGTCTTTTTCCTGCTCATAAACCATTTCATTCTGAGTAAAAGTACTATTACATGGTATTTCATAGTGTATATGTAATATATTTATTATTCTCCTGTTGATGGATGATTTGTTTCTTAAGATTTTGCTAATTATAATGCTGCTTCAGTTAACATCCATCTATATGTGTGCGTGTGTGTGTGTGTGTGTGTGTGTGTGCGCATGTAAATCTTTGTGTACATAAGTGAGCATTTCTGTAGGATGGAGTTTTAGAAGTGAAATTGTTAGTGCAAGGAGTATGCAGAGTTAAAATATTTATTGTGTTAAATTATCTGCAGTATTAATCAGAACTCTTTCAGTAATCAGTGAAAGAAACCAGTTTAAACTAGCTTACACAAAGAAAAGGAATGGAGTATAGTAGCTCATGTAAATGCTAAGACTGCGTGGTAGCTCCGTTTAGGCATTGCTGAATGCTAGTATTCAAAACTGTCATTAGAACTCTGGGTCTCCTATTTTCTCACCTCTGCTTTTCTTTTTCTCTGTGTTGATTTTGTTCTCAGGAAGGCTTTATCTTTGAAAATTTTGGGTATACTTCATCTTTAAAGTGCTTTTTCTGTAATCCTTACCTGTTATGTGTGTTTTATATGTTTCATATATTTTTTTAATATTTTCATATATTTTCTAATATATTTCATGTATTTCATATATTTTAGTGTCTAATATCTCTGTGATGCCTTCAAACCTCTTCTTTTCCACTGACTTTTTCTTTTCATCTTATGTGCCCAATGAAATCTCTTTAAGGGTTGTTTGAAAATTTACACATAGTGGAATTCCTTGTGTTGTGGGATTATTTTATATCCATCTCATTCATAGAATTTCTAAATAAAACATAATGAGATGATGTACATTGTGCAGAGTTCTTGACTATATAATCTACTAAGATTAACATTCATCATCCTTTGGGATTGGCACATCTTAAATTTGTTGGGCCTCATCAAATTGTGGCTTAGTTTTTGACATTAGGCTCTGATCTTAATATTTAACCTATGTTAACCTCTACTTATATATTTAACTTCTACTTTAAACCATGTGGTTTTGCTTTTCTTCTTAGGGGTTTGCAGAAAACCAAATAAAAATCTACCACCCATCACTTAAACAAGTAAACAATATTATATATAAGTAAAAGGACACTTTGTATCAGGAAACATAGGATTGTGGTATCATTGCCAGAATGTTTAAGTCAACTCTTCTCATTGCTGCACAGGTGTCAGTGGCTAACATTGGTCTAGCCGACATGGCCTTCATCTTCAAAGTGCAGCCAAGAAAGAACTCACAAGTTGTCATGACAGAACTGAAGTGCCTGTTGTGTTTGTCCTTTAGGATGTCTTTAATGCCCTTACCCTTTAAAGTTTCAGTAAGCAGAATAGAAGCAGAAACCTTTTTGCCTTCCAATGAGAATAGAGATTAAGGCATTAAAAACTAAATATTGTATCATTTTTCTAAGAATCCCTCTTACAAGGAAAGGAAGAGAGTGAGAGGGTTGTGGTTGATGGTACAATACAAGATACATAAGGTCCCTTTGGTCCCCACATATCAATTAAAGAGGGCAGTTTATCATTGGAACTTCCAAAACCAATTATATGGGGTCCTGAAGACTCTTTTTTTAAACGGTATTTTGGAGACTTGCTCAAATTTGTAATGACTGTGACAGAACATAAATACTGTAATTCTATTGAACTCTTTTCAGGATTGGAGCAGCTATTTTATCTTTGTTTTACTGCTAAGGAACCTGTGAGGGTTTAAGTAATTTACCCAAAGAGTAATCCAAATTATAACTGGCAGAGCGAGGACTGCAGCCCAAATCTTCTGACTCAAAGTCCGTTGCTTTTGCTAAACCATGTTACCTTCCTGGTTTAATGGTTTTAGACCTAGCTAAATATATCTATTTTTATTATATAGGTAAGATCTTTCAGGATCTTAATTTAGTAGCAAACCTACTTTACTATTTTTTATCCTGAGTGAGAAGTGCCTTTTCTTGTCTTTACTTCATAGATAATTGCACAGGAGGTTTTGTTTCCCTCTGTAAAATGTGTGTGTGTGCACATCGCTAAGCATGATCCACACTCAGGTGGGAATTAAGCACCTTTCTCGAGGGGGGAGTATTTGCATAAATTATTTGGAGTTCTTTTGATATTTGGAATATCTCTTTTCTCCCATTTATTTATTCAATTATTTATATCTGCATGGACTCATGGTTATTTATTTTATACAGTGAGTCGTAACCCAATATGGTGTAATTTATTTTGAGGCTCAAGTTGTTCTAGCTTTGGCTGTTAGGTGCCAAATTTCAGATTGGCTCCTGTGTTTCTTTGACATGCCTCCATTTTTTGTTTTGTTTTGTTTTGTTTTGTTTTGTTTTTTGACCAGCAAAATACTCCAGGCTTATTTTGTATATTCTGTGTGCCAACCCTAGAATGAGCCATTCTCCTAGGAGCCCTGGTTCCATTTATTGTTCAGTGGTATTCAGAACCAGCATCTGGACACTGGATATGCCTGTTGCTACTGGCCTGTTATTGCTTTTAACCTTTTCAGCAAACAGAACTAGGAAATATATTTATGTATTATAGCCCATGCGTATGCATGTATCTGTAAGTATTTCTACGTTTATCCATCTGTATCTATATTAAAACTAAACACGAGATCATACTGATGTGTGGACTCTAATCTGCTCCATATGATTCATTTCAACAGTGAGAAACCTGGCTCTCACCATCTGTCATCCATATATTTATTCATTTGATCTTATTGTACATGTGTAATGGTTTCAGGATTGTTCATCTCTACCACTATGAGAAACACCTTTACCAACTAGACTAGCTTTTATGTACAGTTCCTTTTTTATCTTTAGCCTTACATTTCTATGTCATACACCATTTTCCACAGTTATGCCAGTATCTTTTTTTTTTCACTCTTTCAGTGTGGTTATGTTGTACATTTATAATTCAATTAGATGCTTTTGTCACAGTCGCATTCTATCCTAGGACTCCCCCACTGCTCCTCTCCTGGTTGATTTTTTTAAATTGCATACATTCAGGTTTACTTTTTTCTACTATGTAGTATTTTAAATGGCTAGGATTAAACCTTATCTCTTTTTCTTCTTAGTGGAAGAGAATATCCTTCCTTTCCAAAAGAAAGGTCCTCAAGACATCTGTAATGCAATACTGGTCTAGGTCTCCTACCTTTCAGCTAATATCTCTTAGTCTCTTTTTGCTTCTTCTGGGCTCCTCTGCTCCCTAATGGGCACTTTCCTCTCTGCCTTTGTACCAGTCCCACATTCTTTTACTTTTTCTAACTTTAAGACAGAGTTTAATGTATAGTTAAGTCAAGGCTCCCCGCAATACTTGCCTTGTTTTTCTTAGTTCTTTTTCTTACCTGCGCTCTCCAGCCTGTCAGCTCGAATCTCTTTACTAAGCTATAAAACCAACTAGCTAACCAACCAACCAACCAACCAACCACAAACAAACTCTATTGTCATTTTAATTAGAATTATAATAAATTTATTAATTATTTTGGGAAGAATCATCATCTTTATAATATTGAAATTTCCCATTTAGGAGCTATCTCTATATATCTGTATGTTCCTAATTTTTCATGTTTTAATCTTATAGTTTTGTGGATATCTGAATACAGGTCAGTTTCTGACTAATCTGAGAAACACTGTTTTTGTGATACGAACTTTTAAAATATAATTACCTATCATGTCGTTTAGTCTTGCATCCTGTAAAGTTTGAGGCTGTTTTCTTTGAGCATTTATGCTTATAAGCTGTTATTTGAATATTATTATGGCTTGGCCTGACAATTTCATCAGTAAGTTCCAATTATAAGAATTAAAACACGATTGTTTTAGGCAAGAGCATTAGTTTTAATTCTGGTATTCAAGAAAATATTTACAGTTAAGAAAATTTTTTTTATTTTGTTTTTTCCCATTACTACTCTCAGAAATGTCTTCACCATTCACTGTACAGCTGATCCTTCTATTATTAGTTTAGAATTTTACCATTTTGGAAGCAAAAATAAGAAAATCACTTCTCAATATGAACTTTTGCTGAGGAATTACAAAAATGTTAATGTAGGTATTCCTTATGTAATTTGAATGTTACCATGACCTTGAGCTCTTTATAATAAGTAAACCCCAGAAACCTTAGATTAACTCAAAAGTTCTCTATAAATTATATACCACTGTTTGATTTCTTTGGAGTGCATTTTATTATTTTGGAAATATAATCTTCATTAACTATTAGATTGTGATCTTAAGCTAGAAAAGGAGTTTTGTTTGTTTGTTTTTACATTATATCACAGCTTATTTATTTTATAACTGGAAGTTTGTACCTCTTGACCTCTTCACCCATTTTGCCCACCCCTAATCCGTCTCCCCTCTGGCAACCAAGAATTTGTTCTCTATATTTGAATTTTCTTTATTTGTTTTGTTTTCTAGGTTTTACATATAGGTAAAATCATATGCTGTTTTGTCTTTCTTTGTCTGACTTATTTCACTTAGCATAATACCCTCAAGGTCCATCTATGTTGTTACAAATGACAAGATTTCATTTTTTTTTTTATGGCTGTGTAGTAGTCCAGTCTGTATGTATACCATATCTTCATTTTCCATTCATCCATCAATGGACATTTAGCTTGTTTCCATATCTTGGCTATTGTAAATAATGCTGCAGTGAACATAGTGGTACATGTATCTTTGAATTAGTGCTTTCATTTTCTTTGAATAAATACCCAGAAGTGGGGTATTTTAAAATATCTTCATGTTACTAGTTGAGTAGCAAGGAAGTAATGCTAGAGATGAAGCCATTTCTCTCATGAAAATTTAGAAATAAAAATTAAAATTTATTAATATTGCAGTAATCTTGCTTAAGCAAATCTTTGGTACTGTATCCTCTTCAGATTTTGCTTTTGTGTTTTTTTTCCTGGCTCACCAAAAATTAGAGAAGAGAAAATGAGTATGTGAGCAGAATTTTTTGTGTTAAGAACTGTTCACACTCTGACCCTTATAGAACTTTTTTTCATTTTATAGAGAGCTTAAAACATTAGACCTCCAGCATTTATAATTGTATTTAAATATTTCCTTTAATTCTTGGAATTTTTGCTTTTTAATTCCATGAAATGGAAGTAATATCTTCTAGTTGATGGTTTTATTCTTTTATAGATTCATCTGAAAACTACATTAAGACAAAGACTTTTGAGGGCTTCTGTGCGTTACATCTTGCTGCAAGTCAAGGACATTGGAAGGTCATACAGATTCTTTTAGAAGCTGGAGCAGATCCTAATGCAGCTACCTTAGAGGAAACCACGCCACTCTTTTTAGGTGAGATATGCTATTTGGTACAGATGCAATTTTTAATTTTTAATTTTTTTTTTTGGCTAAAGAAACTAAGCCTAATCTCCTACCCTCACCCCAAGCTGTGGTACTTATATTATGTTCTTTGGCAAATATTATACTGCCACTTCTTTGATTTTGAAACCAAAAAGGTATTTTTAAAGGTTCTTCCACCCTTGTTTTCCACCCTTGGTTGATAGTGTCTGAGAATATCTTTAAATGTTTATTTAAATTGTAAATTCTGTTATGAATTATAGTCGTCATCATCATTGTTCTTAATGTTGTTCTGAAAATCAAGTAGAAGTTAAATTGTAGTAATGGTTACAAGATTACCTGTGAATGTTTTATGTTTGCTTTTTTTTTTTTTGGTATTAAGATATTAAGAAAATTTTATGGAAGAAATCACCAGTTAATACTTTAATGCCAGTTAATTTTTTGCCGATGTGATCACTATTCAGACTTCTTCAAGTATGGACTGTTTTTTAATTCCTTCAGGGCAAAAGCCAAATTCTAAATGGCACACTTCCAATGCTTGTCACTTTTTCTTCCCTCCCTCCTTCGCTCTCTCCAATCCTGTTTGTCTTCAGGGACATTGTGGCCCATAAAGTTGTACAGAACATGGAAAAATTTAAGAGAATAAAACATTTGTATAGAATTAGTGTATCTGGGCTAGTTTTACTCTTGATACATGTAATTCATATGTCCATTTATTTACTGAATGCTTCAGTTTCCTCCCTTATAAAACGAGAGTAATAATACCTCCCTAGTCTTTATTGGGCTGAGTATAAAATGTCTATGAAAGTACTTATTTCTTTGTGAACTTAAAAATATATATTCTTAAAACTTATGCACAGTAAGCTTCATTCTTTTTAGTATATAGTTCTGTGCTTTTGATGTATGCCTAAAATTGTATAATGACAACAATCAAGATACAAAACAATTTCATCACTCCCTTCACCCCTCCAAATTCCATCATGCTGCCTATTTTTAACCACTGATCTGTTTACATCCCTGTAGTTTGTTTTTTTGCAGGTCATAAATATGTACGGATTAATACAGCATGTAACCTTTGGGACTGACTTCTTTCACTTAGCATAATGTTTTTGAGATTCATACATGTTACTGCATGTATCACTAATTCATACCTTTTAATTACTAAATAGTATTCCATTGTATGAATGTACCATAGTTTATCCATTTACAAGTTGATGGACATTCGAGTTTTTTTCAGTGTTTGCTTATTATGGATAAATTGCTACAAACATATGCATGCAGGTTTTGTTTGAAAATAAGTTCATTTCTCATGGATTAATACTCAGGCTTAAAAAAATAATACTCAGGCTTGTTGGGTCATGGGGTAAGTGTATATTTAATTTTGGAAAACAACTTGGAGATTTCTTATAAAGTGATTCTACCATTTTGCATTCCCTCTAGTAATGTTTGATTGTTTTAGTTGCCCCACATTTTCACCAATACTTGGTATTGACAGATATTCTTTTTTGCCTTTGCTTTTAGCCATTTTAATCGGAATTTAGTAGTATCTCATTATGGTTTTAATTTGCATTTTTCCTGATTGTTAATGATGTTGAACGTCTTTTAATGTGATTATCTGCTATCTTTTCCCCTCCATTACACGTCTAAATGTGTTTAGACATTTTGCTTTGGAATAATTTTGGACATATGTAAATATTCAATAACAGTACAAAGGATTCGTATATACCTTTCACCCAAATTTTGTTCTTTTGCCATGTTCACTTTATTATTTTATTTCTTTTTATCTATTTATACTTATATTCTTTTTTTTTAATCCTTTGAGATTAAGTTGTAGACGTAATTCTTGCCTACCTATAAATACTTCAGTGTGAACTTCCTAAAAGCAGTAAAATTCTTCAATATAACTGCCATATGATGATGAAAATCAGGAGGTTAACATTGATTTAATATTATTATTTAATCTACAGATCTTATTCAGTTTTGCCAGTTGTTCCATTAGAGTCTTTTAATGGCAAAAAAATTTTGTTGTTGTTCAGGCTCTCATCTAAGATCACTTGTTACATTTAGTTCTACGGCTCTTTAGCATACAATGGTAGCTTTCACAAGAACATAATGTGGGAGAATGGACATAGGAGTCTTTAGTGAGATGAAATGGGCTCCAGTGTCTGCTCTGCCCATAAGTAATATGGCAAACTTTAGTAATTTGCTTTATTTACCTTTATCTTTCTACCTCTTTTAAATAACCACAGTGATCGATTTTTCAGTCTATACTGGAAAAGAGTCTTTTATTAAAACAAAATGCAGAACACTTCAAGTTTGCAGCAAACTATAGATGATAATCTCTAGGCTGGACCAAGTGGACTTAAAGTGAGAAAGGGGGACTGCGCATCTAGTATAGCTTTCTTCCCCATTTGTAGAGTTATCTTCCAAAATTCTTCTTTGCTGAAACATTGGACTATGTTGCCCCTTTCCCCCAAGGGAAGCTGTATTTCCTTGCATGTTGTAGTACCTGTCTTAGTGGCCCAGTTACCACCTAGACTGTTGCCAGAGGCTATAATGAGTACATAACTATGGAAACTTGCTAGATGACTGCAGTTGTCATTGACATCAATGATGGGTGATTACTATTGAGCTGAAGGCTAAATGCAGAATTAGAGAATTTACTACTACCATGTTCATAATGGGGACATTTTCTCTACATACAGCTCACCAAGATTTTGATAACAATGAATTGGAAAGTGAACTCTTCAATCTGATGGCAGTAAGAATCAAAATGAGAAAACCATACAAGAAAGGGAAATTTAGGAAACTGCTCATTACTTTCTACATGAAAATTGTCCTTCTAGAATATTTTTTGGTTAATGTGCAACTTTAAGTTTTAATAAGGAATCTTCCCCCTTATTTCTTTTATCCTTGCCTTCTCCTCTCCCCACTCTTGCCCTTTTTTCAAATGCATGCATAGTAAATATTCCAAGGATGGATTCATAAAATTGCTTTGGAAATAATAATGTCCTTATTTATAAATATATTAGATTCTACGTGAAAATCCAGCTAATTATATAGGAAATAGGTATTCTTTTTATTTTGCTATATATAAAACAAAACTGATAAATTGGAGGCTCAAATTCATCCCAGTGTGACTTCATAAAACAGTTTCTGTGGGAACTGTACAGCATGCAGTTTTGGCTTTTGATGGATTATTTTTCATTTTTTGTTCTTCTGAGTCTCTGTTTATTTTGTGTAACCTTCAATGTTAAACATAGCAGTAATGTTTAATAAGAACAAAGTTTTATAAGCAGTGTTATGTGAAGCTGTCTATTTCAATATTTTACTGTGAAATATGTCATACTTCAGCTCATGTGGCATTTCCTTTAACTGTGACTCTGCTAATGTTGAACAAACCACCATGTATTTCACTTTTCACTGGGATTTTCATGGATCTGTGATCATTTATATGGTTGTGTTTTTTTTTTTTTTTTTTTTCCTGAGGTGCTAGGAATTTTGAGGGTTTAGCATTCATATATTTAATATATATTAGTTAGACTTTATTTTTGGAATTATTTTTAGATTTTTCAGTGGAAAGTTTAATAATTGTCCTCAAGGATTGTAACATAAGCAATTTTCACTTGAGGCCGTATTAATACTTGAAAATACGAGTTTGAGTTTTCCCAGATCAAAAGTAGAGCATTCACTAAAAAAAATTACATTTAAAAGATTTAATTTCATGTTTTCACTTTTATGTATTTTTATATAGTTTTATATTTCTTAATGTAACATATCCTTCTATGTTTTAAGACCAATATCTTTTTGTTCATTAATGTAAACAATTAGGACAGTAAGCTATTTATTGTCTTATATTTACCTTCATGCAATTAAATGTATTTATACAATCTGTCATTTTATTAGTTGTGTTTGATTAATAGATTTAAACTTCTAGCTTTTAAAGATGAGGAAATCAGTGTCTTTGTATTGTTTCTATGTAATTCTTTTTCTCTCATCTCTTTTCAACTTTTGTTAGTTATATCATATTTGCATTGTCAATGGAAATAACACTTTGCATCCTGTTCTGGCATCTTAATTCCTTTGGTTCATTTTATTCTTAGTTTTGTGGTAAAGTAGCTGAGAAGTTTATCATCAGTTATTTGTCCATGGTTTTTCCAGCCTTGCTTGATTAACTAAATTCTTCCTTTAACAGAGTTCTCTAAAAGGACTTATGGAAATAATGTTCCTTGAGTTCTTATATTTTGTAATTGGATAATGATTTTATATTTGTACAGCAGTTTGATTAGGTATATAATCTTTGGATCATCTTTCCTTTGAAATTTGTAGTGGTAATCTGTTATGTTCTAAAGTTGAAGTTGGAGGCCAGCCTAATTTTCTTCTCTTTTTCTCTTTGACAATACTTTTGTATGTCTGTTCTGTATCAGTTTTCTCTGAGACATGATGCGAGTGTCCTTTCAATATATAGATTCAGATATTCTTTATTTTAGTAAAGCTTTCTGGAATTATGTCTTTAAATATTTGTCTTCTATTATTATGATGGTTTTCTTGGTCTCCAGTTATTCATATGTTGAATATCCTGTTTTTTATATCTATTATTTCTTCTCTAACTCTTTTTCTTTATTTTTATTTCTTTACTTTTTCTGTTTTGTTTTTAATATTCTGTGTTCCTTTTCAGAAATGCCTTTTCTTTGTAATATTTCTTCCAATTTCAACTGTACTTCCATGACTTTTTAATTTTTTCCAGATCTTTCCTAAGTTGTCCAAGTTTATATTACATCATTTTTATCATCTAACCATCTTTTACCTAAGCCTTATATCCCAGTGTTGTGCCTTTTTTCACTATTTAACTTTTTCTCTTTAAAATATATAGCAAAAGGTTTAATCACAATTTTCATTCACTTTATGGCAATATTTTTGTAAGAGTTGTTTTTTTTTTTTTTTTGATCTAATAGTTTTTCTTGTAACTTTCTCCCCCTTTTTTGTACCTTTGTATAGATTCGTGATCATTTTCTTTGTAGTAACTCTTCAGAAAACATGAGTTTTTTTCTGTATCAGCAATTTTCAGGAGATTTTAAATGGGAAGGAGCTAAAGCCACATTCCAGACTAGATAGTTTTCCTTCTGATTCAGGGTTTTTGGGTGTGAGTTTATTTAGCTGTTATTTTTCCCCAGCCAATGGGCCTAGGGAGCTGTGGGGTTTTGCAACCCATTTCCCCTTCTGTAAAAACAGAGACCAACTACTCTTACCAATATAGTGTCTTTGTGTGATTCCTTGTTTAGACCCAGCTCTTCCTGACTTTCAGACTTGAAGTGGGTGCAGAGAAGTTCCCTTGTCAGCCCATGAGTCTGTCCTCTGCTGGGAACTTAAGTTTTGCACCTCTGAGGGAGGCTTTAACCCTTTGAAAAGTTTACTTTGCCAGTTCTTTCTGAGATATTCAGCTGAGACATGTTCTCTCCCTTTCTTCCCACAAGTACCAGGATTGACCTCCATTATTTTAGAAGCTCTTTTGCCTATTGCTTCCTTCCTTCCTTCCTTCCTTCCTTCCTTCCTTCCTTCCTTCCTTCCTTCCATCCATCCATCCATCCATCCATCTCTCTATCTATCTATCTATTGAATTGAAGAAATGGTTTAAATCTCCCCCATCGCCCTCTCCCTCCCCCCTCCCCTCTGGTAACCACTAGTCCATTGTCCATGAGTCTCTGTTTGTTTGTCCTATTCATTTGTTGCTTTTAGGTTTATATCCCACATATAAGTGATATCGTGTGATTTTCAACTTTTTCTGTCGGACTTATTTCACTTAGCATGGTTATCTCAAGGTCCATCCATGTTGTCACAAATGGCAGTATTTCATCTCTTCTTATGGCTGAGTAGTATTCCATTGTATATATGTCCCACAGCTACTTTACCCAGTCGTCTATTGTAGGACACTTTGGTTACTTCCACGTCCTGGCCACCGTGAATAATGCTGCTATGAACGTTGGTGTGTAAATATCTTTTCGGATATGAGTTTTCAAGTCTTTGGGGTATATACCCACTTTTACCTATTTTTGATTTGGAGCTTTAGCTGGATCTTAGATTTGCTAAAAATGGAGAGAGTGTTTTTATATCTTCTTTGCTAATTTTGGATTAATTGTTATTGGATGCTTAGAAGGGTAAGGAGAAATGCTTACTTTATGCCACAGTATTAAAATTGGAAATCCATATTAATTTTTAAAGTAAAACAAAAATTCTTGATTTCAGTATTTTGCAATAATTTAATTTTCTAGTATGTGGTAGAAATAGACCTAGATCAGCTCTTCCCTACCTTCACCTTCACCCCTACCCTGCCCATACAGTATAATTTTTGTTCTCTTTTGGGATCATAGAGCAGTGCCACTCAAAATGTCAGTGTATTGATATAAGGGGCTTGAGCCAGAATATCAATCAATGTGCTGCTTCCTTCATCAGAGAAGTCTTGTTTCTAGAAAAATGTCAGCTGAACTAAACAGTGTGCTTAGGGACAAAATTGATTTACGTTCTGGTCATAACTTCTTACCTTGTTGAGGACTGGTAACAGTTTGCAGATTGACACTGGTAACAGTTTGTAGCTTGACAGACAGTTTATGAATGATTTGAGTAGCACTGCTGTACAATATACGTGTGGCTATCAAACTGGATCATTACATAGGTAATTCAATAGTGTTTTTGTTCTTCGTGATTATTATTGCAGTTAGTAAATTGTATGTGATCATCCCTAGTTAGTATGGCTGAAATAAGAGTGTTACTTCTATATAAATAGGAGTCCTTGGGCTGCAGGATAGTTTACCGTGTACTTTTTCTCTGATAGGGACTCCTCAGTATAATGATTTATTTTTCTAAGCCATACTATGGAGATCATACTTAGAGAGGTGGCTCCTATTAGGAGAATACTGCTATATGAATGCTTCAAAATGTGAATGGAATAATTACAGAAAGTGGTAGAATTTAGCGTTGTAGCTCTAGAAGAAGTTACAAGTTTAGAAATGTGCTATCTAAATCAAATGTTTCTTGGCTCTTGCTGGGGAGACAAGGAAAAATAACCAATATATAATAAGATATTGATTAGGTTTTTGACTTCTACGACTTTCATGTGATTGCAGGATATGTTTTTCAGGATATGGTCTCTGATGTCTAATTGACCATTAGACTTTCCTTTATCTGTCAGAAACCATGAGTCATGCTGTGTTGTCAGTGGCAATATGTAGAATTGGATTGGGGTATTCACCACAACCTTTTTGTTACATTTCTATCATAATGAATTTTGAACAACCATGTGGCCATGTTTTTTCCCATCAGTGTACATATTTAAGATTAATATGGTTAGTCATTGAGCTACAAGGTACTTTATAACAGGTGTTCCCAGCCCCCAGTCTGCAGACTGGTACTGGTCTGTGGCCTGTTAAAACCGGGCCACACAGCAGGAGATTGGTGGCAGGCAGGTGAGCGAAGCTTCATCTGTATTTGCAGCCGCTCCCCAGCGCTAGCATCACCGCCTTGGCTCCACCTTAGATCATCAGGTGTTAGATTCTCATTGGAGCACCCGTCCCTGGTGCCAAAAAGAAATAAGTGTAACTTTTCATTTTAATCTTAGAAAAAAAAATTTTCGATATCAGTAAAATACTGCATTTCAGACTAAAGATTCATGGCCAAGACTCCATTATAGGAATCTGTCTGAATATATAGTGTGGCTTGAAATTATGTATATATTCTTGATAGGAAAGCCATATTTTATAACCATTCTGATTATAAATTTTAATTATGAAATGAATACCTGTGGACAGTGCATACCCAGTGATTGTCTTTAAATAATTCAGCTCTTTGCCAGTCACAGTGCCCAAGTGAAGGGTTGCAGCTCATGTATTCTGTCAATGGAGTTAGTATAGTACTTTAATAGTTCTGCTATCTTGGGTATAGGTAAAACCTTGAAAAACACTAGAAAAAAATATCCCTGTTCATTGCACTCTAGTTTCTTTTCTAGTGCCAGCAGATGTCAGTGTAAGCACAGGACCAGAGAAGTACTGTAGTAAACAAATAGCTTATGAACAATTTTTTTTTTTTGCTTCATGAAAGAGAGGGAAAAAAGAATATGTAGGTGATCTCTGACACTCGACACTCTCCAAAGTCGCCGACTAGCTGCTATAACTAGAGCTGATGAACAGCCAGTCTGTGATTAAACTGTTCACTACAGCCTTACTGACTGGGATGTTTCTCAGTAGAATTACTGTCAAAATGTGAACCTCAGTGAGTGTATTTCTAATTTATGGATGTAAATTCAGCTCACCGTAATTTGCGTTTGGTACAGAACTTGTAGTTGTTTCCTAAGGAACATTCAGTAGAATAACTACATTTTAAAAAGTCCCTCTTTAAAAAATTTATTCTTTAATGAATGCTGCATTAAATGATGATTGTTGTTTAGTATTCCTTCTTAGACTTATCATTTATGTATATGTGTAGGTCTGCTATATTTGTCCCCGATGAGTTTTTGTATGAGATTTGTGACTGTACTTAATGTACTATATGCCTCGGCTGAGTTTTGATATTTCTTAGAAGTTTTGTGTGGGTCAAAGGCTACATCTAGTTTTTACTTCTTTTCAAAAATATTTCATTACTCAAGATATATTTTCTCAGAATACTTCTTTTTGGTTTCTTCTTTTTCTCTCTAATTTAGGAAATGATGTTCTCATGTCATTCTTGTTTAGATTTTTTGCTCTTACAGGTTTCTTCAGTACTATAATATGACCCGTTGTGGGAGGGGCAGTGTCCCTACCCTGAGAGCTTCTGGTTTTTCTTTTCTACTGTCTCAGCTGGAGTCTTATCGAAAATACTTGTTTGGATTAAAGGGAGGACAGTGTTTCTCTCATCTCTCTGTGTGTCTCAGACACTTTGAGCTCTGCCTTCCAAAGTGAGATCTTTTTTTTTTTAAATCCAAAACGTGTTTATTGGGATGGTTCCTCACTCATCTTGATTCAGGGTGCTTTTAGTGTTGCTTCCTTCTGAAGGAGCATCCTTCTGTAAGCCTTGCTTTTCTTGTAGGCTGACAGAGTACAGTGGAGCAGCCAACACAAGAAACTACTGTTTGTGCATGGCTAAAGATGGTGGTGATTTATTTTATAGCATCCTGGGCATTTCATATCCATGGAGTTGGGTCTCTGCATCAGGCACTTCTTATGTTTCCTTTTCTCCTCTTCTGGAGAGGGATGGAGGAAGTCCTTAGTGAGAGGCATGTTCTTGTGAGGAGATCACCACCACTGGAAAGGCCAAAGTAAGATACTTTATTTCATCCTGATTCTTAAGCCTTAGGTTCTGGTCTCCATGATAATACCAGATCTTATGATTCTGCTTTCTTTTATTCTCTGGGAATCCACAGTACTTTTCTAGGTTCTAGAATTACTCATTTTCTTTCTCTCCTAGAACACTTACCTCAAGTCATAGGAGCCATAACTAATGGTCTGGCTCCCCATTGCCAGGTGTGGATCTCAGAGATAGATTTGCCTAAGATACTAGGTTAAATTTCAATTTAGTAAAGTTCTAAACTCTAGGGCAGTGCTACCCAATAGAACTTGTAAATGTCCTTTATTTGCACTGTCCAGTATGATAGTCACTAGCCATGTGTCACTCTTGAGCATTTCAAATGTGGCTACTTTGATTGAGGTACTCAAGTTTTAATTTTATTTAATTTTAATTACTTTAAATTTAAATAGCCACATGTGTCTAGTGACTTCTGTATTGGCGAGTGCAGCTTTTTATACATCTTTAACTGAGTGATAGTCCTCTCTTATCTGTGAAGCATTTGACTCCTTTGCCCTAGCATACAGTACTAGGCAGATCCCACAAAGAGAGATGAGGGAGCAAAACCTCACCAGTTTAGCCAACCAGCTTTGCTTAACAGTGCAATGGGAGAAGTTGCTGCTGAATTTTTCTCATTATCCTTAATTGACTATGAGATTGTTAGGGTTCTGTGTTCTTTGTTAGGCTTAATTTCTATCAAAGGCTTACTGTCTATTGGAGATAGTATAATAACCAGAATTCAAGGCAAACTATAAAAAGTATTTTGAAGGTTAGTTCTGTCCTAATTACTGTTATTATTCTATAGTTTCATCTACTTGTCTCTTCTTCCTCTCCCTGTTTCCTTAGGTTTTAAAGCATTTTTAATTGATATGTATAATGTGACTATAAAATATATTTTAAGTAGACAGTATTCAGTTAGGATTTTGTTTGATATGTTTTCTAAAATTCATATTTACACACGTTAGGAATATTTCAGATACTCAATGTTTTTAGAATTCACATTTGAAATTGTCTTTAGAATTTATGGCAGTTTTTTTTTTTAACTTCATGCAATTTCAAACATATATGAAAATATAGGGAAAAATATAATTGCCATATACCTAACACCCAACTTCAGTAGTTATCAGCTCACAGCCAGTCTTATTTCAGTTATACCTCTTCTTACTGTCCCCATTCCATTATATCAGAGGAAAACCCCATTCATCATAAAACTTAATAAATACTTGTGGATGTATCTCCAAAAGGTGTAAAGGCATTAAAAAAATCACCACAATACAATATTGCTTCTAAAATTAACAGCAATTCATTAGTATCACCAAATATCCAGCCAGTGTTCAAACTTTCCTGATTGTCGTGTGTGTGTATTTTTCAGTTTGTTGAAATCAGGATCCAATTAAGGTCTCCGCATTGTAATTATTCTATACATCCTTATGTCTCTTTTAATATAGTGCTTCATCTTTTCTACCTCATGTAATGTTTGTTACCTGTTCATATGTTTATTGATTCTAGAACAAAGTGTTGGATGAGTGGCCAATGATTTTTTCAGCATCTGCCAGGATTGATAATGGTGTTCTAAAAGAATGTGAAATATTTGTAAGAGTTGAGTCGATTTTCCTTTGTTCTCTAGATGCCATCTTGTATACAGATTGTTACTGATACTAATTTGAGCACATGTTACTTGATTCTGACTGGGAGATATGATGTTGCTACTACTGACAGACACACAATATAAGAGGAATTACAGTTAGATGCTGCTGAAATACCTGGTCCTAGTTACTTGCCTTCATGAAGTAGTTTCTTTCTCCTCCTCTTTCTCTTCTTCCACTTCTCTTTCTTCTTCAGAATGTTCTATAGGACACCTCTCATGTATGTGGTCATCATAGTGTCACATAGAAATTTGTTTTATTTGATAATATTTAAAAATCACTGTATCTATTCAGAACCACTTGAATTGTGGAAATGCTTCTAAATCAAAGAAGATTGGTATTACCACATTGTTGTGGAAAAGAAAAGAAGTTTTAGTTTAGTGCCTACAGGGCATATAAGTATATAGTATGCTATGCATTCAAGTTTAATAATATTCCCTTCAAAGGAAATAATTCTCCAGCCTTACCACAATGATTTGGTTGCTGAGATATTTTGCATTAAAACCTATTAGGCTTCTAGTGTATCACTGACAATGACTATAAACAAATATACTTAAATTATAGCTGTATATTCCAAATTTAGGTGAATAGAATTTGATTTCCAATAAAGACTTTGCTGGGATTAGATTATTGAAAGGTATGAAAAATCTGTGAACACTGATGAGTGTAAGCATTTTTTGTTGTTGTTGGATTGGAGGGAAGGCATTTGATTTGTGGTAGTTGGTGACTATTGAGTACAAAGTCAGTGACTATATAGCTTCAATATGGCCAATATACAATCTGTTGTCTTGGAATTTATAACAGAAAGCCTGTCAAGATTTGTCATTGTCTCTAGCTGCAATTTACTTGTACTGAGACATGAGAGAATGACCATATAATACTATTTTTACAGTCTAAGGAAATGTCTTTAGCATCTTTAAGTACAAATAGGAGCCCTGAAAAAATTTTAGAAAAAATTTTGAACTAATATTATAGATAAGTTGATTTCAGTGGCTTGTTGTTTGCAGCCCCTTTTATAATCATTTACATTCTTTCATAGAGCTGCCAGACATGTTAATATAGTCACCTTTAATTTACATAGACTGTGAAGTTGTAACAAGTATAGTGACTTCCTTCCAAAGCACAGAGATTTGCTGATTTTTCTTGGTTCCATAAGTCAGTGTAGCTTTTGTTTTTGTTTTAAAATCAGTTTTTGGAAAATTTTATCCATTATTTCTTCAAACACATTTTTTTTTCTGCTCTATTTTGTTCTACTCTTCTTCTGGGACTCCAATTCCATGTAGATTGGACTATTTGCTATTGTCCCACATGTCTGCACAGTTGATTTTCCTTCAATTTTTTTTCTCTCAGTTCTTTAGATTGGATGATTTATATTGATGTTTTCAAGTTCACTGACTCTTCTGTAATTTCAAATCTTTTAATCTCATCATTTCTTCAGTTCTGGAATTTTTGTTTGGTTCTTCTTCTTTTTTTTTTTTTTTTAAATAGCTTAATTTTTTTGCTGAGATTCTCTATGTTTACCTGTCTGTATACCATATACATTAAAAATAAACTCCTTGAACACATTTTACTTTAAATTTTAAAGCATATTTATAATAGCTGCTTTAGTTCATCTGTTAAATCCATCTTGCGGTCAGTTTCTGTTGATTGCTTTTTGACTTGTATACTGGATATTGTGGATAGCATGTTATAGAAACTTCAGTTCTTTTATTCTCCTCTCAGAAATGTTGATTGTCTTTCTTGTCTTGTAATATTTAGATAATTTACTGGCTTATCACCTTGAAATAGTTTAGGTTTGTTTTTATACTGTTAGACTAGATCTGTGGAGGGCTTAAGGTGTTTTCAAAGTCCATCAAAGTTGGCAGGACTGAACTTCCAAACTGTGTCTCCTTCATATTCTTGTCAGAGCTTATTTTAGACTTAGTTAGAGCAGATCTAGAGTTGTTGGCCTTACTCTCAAATTTGCTCCTTACTCCTAGTTCTCTGCCCTTTGGGTGTCTTGGCTGGATGCCCAGGGTGTTAATGAAGTCCTGTGTTTTCACCACTCTGACTGGGCCAGAACTCCTAGGGGGGCCCTTGCCTCTCAGCACTCTTCGACCTCTAGTTATCTCTGTTTTATTTTGAACCCTTTAATAGTTGTCTTGTAGGCTTCCATCTTGCCTTACACATGTGTAGCCCAGACCACAGCCAAGGGTTTTTGGAGAATTTCCACACTGGGGTTTCCCCTCAGTACAGTTCTCTTTTCTCTGGGTCCTTGCCTCACAGATTTCAACTGCTTAAATTTTAATCTCTGCCTCGTCAGTGCAGTAGACTGCTGCACTCTGCTTGGTCTGTTTCCTCTGTTTGAAGTACCTCTTTCCTTGAAGTATACCTTACCTTTGCCCTGCTTAGACTTTAGCTCACCACACCATAATCAAGAAATCTCCCCAGGCAGAGAGCTGAGGTGATTATAGGGTTCACCTCATGTATTGTCTCTCTCCCAGGAATCAGTGTTCTGCTTGTTGTTTAATGCCAAAAAAAAGTCTTTATGTATTTTGTTCACTATTAACGATAGTTAATGGTAAGATGGCTAGTTTAGTACGAGTTATATTGTTGTATCCAGAAGTGTAATTCTGAAGCCCACTCAGTTTGGAGAGGGAATATATTTTTAAAAAGAGAAAAATCTTATTTTCTTTTAGATACTGTTTCCCATTCATCCAGTCAATGATTTATTTGCCTGTCCTCTGTCTGTGATAGGCACTGGGCATACAAGGAGGGTGAGACAGTTTCTTTCCTCAAGGAGTGTACTTCTTAGCGGTTTAGGAGGCCAAAAAATAGGAAGTTTGAGTTTAGTTCTTTTCTTTTTTTGAATAAACTTTTACTGAAATGTAACATACATTGTTATGGTATGGTCCCCTCCCTTACCTTCCAATGTGGTAACTTGTTTTATAAGGACAAAGAAGTTAATCTAGCTTTTCCAAAGGGGAAGGGCTTTGGTAGTAGATGTAAGGTATAGATACACTTTTAAAACCACTATTTCTTAATTATTAACCATTAAATTTGCTTTATTTTGAAGTAATTAGCAAGAGTTATAAAAATGCTGTTTATCTGGTCATGTGCTGGTTTCATTCTTTTGCCATTGGGAAACGTTTTCATTAGGGATGTAGAAATCAGATATCTTTATGTATGTATGATATTAAAAGTGAAAACAATTTTTGTCTCTGTCTTCTGTAGTGTATTTAACAATTGAAACAAATTTTTTCAAATTTTGTTTTTATAATGTCAGCCTAACTCATGAAAAACAAACTTATCTTCACTCTGCTTCATATATCACTGCCGACAACCTGATAATCTTCAACTCAGGGTCTGGCTATAGAATGATTTTTGCCAGCAATCACTGATAATGAGGTAGGAATTGGATATGAAACAGATTTTCTTCCTTTTCTATCATGACCTCCATCCAAAATTAGCTTGACTTTAGATTGATTATAGAAAAATAACAGCTTGAAAAACTGTTGTTCTTTCTGTAGTAAAATGCCCTTGAATTTTAACTTAGAAATAAGAAATAAGTCATGTTAAACTTCTGCTACAGTGCTATTATTTCAGCCTTGATGATTAAATTTCTGAGATCTCTCAGAGTAAGAGAATTCTTGATTAAAGAACTTCTGATAATCCTGATGGAGGAAATAGCTTTGGTATAAATTCAATATTCAAAATTAATAGAATGTCAATGGCATGCTATTGTCTTCAATAATAATGAGTCCATTTGCTATTTGTTTTATACTTTTAAGTATTTTTATCTTCCTCATTGTTTCATCTATATTAACATTTTCAAATGTGGCCCAGATATCTAATGCCTTTTTAGTTTTTGACTGAGAGTTGTTGATTATCACTTCTTGCCTCCTACTATATGAGGAGATATGGAATAGCTATGTGCTTGAAATGAAATTAAAAAATCTTATTTGTTTTCCAAACCTCCTTTCCTGTTACCAAACACATGAGTCAGACCTTATATACATCTCTGCTCTCTCACTTCTTATAGATGCTGATATTTCCCCAAATTTACAATTCTAAGAAGTCATTGTAATTGCTGCACACCTACAACATTCACAATATACCTTATTTGCTAATGGTTTATGTGTATGTGTATGTGTTTACTTATTTTATTAAGTAATTTATAGCTCTCTTCTAGCTTTCTTGTTTTTTCATTAACTCCTCCAGAGTTACTACCACCTTCGTTGCAGAGTTTTGTGGTAGGTAATATTCTGAAGATGTTTGGCCCTATGTATTTGTTCTGTCAACTTAATGACATTATACCTATGTTCATCCTCACTAGGTAGGATTTATAAACTGTTATATGCACATAATATTAGACAACACATATCTTGTGCTAACATTAAATTAGATATATAAAAGAAAGTAGAATGATTTGATGAAATTAGTAAAAGGGCACATGATTTTTAGCTTTCTATAGGTGTTCAAACTATTTCTTCTAAGAATCTACTTTAGCAGTGATTTGGAAGCCATTAGTTTATTTATTTATTTTTTAAATTAAGTTTATTGGGTGTGATATTGATTAGTAACATTGTATAAGTTTCAAGTGTACAGTTCTATAATACATCATCTATATGTTGTATGTGTGTTCATCACCTAAAGTCTAACCTTCCTCTGTCACCATAAATTTGGCCTCTTTTACCTTCTTTATCTTCCCTTTATTCCCTTTCCCCTTTGGTAACCACCCTTCTGTTGTCTGTGTCTATGAGTTTGTTTGTTTGTTTTGTTTGTTCATTTGTCGCTTTCTGTTTTATATCCCACATATGAATGAAATTATATGGTTCTTTTTCTTTTCTCTCTGACTTATTTTGCTTAGCATGATACTTTCAGGATCCATCCATGTTGTCACAAATGGCAGTATTTCATCCTTTCTCATGGCTGAGTAGTGTTCCATTGTGTATATATACCACATCTTTATTCAGTCATCCATTGAATGATACTTAGGTTGTTTCCTTGCCTTGGCTTACCATATGGCTTACCATTATATATTAATGCTGCAATGAACATAGGGGTACATATATCCTTATGAATAAATGTTTCCAAATTTTTTGGGTAGATACCCAGAAGAGGGACTACTGGGTCATATGGTAGCTTTATTCTTATTTTTTATTTTTTTTGAGGAACTAGGAGCCACTAGTTTCAATTACTATAGTTAAGTAAAATGTAATTCTTTAACAGCATTCTTTAGTTTATCTGGAGTCCCTTTTAGTTCAAATAAGCAAGATTTTACTGTATTTTCATTGATTGGTCAAGAATGTAATTTTAACAATGATTGTTGTTTATGATGGCAAAAAATATCTAAGGTATAGAACTTGCAGTATTGCTCTTTCAGTTTGTCAGTGACTGTAGTCATTTGTGATCAAATGGTATCAATAAGAAATCTTTTTGAGACTTTCTTCCAACCTGTTCATTCACCCTATTCTCTCAATTGCATTCTTAACAAAATAGAAACATACTGTCTCCATTACCAGAGAGAATAAATGTTTGCCTCTTGCATCCATTTCCTCTCTATCTTTTAAATAATTTGTATGTACACAGAAAGGATGTGTATATTAATGAGTTTGGGCCAGACAATTGTGATAAATGTTTTGACATTGCATGAGTGTGTGTTTTGATTTGTTGATAGGAATGATCACAGCATTGTGAGTTCCGAGGTAAGTGATGAGAACATCACCAAAGTGTCCAGTCCTACAAACATGCCTTCTTACTGACAATAATTTTTTTGACTGCTATATTGCAGCGGTTGAAAATGGACAGATAGATGTGTTAAGGCTGTTGCTTCAACATGGAGCAAACGTTAATGGATCCCATTCTATGTGTGGATGGAATGCCTTGCATCAGGCTACTTTTCAGGTAACTTCTGAATATATTATTTCATCTTCATATAAATTGTGTGTTTTACCCTTTTAAAATGGCAGTTCTATACAGTTTTTGCTTCCTACTTGCCTGTGATTTATGATGGTTAGTGCAGTACAGAAAAGGCAGTCTAAATGCTAATGATCATTCTGAATAAGCCAACTGTTCTAGTAGTTCCGGCAGCTTTGGGCTACAGGGATTATCTAAGTTTTTCAGTTGTTGATAGCATAGTTAAGAGGCCATCAGAATACTTGGGATATAAATTGATAAGGAGCAATGGTTTATTTTTAAGTTAAGTAGTGTGTTTAGAAACTAATAACTCAGTGCTTGGGCTAGCAAGCTAATTTTGCAGGATTTTATAAGGATTATAATTCCTAGAGATCAGTATTTTGTCTGTTTATGTTAAACGGTCTATCTAAAGGTATAGAATAATCTGATTGTTCAGTACTTCCCATTCAACAATATACTTTTTAAAAAAGTTCCTTTAGTGAGGATAAAAGCAAAACAAAACACAGTAATAAGAAAAGATATACCTTCTATTTTCTTTGTTTTTGCTTATTTAAAATATGAATCTGTGCTTTAGGAAAATGCTGAGATCATAAAATTGCTTCTTAAAAAAGGAGCAAACAAGGAATGCCAGGATGACTTTGGAATCACACCTTTATTTGTGGCAGCTCAGTATGGCAAGCTAGAAAGCTTGAACATTCTTATTTCATCGGGTAAGATTAATCCATTAGCCTTTGCACTGTTAAGATCATGAGTTTTAACTTTGTATTTTCCTAGGGAGAATAATTATTGACTAGATATAATCAGGTTGTGAAATTTATGGTTTTATGTTAGTGGTAAATAAGAATACATACAACTTGATTTATAAGCCTGGTTACTAAGTGTCTATTACTAACATAATACAAGGCACAGCTACTAATTGATCTGAGGAGGAACACAATCTATTACTAAAGTGGGTTTATTGGCAAGTTGAATGATGAGGCTGTGTTTTCTTATAGGGACCTAGGCAGTTCCAACTTTCTAGGGTACAAGACTATTTTAGGCTTAATTAATTTATTAGATAGCTATTTTATATATTAAGCCTTTGAGTTGTACGTGTTGATCTATTGTATGATTATTTAAACGGGTATTTAAAAGCATGTTTTTTACTTTATATTAATAGCAAGATAAACCTGTTAAAGGTTTCTCTGTAACAACCATTACACATTTAGCATTGCCAGAGAAGATGGTATTGAGGTGACATTCTTACTCTGTATGACATTTCTGTAACCAGAAACATTTGTTATATAAGGGCTTTTAAATTCCTCCAAACACTGTGTATGCTCTTGAGTGCTATTAACCCGATGAAGCATAGATAGTCAAAAGCAGGAGGAAGTATACCAGTTTTGCCATCAGGCAATTAAAAATTTTTTTAGTAGTTTTTTTTTCTTGATTTAGTCTTTTCTCAGTAATAGTGTCCATTTCTTTCTGAGGCTGATAGTAGGTGAAGCATCCACCTTGTGTTGATAGTCTGCTTGTCCAGACTTGTTGAATGGCCAGTTGGAATTTCTGAAGGTTCCATAAACTCTCCCTTACCATTTATGTTTTACATAGTTTTTACCCATCTCATGGCTTTGGTTTATTCAAAGTGCACTTATAGAACATCCTTTTAAATAAAAAAATAGTCTTTTTTCCCCTTGATAATGATGATTTTTCAACTGAGATCTATTCCAGAAATTTTAAAATTCTTATGGTAATGCAATAACACCATACTTCTTATACTTAACACATCAATTGTCAGTGAGAAACGCCTGCTATTTTTAAAACCTTCATAAATATTGAGGTTATTTTCAACTCCTTCACATCTTTATATACTGGCATCTAAATAATTAATTAGAGTTATGCTTAAAAAAATCATTTCAGAAACTTATTTAAATAGATCTTTTTACTTTTATTGTAGGCTCTATCATACAATGGTCATGAAGAATAAGGATGTAATGAAGAGTATAGTCAATAATTGTTTTAAGGCATAGCTCCCATGTATATCATATGTACTGGAATTTTTTTTTCATAAAACAGCCTGAATTGATTAGCGAGTGACATCTACAAAGGTTCATAATTGAGGGTTTTTTAAAAAATCTTTTTCAGTGATTTTTGGAAATGTTATCCATAGTTGATTGTTTGCTTTTCACCTTTTTAAATGATTACTTATTGGAATCACATAGTGCTTGTTGGAGGAGAGATTGGAATGAAATAAATTCTTCATTGACTAGGATTTTTGTTTTAGCTTAAAAATGAATTCTAAAATATTAATAACTTGTTTTCTTGCTAAAATAAAAGCAAAAACAATTTAAAGGATTACTAGCAAGTTAGGAAAATCAATATGTTTATATAACAGTATCCCCTGCGTGGGGGAAACTGGTATATAGTTCACCCTTGAACAGTCTGACCCCATGTGCAGTCCAGAATCCACGTATAACTTTTGACCCACCCCTCGCCCCCCAACAAATTAACTACTAATAGCCTCTGTTGCCTGGAAGCCTTATACCAGTAACACAGACAGTTGATTAACACATATTTTGTATATTTTGTATATTATATACTGAATTCTCACAATAAAGTAAGCTAGAGAAAAGAAAATGTTACTAAGAAAATCATAAGAGAAAATAATTTTATAGTACCGTATTGTATTTATTGATACTGTAAGCTTACATCGCCTGTTTACAAGATGGGAAAAAGTCTGCATATAAGTGGACTTGCAAAGTTCAAACATGTATTATTCCAGGGTCATCTGTATTCTGAAACCCCTTTTTAAGGTAGCTGCTTTGAAATGTATGTTAATTATCATGTTTTTCACCCCAAAAAACATTTGTTAAATGTTTTATTTTGTATTAGGTGCAAATGTCAATTGTCAAGCCTTGGACAAAGCTACTCCCTTGTTCATTGCTGCTCAAGAGGGCCACACAGAATGTGTGGAGCTTTTGTTGTCCAGTGGGGCAGATCCTGATCTTTACTGTAATGAGGACAATTGGCAGTTACCTATTCATGCAGCTGCACAAATGGGGCATACAAAGTAAGTGTTTAGAATGGAAAATAAAAACAGTCTCATAATTAAAGAGTGATAAGGAGTAAATCTGGGCCAGACTACACTCAAAATCCTTGGTTTTCCTTTCTCTACCAGTCTGCTGAATGACTAGATCCACCTCCACACCTGTCCCCCGTGCCGTCCCCAGCTCCTCTTAGTCTTGTACTTTCCTAGTGTAAGACAGTCACAGTGGCTAGAAATAGGACAATCCCAAGGACTTTCTCAGAGTGTTGTCTCCCCCCTCCACCCCCGATTTCTCAAGCTATGGCCTTACTCTTCTGCTATTCTCCAGTTTTGTCCCAGGCATCTTTAGTTAGCTATCCGATGGCTTTATTCAAACTGTTTATGTTACCTTCTTCACCCCAGGAGGCTTTGAGTTTGTGACCCCTATTGGATTCCAGTCTTTTGTGTGGTCTGGGTGGTTCTCCCATTTTGAACCCTTTGACTGGACTTCTGTATATCTGATCTCAAGTCTAAACCAATACTTTTACCTGCTTCTGTTACTTGTCTTCCTTAGCCAGAAGTTCCCATGAAATTTTTGGTATATTCTGAAGAGAGAAGCCAAAAGAAAGTTGGAACTACCTGAAATTGGGAGTTACAAGAATCTTGGAAGCTATGAGAATACATAAGCAGCTTATCATAACATAAATTGGCATTGAACAGTTTTTAAAAATATATGTTTAAAGTGTTTAGAGTCACAATTGTGCAATAATAACTTCATAACTATTGTAGTATTATTTAACTTAAAAAGTAATTGCGGAATTGTCATTAGCATGTTCACATAGTAGGAAAACAGATTCTGCAATTTGGTTTTTCCGCCACTAGGTGGCATGGTATTTTACGATTTCCTTAATTTAAAGATACTTGTTAAGCATGTTTCTGCCTTATTTGAGTATAATTTTAACAATATACGTAGGCTTTAAAAAATTTTGGTATTTTTCTTAATTCTTGACTGTTTATTTAAACATAAATCTTAGGTACAACTATACTCTAAGCTTTAAATTGATATACCACAACCCTTTCGTATTTTGTCCTCATTTATTCTCATTTTGAGAATTCTATTTGTCACTGATGGTTTTCTTCATAGACTACTTCTAAGATAAATTCTGTGAATTTAAGTTTTCATTAAATACTATTATCATTTTAGACCTTACTACATCAGGAAAAGTAAGAAAAGGAAAGAATTTTATAAAGATAATTTGGAGTAGCCCTGCCTTTCTTTTTTCCATAATGAGATGGTATTTCCTGGCTTTCATTATCCCTAGCTTTATTTTTAATTTTAGAAAAGTAGACTAGTCTTTTCTCTGCAGCTGACTGCTAGAGGTAAATTTACAAATAATCTAAGAAATTCTGTTTTAATGATTTTCTTTAGAACTTTTTCTACTTAGCAACTAAGTTCTTTATAAATCTGTTTATAGAGCTCATATTATTTTTTAGAGAAAAAAATATTTTAGCAGAAATTCTGATTTCTTCCTGATGAAAATACCATTTATTTCCTGTTACCATCTTTAACAATTTTTATTAGTTAGAAAAATAAAACTTTAGTTTGTACTTTAAGAAGAAAAATCATTTATTGCTTGATACAAGTTCATATTTGCTACAATGAAGTTTTAAATGATTAATTGGATTCTAAAATATCTAGCATAAAATTTGAATTTTGGGGAGTAAGGTGATGGTGTTAAGGTAAATAATTAGTGAAAAAATACAGAAGGACAACCTGTTACCTATTTACTTATAGGAACATTATTTAATTCTGTTTTAGATATATTTAAGGACCTTTGTATTAAGCAACAATAATAAACTTAACAGTTTGGAGTATATAGCCTGTAATAATTTAATATAGGTAAAAGCTAAACTGAATACAGACTTTTATTAAATCAATCAATGAGTGACTTTTAATATAGTTGCTGCAAAATGTTGCCTGTACTCATGTGCATATAAAAACATTAAGTGCGTCTATATTTGTGTACTTGCAGAGTCTTGGACTTGTTGATACCACTTACTAACCGAGTCTGTGACACTGGGCCAGACAGAGTGAGCCCTGTTTACTCAGCAGTGTTTGGAGGGCAAGAAGAGTGCCTGGAAATGTTACTCCAGCATGGCTACAGCCCAGAGGCCCAGACGTGCCTTGTCTTTGGATTTAGTTCTCCCATGTGTATGGCTTTTCAGAAAGAGTAGGTATTTTTGCTGTATGGAGATTATATTTTATGATGAAACTTAATATCTCTTAGTGCTATATTGTTAACTTAAAAACAAAAAACAAACAGAAGAAACTCTTGATGATACACCTCATTCAGCCAAAGTACACTAAAAACAAGGTGATGACGTTAGATTTTTTTCCTTCCCTCTTTGGATCTGGATTATATTTTTGGTGTAGCAATTTTAGGGACTACTTTAAATGTATATTATATAAATGCAGGAATTCTCTGATGTCCTTGGTCAAAATAATTCAAGAATTAAAATATACTTCCAGTTATATGATGAATAAGGTCTGAGGAGCTAATGTATAACATGGTTACTTACAGTTGATAACACTGTATTGTATAAATGAAATTTGCTAAGAGAGTAGAATTTAAGTTCTCTCACTAAAAAGGCAAATATGTGAAGTGATGGATGTGTTAATTCGATGGGGGAAATCCTTTCACAGTGTGTGTGTGTGTGTGTGTGTGTGTGTGTGTGTGTGTGTGTATGGACTCATCGTATTGTATACTTTAACTGTCTTATAGTCTTTATTTGTCAGTTACACCCTCAGTAAAGTTTGGGGAAAAATAATTACAAATGACTTTATCAGATAAAGTATTGATTGTGTTTCAAGTTATTTACTAATTGAAATTTATCTTTTCAAGACTTGTTATGAGCCTAAAAAGAAAATTTTTGTTTTATAGACATTATTGTATTTTTAACGTATTTGGTATGTAGTACTATTTATGTGAATCACAGTAATTAAATTAGTCTTAAAAACATTTGTTTTACTACTCTACCATGATCCCATGAAGTAGAGTAAATGGAGACTTACTGTTGCTTTATTAGCTTCTGGCCAATGCTTGTCCATAAGATTCCCAGAGTTTTAAAGTAAACAGTAAAAATAAGTCTATGTGTAAGAAAAGCCATATTGAGTAATATCTATGATCTATCCAATAATGCGATAAGTTGTGCAGATAGATGCTATTGTTTCTAATGATGCAAAAGAGGTTGCAGTCATACCTAAAATTTCATTGTCTTTTTCTGAATTTACTATTATGGATTGCTATCCACAATTTAAATATTTATCAAAAACTTAATTTACCAAGCTTTTTAGTCTCTATGATCTCTTAACATTTGCTATGTAAAATAGTTCATTTTATTTATTCTGAATTCAAGCTTCTAGGTATACATTATGGTCTGAATGAATATTTGAGGTTTTGGTTAATCTGAGTATCTGAAACCTACTCTATGCATAACTTTTATGATTTTATAGAAGTTTGTTGTAACTTCTCAAGTTTTGTCTTTCTAAACACTTTAGTTTTACCATTAGTAAGTCTGCATTGATGACTTTAGTTTGTTGTCTTTCTCCATACGTATCTAATTCCATTATATTTTATTATTAGGTCAGAATTGAACTTTTAAAAATTAGATCAGAACATAATGATTTTAGATAGTTTGTATGTGTATGTGTCCAATATAATGATGGTCTTTTTTGACCTTCATCTTACCTTTTGGAGGGGTGATATTTTTAGTCTTTTTGGTCACAGCAACTAATCATATTAGAAGAGTAGTTTGAATTAAACCATGTAACACAGAGTCCCTATTAACCCTGAAACACCTTAATGTTTTTCTGGCTTGAGGAATGAGGTAATTAGAACACTGTGGGACAGAGAGTATGAGGAGAAGAAAAGTATGTATGAACCTGTGTATGTCCTGAGCTCACTCCAAGCTTTCAATGCACAAGACAGACCCAAATTGTTGAAAATCAAGATTTAAACAAAAACTGAAGTCTCAGCTTAACTCCCTGAGTGGCATGTTTAATGGAACCAGACACAAAGCAGCATAGCAAAAGCTTTAAGAAATGAACGGACATTGGAACCACTGTCTGTAGAGGGTGTAATAGAAATTGCAGTCTGGCTTTTCCATGCTACCCACAGTGGGGTACATAGAGCGTTGTTCTGGGTTTCCATCGTAATATAAAGGGAAACTTTCACAATGTCTGGAGCCCTTGATGTCTTGCAAATGAAGGAAGATGTCCTTAAATTCTTTACAGCAGGAACCCACTTAAGTGGCACCAGCCTTGACTTCCAAGTGGAATAGCGATGGCATCTGCATCATAAATCTGAAGAGAACTTGGGAGAAGCTTCTCTTAATTACTTGTGCCATTGTGCATTGAAAACCCAGTTAATGTGTGTCATCTCATCAAGGAATACTGCAGTGAACTGTGCTGAAGTTTGCTGTTACCACTGGAGCTACTGCTTTACTCATGGAACATTCCCTAAACAGATTCAGGCAGCCTTCTAGGAGCCAAGACTCCTGGTGGTTACTGATCCCAGGGCTGACTACCAGCGTCATAGAGACGTTTTATGTTAATCTGCCTATCATTCTCTGTATAACATAGACTCTCCTGCATGCTATGTGGACATCTCCATCCCATGCAACAACAAGGGAGCTCACTCAGTGGCTCTGATGTGGTGGATGCTGGCCCATGAAGTTCTTTGCAGGTGTGGCGTCATCTCCCATTAACACCCCTGAGAAGGCATGCCTAATCCCTGCTTCTACAGAGATCCTGAAAAGACAGACTGAAAAGAAAGAGTGGGCTGCTGTTGAAAAGACGGTGACCAAGGAGGAATTTCAGAGGGAAATTCTGAATGAACTACTCCAGGTCCCGAGTTCATTGCTGTTCAGCTAGGTTGCACACTAGTCTGAAGGCCTGTGTGCCTGTTCAGCAGCTTCCTACTGAGGACTGGTACGTTTAGCCTGCCACTGAAGACTGGTCTGCAGCTTCCATTGCTCACGCCACTGAATGGGTAGCAGTAACCACTGTGTGGTCTTAAGCTGTTCTTCCACAACTTTTAAGCAAAATGGAAATAAGGTTGATGGAAAAGAAAGCTTCTAAAAAAGATTGCAGTCTGAATCTAACTAGGTTATATGCCTGCTACAATAAACAAAAATTAGTATTCTTCAAAGGATTATAACAGAAACCAGCATATACACAGCATTAACGTTTGCAATGTCCAAGATACAGTCTAAATTTTTTGACATGTAAAAAACTATTAAAATGTGACCAGTTCTCAAAGGAAGAGATAATATGTGCCAATCTCGAGATGATCCAGATGTTAGAAATATCAAATAATTGGAAGCAGCAATTAAAATTACTTTATGAGATAAACACTTGAAATAAATGGAAAGGTAGAAATTTTCAGCTGAGAAATAACTATAGAAAGAATCAAATGGAAATTTTTAGAACTGAAATGTATAATATCTGAAATGACAAATTTACTGTACGGACTCCACAGCAGAATGAAATTGACACAGAAAGTTAACTTGAAGATAAACCAATAGAAATTATCCAAACAGAAGAACAGAGAAAAAAGATTGGGAAGAAGCAACAACAATAACAAACAGAGCCTCAGAGACCTGAGGGACAATATCTGCAGTTTGACATTTATATCATTAAGAGTCCAGGAGGAATGGAGAAAGAGATTGGCACAGAAAAGTTATGTGACTTAGAAATGGCCAAAAACTTTCCAACATTGGATAAAGACATACATTTATAGATTTAAGACTTAGTAAACTGAAACACAGGATAAAGCCAAAGAAAAGCATGCTCAAAAATAAACTGCTGAAATCCAAAAGTAAAGAAGCAGCAGTGTGGTGTATAGTGGTTCTTGGTCAGAGACATGGGCCCACAAGCTTTGGTATTTTTGCTATTCTTAGAAATTTTGCACTGTGAAGTGGCCCTGTTGCATATAGAGCCACTTCACAGAGCAAAATTTGGTTTGGTGGCTTTAAAGGGGCTTATCGGCTGCTTTCTTCCATGTGGGAACTTGTAATTGAACCAAATGTATTCTTAATTAGTAAGGTAATTTTTCAGTAAGAAATGTCATTAGAAGATATGTTAGCATGTAGGGAAAAAGCTAAAACATCAAAATATATTTCGGGAAGTTACTTCTCCTAGTATTTCTAATTGACTTTTCATTTGTTTGCCTGGGACCCTTAGCAATAGACTTAATTTTTATACATCTTTGCCATTATCACCTACTTTGTGGGGAATTTAATTGAAGAGGAAACCGTTCCCAAGGGCTAAATCTAAAAGATAGTAGTTATTATACTCATATACGCTCGCATTTAATGTGTGTATATAAAGGAGTTGATTTAAGTCTAGTACATAGCATTATTTTTGGCACATAGTAGAAAAATATCGAGGTTATTTTCTCTCCTGTTATCCTTCATTTATCTAGAAATTAACATAAGTTAAAATTTTAGTACCTGTACTGTACATTTATTAGCTGATGTACGTTTATATTAGCTGTTAATTCACATGTCAGTCACTGTATGTGTAATGTGAATATTGTTTGAGTATTTTGGAACTCTGTATAAAACTTTGCTGATCAAGCAAGAAAACTCATTCTCCCAGTACGTTTTGTTTTAGTATATCAAGAAGGTAATGTAGCCAATTATCTGGGGGAAAAAATTAAAATGAAAAAATTTGTTAATTTTTTGTTATTTCTTTCAATCAGTGTGCATCTGAAAATTTGGATTCTCTACAGTCACATGCCTAAAAATTAAATTGACTAGAATTCTCGTTTAAAAAGCAAGGATAATTTAATATAATTTTCATTTAAAATAATTATCATGTTCTCTTGCTCTTTAATGAAACAACGTATGGATTTCCTATATTCCATTTACCAATAAATAATAAGAATTTGCGTTTTGGTCACAATAATGGTACCAGGGATGCTGGAAGACTCCATTTTCCAAAATTAGTGATTAGATATCAAATTTAGAGAGATTGGTAATAGACAATAAGATAAGTTTAGTGGTATAAGTCTTGAAATTTAATTTTTATAGCAACAAAGTGTTGTTACTGTAATGTTCATTTGGTGTAAGATTATATAAAAAGATTTAATCAACATTTTTATGTCTTTAGATGTTAATGAGTTAAAAACTTATTTTCTCATTTGTATATTTTCTGGTATTTCTCTGAAATCTAGAATTTGGTATTTGTGTCCTTCCTTGCACTGTTGGACTGTTGTATTCTAGTAAACTTTTATTTGCTTTTACAAATAGTATAATTAATATCAAAGGTGATGAAAGTAATAAATATAAATAATGGATCTGAGTTTTAAGCTTTCTCTTCTTTATTGTTTTATTCAGTCAGTTTAACTTTCTAGCTCAGGATTAGCATTCTGAAACATTTTTCTGGGTATCCCTTTGAGAGGATGAGCTTCCATTTGAAGCAGTGACCTTTAGCCCTTCTCACCACTCCAAGGCATGATGGAAAGGTGGTTCCTCCACCACTGTACAAAAGCAGTCTTTGTCCTTTGGGGCTAAAAAGTTAACAGCTATGGTAACATGAAAGCCAGTCTTTCAAGGGCACAGTTGAGTAATTCAACTTAAATGCAAAAAGATGAGAAAAAGACTCCTTTAACTGGAAAATGAAAGAGGAGGGAAGTTGAGAAATTTCAGGACAATTTGAACAAATATAAGAGATCATGGCTTAACTGATCTGATTTGGTCTGTCTTTTGAATTGATACTGATTATTGTTACCATATTAGTTTTGTAGAAGTTGTCCTTTCTTGTCATCACACGTGGGTACATCCGATATTTACTGTCTTCATTTTGTTTTCTGCTAATGGCTGAAAGCCATTCAATAAAACTTACTTTGATAATTTAACTGATAAGTTGGTTAGATATTTATTTGGCTAATTGAACACAAATTGCTCAAGATGTTTTCCCATTTCTATTTGTTTAAAATAAATCTTGTTGACATGTCGAATTTCCTTTTACAGTGCTTTTTTTTTAATCTAGGCACTGTTCCTGTGCACATTTTTGAATTTCAAAGAACAGGATGATGGAAAATGTATAAGCCCAAAGATAAGGTGTAGACATTGCTTTTTTAGGTTTTAAACCTCTCCTCTTTCTCAGTATCTGATGATTTCATCTGTTTATCTAATGAGAAGTTTCTTAATGTGTCACAATTATTTCTTGATATTTATGTTAAATATATTAGTGGACGTTTGGTCCTGTATAAAATGTCTACTGAGACATTTGGTTCATCCCAAAAGGTCCTTGATATTTGGTCCTGTCCAAAATGTCCACGCTTAGAAGACATCCTTGAGTCAGAAAACACATAAAGTTTATTTATATTCTTGGTTTACAAGATTCATACGTTAAAAAAAAAAAAAACTGTCATGTTTTATTAATCCAGTAATTGTGTTGTGGCTGTATTATCAATAACTACCCTTCTTGCCTTGGTAGCTTAGCTGCTAATGATACATGAGGTGAGATAGATGTGTGGGTGTGGATCAAATGTCTCTTTGGACCTTTCAGTACAGCACCAAATATCAAACACCTTTTGGCATGGACCAGATGTTTTTTTTGGACATTTTAGTCTAGGACCAAATATCAAGGACCAAATGTCTCTGTGTATGTTTTGGACAGGTCTTAATGTCCTGCAGGGATTAAATAGGATGGAATATTTCTTTTTAATCTCCAGGACTTGAAGAGTTCTTCTGATTCTTCATCAGTGCTTGAGAGAGAATTTGATTAAGTCTTAAGAACAATTCATATGTATGTTCATGTAATTTATCTTTTAACCAAAGGTTGTCTAAGCCCGAAGGTCTTCTGTTGCTCAATGACGTGTAATAATCAAGGTCACATAGAGTGCTGAAGATGCTTGTGTTTCTGGAGCTTACACATATATTTGAGACCTTCTTAATTGCCTTCCCAGAATGACTCAGGGTATACTGACAAAGTTTTATGATTTCCCAGTTTGTTATATGTTTATTTTTTGCCACATAATAGGTAGTTTTGTTGGAAAAGGGTCTATAATGTAGCACTAGGGGGTTTTATCAGCCTTTTAGGAGTGTCTTTTTGTCTCTTTTAACACAAGGCAATTTGATAATTGGAAGAAGTTTAGAGCTAGGTTTTCTAAAATGTGTTTTTGTAGAATACTAATTCTGTAGAATGTTAACAGATATTACATGAGATAAAATAGTTAAGTTTGAGAAACATAGGGTTAAGCAATATTAAATAGGTTTCTTTCTTGAAGGGCTTGTAAGAAATTTTCTCATGGTGGTGGTTTGTGAATTTCTAAGAGGGGAATGAATCTACAAAAGTCTGAGAAGTTTGGAAACATAGGATGAACTTATTTTACAATAAATATAATACTTCTTTATGTTCATAAAGTTTTGGGGCATTTCATACTCTTTATTATGCTTTTCTCAGATTATTGATTGGATCCTTTGCTTTAATTTTAAAGCTGCTGCTTCTGAAATATTTCTGGAAGTTGAAGAAAAACATTTAAGCCTATAATTGGAAACTGTAACTAGCATACTATTTAAAAATAAGTTTATCCTATGTTTCTCCCTTTTGGAATCACTGTATACTATAGGGTTCTTCAAATATTTTCATTACGGAGACTTTTTCATATGGATCATTTTCAGGTACTAGTATTCCATGCACCATACTTTGGGAAACATTTAGCAGTATCATAGTCATTGTTAGATTTTGATTTGATATTATTTTACCAGTTTTACCAATTCCTAGCTTTGTGACTAATTCTTAGTTGTGAGGATTAAGGTACATCTTCCATGTGAAACATTTAACGTAGTATCTGGTACAGAATACTCAATAAGTTTTGTTATAAGGAATATGTGCACATGTTCCTCTCATCTTTTAGAGATGGATTGGTTTATCTTTTGGCCTTGTTCTTAAATTTTCTTAGCATGAGCCACATGTCTAGGTGCTATGTTGAAATTTTAATAAGAAATCCTCTTGGTTTTGTAATTTTTTCTAAACAATCTGTAGCACTTAATCTAATAGGGTGCATTTAGGGCTCGCATTTATTTTTGTACTCTGGAGCAAAAGTAAATCCTCTTTAAGAGCTAAATCATTAATAGCTCAAGTATCTATGGTTAGTCTGTTGATGGTTTCAGAGCACTAAGGATGGTTTCAGAGGGAAGAATTTAATCAGTCCTTCAATTGCACATGTAAACACATGTGCCCTGAAAATTGCCAGACTTTTTGAGAATTATATGTCACATTTGTAATGAGGCAATGTCTTGAGCATTACTCACAGTTTACCTGCATATTTTTTAGAAGATATTCAGCAGCCCATATGTAGCTTGTCTGGTCTGTAGTGGAATCAGGAAGTAATAACTACAGGCAAAATAATGAGACTTAGTGAAATGAGGTCAAAGTGGTTGAAATAAATTGATGATAACTGTTTAGAACTATCAGTCAGAAGTATGTCCTTTAGCATTTCTTATAGTGCGGGACTGCTAGTAACAAATCCTCGCAACTAACAAATCCTCGCAACTTTCCTTTGTCTTAAAACAGTAAGAGGAAAAAATACAAACATACAGGGCTGTTCTCAAGAACAATGATATGAATGATGGACTTCCTATCAGGAACAAGTAGCAAGATAGTAGACGAACAACAGTTACTGATTTTTGTAAAGAAATTTTATAATTATAGATTTCCTTTTCTAATTGCTGTGAAAATAATTTAAAAGTAAAGAGAATACTGTTTAATCTTTTAACTAAAGAAGCACAAATTAGAGAATAAATGAAATAGATTTATAAAAATATACATGAGTTAGGTAACATTTTACTAATCTATATAGTGATCTAACTGCTTTAAAAATCTCAATTTCAAGTTCTGTACATAAGTCCTCAGAAGTAGTTGGTCTCACATGACAATGGTTTAAACATTTTATCTATAATGCCTCTTACTTATTTAGATTCTATAGTACTATGATTAATGAAATATTTTGTTTTTATCTATAGTTGTTTAAAATAGCATTAATGCCAGTTTCAAAGGGAGAATAATTTTATTCTTTCATATATCGTTCATAGTTGTCTACATAGTGAACATTCATGTTTACTGAGCTTTGTTATAGCTAAAATTAATAAAGTTTTTAAAATGTGGTCACACAACCATTATAATTGCAGTTTTTGATGAATGTATCATATTTTGTACTTAATTTGCTCCTCTATTGTAGAACATTTAGGTAATTTCTTTTTAAAGCTGTTATAGATAATACTATGCTTAATGTATTTGTGCAAATAGGATATAATTTTTAAAAAATACATCTCCTGGATAAAGTCCCAAGATTTATGTTCATTATATTTTATTTTAATTTATATGGTATTTTATTTTACATAATATTTATTTTACAGATACTTATATAGTGCTGGTTCTATATAAGGTTAGGGAAGGTTAAGTAACTTGTCTGAGTCACGTAGCTAGTAGGTCAGACAGCAGTCACATAGCAGGCTGGCTCCAGAGTTTGTGCTCTTATAGCTTTGCTGTGATACTTCTTTCGATACATCTTTCCAGTTAGCTCTCCCAAAAAAGGGTTACACTTATTTTCAGTTAGTTAACCACAATTTATGAGTATTGGATAATTTCTTTTTTTAAAAAAGTAACAGTGTAATAGGTACAAAATGATATGCATTTGTTCTGTAAAAGTACTAGATAAAGAAGATTAACTTAAAAATATAAAGCTATAAGTTAAATTTTTGTTCATTAAAAAAAGGTTTTTCTATATGATTTTTTTTTTTTTACCATTAGAAATTTGAAAGTAAAGGGGAAATTGACTAAGGTTATTGCTAAACAAAATGGCATTTTAGTGATTCCTAGAATGAGTCTTTTGTCTTTAGGGACAAAGCACATTGTTTAATAACTGTTTAGCAAGTATTTTGTAGTAGAGTTACTTAATTGTATAAAGATATCAATTGGAGAAGAGTTTTCTGTTTGTCATCGATAATTTAAAAAATTATTTAAGATGAAAGTTTAGAATTCTAAGGGCTACCTGTTCATAGTTGAAAATGAAAAACCATGCAGGCAGGTATATATTAAAAAGTAAAACTGTCACTTTCCCCTAATCCGCTAGTCTTAAATCCACTAAACATGTAAAAACCATCCACTGTCTCATCTGCTGTTCTTATTTTCCAGCTGTAACTACTATTATTTATAACAATTGTTTTTTTTTATGTAAAAGTCTAACTTCTTCCTTTTTTTTTCTTTCATGGTGAAGCTGTGAATTCTTAGGAATTGTGAATATTCTTTTGAAATATGGAGCCCAGTTAAATGAACTTCATTTGGCATACTGCCTGAAGTATGAAAAGTTTTCAGTATTTCGCTACTTTTTGAAGAAAGGTTGTCCGTTGACACCATGGAAACATATATCTGAATTTATAAATCATGCAATTAAAGCACAGACAAAATATAAGGAATGGTTGCCATCTCTTCTGCTGGCTGGATTTGATCCACTGAATCTACTATGCAGTTCTTGGTGAGAAAGTCTACTGTAGTAGACCTTACCTTTTTGAGTGAATATAATACCTTTAATTTCCCCCACTTAAGATCCTATATTGGGAGGAGGGTATGTGTGTGCATGACTGCGATGGCTAAGTTGGGGTAAGGGAGCTGGGAAGCTTCTAATATCAAGACTGAATGTGAGGACAGATTCCTGGAGAAAGGTAAGTGGTAACAGGAAGGGAAGAGAAAGAGGTGGATGCCAGCGAACTCTTCTCAGAGTGATATTTCTACCACTTAAGCCTTCCCTCACGTTTTCCTTAAAATGCCTGTGACAGGTTGGTTGTAGCTGCTTTGAAGGTTTCTGCTTTCCTTTAGTCAACTAGATGGAATATTCCTGTTCTACAATATCCTGTCGCTTAATACTAATTTCCGAAGGAGCTGAGGACATAACTTGTTTACTTAAGGTAGTTTCTCAGAAGGGCAGCTCTTACAAGTGATTATATGAAAGTTGAGTCTGGATTTTTCTTAGACAAGAGGAGGAAAACTGTTTCTATTAGCCTCCAGCCTTTGCAAAAGTTGTTAGTGTCTATTTGGGGCTAAGAAGGTAATTATAGCAGAGAGAACTCTTTTGGCTTGATAATTCAAATCAAGTGAGAAAACAATAAAAATCTCCAGGAAAATAGAGAACATGTGTATTTAATAAAATTCCAGTAAAAACATCTAGAAGGTTTAATTTTTGTGTCCACTGAGTATGAGCTATATTTATTGGATGGGTTAGGATAGACAAGAGTTAAGAACCAGTAAGATTATTTTGAAGTAAATTGTAAAACTTGCAGCTATCTGAATTGAGAAAGCCAATTGTATATAGTTTACTCAGGAGTAACTTTAGTCACTTTATATTCATTAGAAAAAATGTGTGAAAATTTTACTTTAGCAATAAAAATGCTTAACATGGTCAAAGTTTTGTTCCCTGATCTTTTATTGAATGGATAAAGGCACTGTTTACACTGAATATGATAAATGTTTTGCTTTCTTTGATCAAATTTACATTCTTAGACTGTTATAAGAAAAAGTCTCCCATAAAAATTCCAATATGCTTTTAAAGTGGATTTTAGTTATATCTTATTTATACACATGTAAGTCTGTTGCTTAATCTTTGTCATGTAAATTATAAATGTCTTTCCTAGATATTACTTGTCTTAAACAGTTTTAAAAAATGTATCTGGTTGAATAATTGCCTGTCACAATATAATCTACCGAGTTGAAGTATTTTTTTCAATTTTAAATGCAAGACTAAGTACCCCCCCACCCCCTGCCAAATGTAATAAGTAATAGAAAGTAAATGTCATCCGTGCCTTTAGTTGATTAACTGTCACTCATTTATGATTGTACAGTTGCCTTCTACAACGTAATGGTCAGTATAGTATAATAACAACACTTCAGTGGCATTATCAGCATTGGTAAAATAAATTCACCGTTACATTAACTAAAGCTGTGTAAACAGATTTATTTCTAGTGTGTTTAGATAACTGCATAAAAATGACTTTGTATTTGGTCCCAGTGAGACTTAAAGCACATTAACATAGAAAAATAGAACCATTAAAAAAGAAATAAGGAACCAGAACTAAGTAATCTTCAGTGTGGAGTTCCTAGAAAGTCAAGGATATTTTTTTGCCTTTGAATATACTTTATCATTTCATTTATTCTCAGTATTTCTGGATAAATTGTGAGAAGCAGATGTTTTCCCAAGGCATTTGTGCAACACTAAGTTTTTCATTACATAAGTTTGCATATTAGAGAATTAAGAATTTGGGAAATAATTTTCATACTCTAAATCAGTTATTTCAAGGATACTTTGACCCTGAATTAACAAGAAATAAGTTGTCTCTGAGATGACAAGTTCAGGGTATTATTCAGTTTCTTTTCTTTCCTTCTCTTTTTTCCTCCTCCTTTAGTCCTTGCTCAGTACTGTCTCCAAAAAATGACCTTGTAAAGAATTTCTGTTTTTGAAGTAATTACTAGAGGCCCTAATTATTTTCTTTTTCTTCAAACAATGTGGTAATAGGGGAGCATCTATGTGATGGGTCATGGTTTGAATTTATAGTTCTCTTTAAGCTTGAACTATAGTTCATGTTATAAGGCCTACTGAAAATGTAATACTGAAAATTTCAACTCAGTTCTAGTAATATCAAATATTTATATAACATTTTATAGTTTTAAATGTATGTTTACTATATTTTTTCATATTATTTTCACAAATAATCCCCTGAAATAGGCAGGTTAAGTATTATTCTCATTTTAGAGACCAGTATGTAGGACTTAAAGAATTTCGCCAACATGATTGTAAGTAGTAGAGATGCTATTAGAATTAGAAATCAGAACTTTTCTTAGACCAGTGCTCTTTCCATTAGGATTCAAGTGCTTATAAAATTTAGGATCATTTCTTTTGAGTAGTTTGGTAGGAAATCTGAACTGTTTGCCTTGAATACCTTCTTTCAGTTCTTAGAGACAAAGCTTATCCTGGTACATCCTTTTGAGATGAATATATAATGGTGAAGGTTGTTAGAGGAGGTTTTGCATGCCTGGGAGTTGGGCAGAAATAAGCCATCTTTCTCATACACTCAATTTAGGGATAACTTTGGGTGTTTGGGCTTCATCCTTTCAGGACTGTTGAATTATTTGTCTGTAAGGTTGACCAGTCTAGATGTGGCAAGATGGTCCAGTTGAGAGGAGATAACTGCAAATCCACTGATGATGCTGGTGTTGTCTCTGTCTTTTCTTACAACTGCTGCTGGGAAATGGGATGGCAAATTCCCATCCTATACAAGAGTGGGGGTTCCTTTTGTCATCTATTGGACAAACACACATAGTCAGTTTAGTTTCCTGTAGGAACCTGTAGATGATTATTTATATCCACTGAACTTGCCTCCAGTTACATGAATATTTTTTGTCTGCCTTCCATATTAAGATGTTGTAAGAATAGATATGTGATGTTTGTTTTCAGGATGAATCCTTGGTGTATTTTTTGTTTAATGGTGTGTTAACATCTTACTAATATAGGATTGACTCAGTCAACGATGACACCCTTATCTTCACTTTGGAGTTTACTAATTGGAGGAGACTTCCTCCAGCTGTTGAAAAGATGCTGTCTGCTCGTGCCTCAAACTCCTCTTGGGCTCTACAGCAACATATTGGTAAGAAAGTACCATTTTAAAACACACTTCACTACTTTTTCTTCTCTTCTTTGTCTGGCTGTGTTGTAATTTTAAGCGATAAGAGTTTTTGGAAAACACATTGAAATTGGGCATCGTTTGCATTTTCTCGATGGGATGAGGAGGTTGTGGGGAGGTCATAGTAATTTACTTTAACAAAAATCACATCTGATTTTGTAAGTTTAGCTTAAGGAACATTAAGAAAAGAAAACATTTACTGATATTTTTATTTAATTATATCCTTTTACTTTTAGTAAGGATTATATAAACAAAAGTGAGTCCTAAGAATCTTGTTAGTGAATATTTAGTTTGTGGTTAAAAAAAAGCTAAACTTAATTTTTCTCTTTGGGGCAAGTCTATATTTGTGTTCTCTCTTTAATATTTATCATTTCTAAAAGGGAAATATTAACGATTCTTTATTTATACCTGTCCTTACTGAATGTTTGCTGCCATTTTTGTATATATCACTATGGAGGTGAACTAAGTGAAAATTCTGTGAGTTGATTGATATTTGATATGACTGTTTTAAACAAATTCTCACTCTCATTTCTTAAAATGTTTTTAAGCTAGTTTAAAAAATTAAAAAGTGCACTGTAGATTTTACACAAGGAAACCAGTTTAAACGTAATATGTACAAAGTATTCCTATTTAATAGTTATTTAGATTTATTTTACTTTACATTGTTAACCAGATTATATGTCTTAAGTTAGGAAAATTATTTCTTCACTGATATTTTTATGTTAAATGTAACTCTTTATAAAACATGTAGAATAGGCTTTTAACAAGTGAACTTATGTATATGTAGAAATGTCTTCTAATTTCTTGGGAAAATTATGTTTAAGTACATTTTCTCAATCAAAAACAGACATTCAGGAAAATATACTCTTGAAATGAGGTATATTTAAACTGTTAGAGGGTTTCTGTTGAAGAAAAAGTAATCTGAGCCAGAATTTTTTTTAATGACAATGTTGAAAAACTCACTTGCATGTAATTCTTAATGTTGAGAATTGCACTTGCTTTTACTAATTATGTATCTGCAGCAGTAGAGAACAAATATCTATTCAGAACAGGTAAAATATGGGACAGTGGATTTGGGAACAGAAAATCAAAAGAGGGAGCATATACCAAATGGGAGAATCATTGCAGTGTATTAATTAGAAAGATATGTGAGAGTTTACTCTTAAGAATTTAACATATGGTAAGTTTGTCCATATGAGGGTAAAAATTGAGCACGAGTGCATTACCCTGCCATAGATTGAATTCATCAAGAGCTTCTTGTTTAATGAGGCACTAGGTAGAGCTTGTATAGGGTAATAATCGTCATCTCTTAAGAGGATTTTATTTTGCTGAAGATTTGCAAAGCCTTTCTTAGAAGTATTAATGTAGCTAATGCTGGTCTATTTCTGTAGCCAGGCTGCTTTTCTTGGTTCCAGTCGCACATATCCAGCTGCCTTTTGGATATCTCCACTTGGTATCCCACATTTTCACATATCCAAAATTTGAACTTGTCATTTTTCCTATGACTCCTGTTGTTCCTACTGTCTGTTTTCTGGTTTAGGAGGTGAGATGATTTGAGAGTGCTATTTACTAAGAAAGTGAGTTATCCCTGGCAGCTGTTTGTATTTTTGTTTCATCCATATCAGCGGTGTTCAGCAGGGATGGTTTTGCCCCACAAGGGATATTTGGCAATGTCTGCAAACATTTTTTGGTTGTTACAACTGGTAGGGGTGCTATTGCCATCTAGGGGGTAGAGGCCAGACATGCTGTTAAATAAGCTGCATGGGACAGCTCCCCAACAAAGAATTATCTGGCCCCAAATGTCAGTGCTGAGGTTGAGAAATCCTGATCCACAATGACTCTTGTGTTGTCCAGTCTTAAGGTCTTTTATTCCTATTCTAGAAAGACTTTTTAACCCTGTTCTTATAGCAAACCACTTAGAAAAAGTGTGTGTTTTCTTCCTAGTTGTATTGGCCTTCTAGGGTATTCTTCAGCATATCCTCTTTGCGGAAAATGGGAGCCATTACAATGTTAGATTTTAATAAGGCTGGGAGGAAAAGGTATGTCCGTCTACTCAGCTGCTGGAGTTTCAGATGGGATTATGATTCTTTTCCTTTTCGTAATTTAGAGCTCTCTTGATGCACCCAGCTCCCTTTTCTCCTTCAATTTTCAGGACACTCATTTCTGCATATTAGTCATCTATATTCTTCTCTCCTTTATTTGTATGATAGTCTTACTTTCACCTGACTTTCTAAAGTAATTTATCATGGTATTAAAAACTACCTTGTCAATATATTCCTTTAAATTTTTTGCAAAAGATGCTTCTTGCTGCCCTACCACTGTTAGTAAGCTCCTAGATAATTTCAGCTCCCTAGCTCCTTCAGGTATACTAGTCTCTATCCCAAGGGAAAGATTTTGTCCATCATTTTCCTAAGCCCTTTTCAAGTCCTGGAGATGCTGTATACATGGTCAAAATTTGCCTTTTCTCACCCTTTTCTCTCTAATGAAATAGCAACTTGCCCTGGTAGTTTGTAAATATAAAAAAAATCCCCTTGCTGCTCATTCTAGAATTATCAAATCAGATTTGTCTTCAAAAAGTTTTCTTGCATCAGAAAATAAATGTATACCAGGTAAAATTTACTGACTGGTTGTAGCTTTAATGACAATTTTTGATCATGTGCCTTATATGTGCCTCTTAGAAACACATCAGTTTAACTACCAGGTAGCACTTGACATGTTAGTCAAAAAATTTGCCAACCTCTGAACTGTCCAAGATCAAGTCTAAGTAATTAAATTATGGATAAAAGCATTTGGCTTTAGTTCATCCTAAACTTTTAATGATCAAATATGTATAATTCTATCAAGAGTATTTTATGGATCTGGATCCTACAAAGGATCCTAAAAGGGCCCCAGGAAACTTTCTTGATCTGTTCATTTCAGAATTCCTCTGCTTTGTTCTAAAAAAGATTTAAAACAGTTTGTAATGTAGATTATAACAAAAAACAGTAAAACAGAACTTAAAAGTGGAAGCAAGAGAAAAATGAAAAAGGTGGTGATGGATATAAAATGGGACCAGGAAAAGCATAGCATGGGAATCTGAAACTTGCTAGGCTGTAAATTTGGCTCTGACTGAGCTCTGTAGTCATTGATACTGGGTAACAGAGTTCATAAGATAAAACAAACTCATTGCTCAGAAATAAAGAAAGTTTCCTAGACAATATCTTGGTAATCATGTTTTCTTGGGACTTTATTTTACCTGTGTTCAATGTGGACTGTTGCTATTGTATCAAAGTATAAATCAGCAAAAGCAGTTCTTAAGTCGTCAGTACAGTGTAGTCCAGGTACTCAGGTCTCTGCTGCTCTAAATTGACCAGGGTTAGATTTATAACATCTGGAGGAATGGCTGACTTCTGTGCACTTTGAGCAGTTCTCTCTAAATATTCTATCTCTCAATTCAGTTTTTAACAGTAGTAGTTAGTAATGAGTTCTTATACTACCTAAGAAGTATCAGAATGCAGCTGTTTTGTGTTGCAGATTGAGTTGAGAACATATTTAAGAGATAGTTGATCTTGAGAGTAGAAGCAAAAGGAAAATGAAAAATAAAGGTTGATCTGTGATAGGCTAAGTATTCTATTGTGAAACCCAAGGAACATTATGAGGACTCCTTCCAGAATGTGGGCAGAACAAGTATCCACAATTGAAACTTTGAGTAGTGCTCCTAGTTTTGAGCAATGCTCCTTCCTTATGTACTCTTCAAGATAAACCATATGTAGTTAACACAGTAAGCTAACTACATGTGGCAACTTATGTGATTGTTATATTTACAGTTAAAGATTGACAAATAAGTACCAGAAACAAAATTTAAATTTAGGAAGGTTCATAGTTGACCTATGATCTTTTCTGGTAATATTTTTTTTCTAGATTTATTGAGATATAATTGACATATATAACATTATGTAAGTTTCAACTGTACCTTTCTGGTAATAATTAAGTAGCATTTCAGTTGTCTCCTCAAGCCATTTCTAGTTTAAGGCAGTGAAACATATCCATTTTTAAAAGAATACTCTTTTTTCTGTTTTCTATATCAAGAGCATGTATCTTGTTCAAAAGTGGTATATCATGCAGTTACTTGTTAAAAAGATGGCAGGTGGGGCACAATCTTATTTCAGACTTAAGGAAAATTTTAACTCCTCTGCTACTTTGATTCTCATGGTATTAACATGGTATAGGTTCTGCATGGACATCGGGCAGAGTAAAATGATTAAAGGTTGGATGGAGCTCTGGAATAAAATAGACACACTTCTACTACTTTCTAGCTATAAAGAATTTACTTATCTCTCTGAACCTTGGTTTCCTCAATTATAAGAAGGGATTATAATAGTACCTACCTCACATCATTTACACAATGATTTCATCATTGTGGGAGAGACAGACCTCAATTAACTGAGTTCCGTTTCATTTTCCTCTTCCTTGGAACACAGTCTTGACTGTCATGTGATTGGTGTAAGTGGTGAAAGAAAGCATAGACCATTGGGTATGAGTTTGATATGCTCTCACTTTTCTTGCTGAGGAAATCTGAAAGTCATATTTGAGATGGTGGTGACATAAGATGGAAGTAACCTGGAACACTTCTCTGTCACTTCAGGACACCTGCCCTGGAAATCACCTGACCTGAAGAGGATTTTGCATGAGCAAGAATTAAACCTTTGTTTGTTAAGACACTGGTTTTAAGGATTTACACATTAGCCTATAACCAAACTAACCCATAACTAAATCCTGTCGCAGAGGCAATGACCAAGGAAAGGTTAATAAAAGCTACAAATAATGTAGTGTGATATACTTGGTAGTGAGTATTTATATAAATCCTTTGTGTTGGAATAACTCAACTAGTAGCTCCTTATTTAAACATTGATTTGCAAAACCCCAACTTGCAGTTTTTAGATAAAATGTGCAATAAACTGAAAAGTTTGGTGGGGACTAAGGAAATATGGGGAGTAAAGAGTTGCCCTTTTGAAACTATAGAATAAATTCATTGTCTCTAGTCACAGGGGCTATGCCCATAGAATAAAGCTAAGTATTTCATGAGACTCAGAGCCTACTATTCACAATGATGTTTTTAATTCTAAAGTATTTTTTTCTAGAATTAATCTAGGTAAGGTATTATCACTAAGAACCCCATTGGTAATTGCCTTTCATCTTCAAAAATTAAACTTGTGATCTTCTGTTTGTAGAGTAGAAAACTTTTGACCTGATACCTGTTGTGTTGTGGGATCCTGACAACTTCAGCAGAAGCCTGCTTTGATTAACATTGTCCTGCAGACTGCCCTTATTATTAGATTTTAGAGCCAGACTTAGTTTTATTTTTTCATGAGAAATTTGTAATTAACTTAAAATTTTAACAAGGTTCCATCTCCCCACTTATAATTTTGGCCCCACACAGCCTCTTAGTAATCCAAGTGGTTTAATTAATTAATTAGTTAGTTAATTAATTTTTGTGGTGGGGAAATCCTTACCAAACTAGGTAGTGATGAGTTGTATGCACATTTGCTGAGACATTTTGCTGTTACAACTGTTTTTATGTTGTCAGCAGTCTGTTGGTAAGCTAAGAGAGAAAATGTTATCCTGGAGCAATTAAAACAGAATTTTGTAAAGTGTTTTAAGTACCAGCCCACCAAATAGTATTCGAAAGCCCATGTGACTTTCCAGATATGGACTGCATTGCCTATGCGTGTCGGCAGACCCCTAGACAGCTATATCCCACTTGGAAGAAAAGAAAATTATTTTCCAGATCCCAAATATCTATTTTAAGGTGGAGAGGCAGTAAGAACAGAGCATTAGCTTCTGATAACTTGTTAATTTTAGCTGTTAAACACTCAATCTATAATTTTTTAGTTCCAAATTTGACCACAGGCAGAAGTTTCAGTGAAGAGAAACTACCCTGCAAGTTTTTCTGTAGGCAGGCATTTATAAATCTAGATGTTTTAATTCATCAATATCTTAATGAAGGGATTCTTTAATTACATGTCAACTATGTATCAGACACTGATTTAGAATCTATGAAAGAAAAAGTGAACATAATTCTTTAGTGCACTGGCTAAAAGGGAATGATATGGGGTCATGGCAGAATTTTCTTTTTCTTTTTAAGATAAGAGAGGCTGAACATGTTTTATAGATCAGGGTGTCTCTGTGAAAAAAAAATCACACAAACAAACTTTAAAGATTTGGAGATAAAAGCAATAATATATATAATAGGATTTCAGATAAGTCAGAGATGGGATTAGTCTCAAATAGGTCCTTTTTTTTTTTTTTTTTTTTTTAAGAAGGAGAAGAGATATGAGGATGGGGTGAATATAGATAAGTTTATAGTTTGAGGATTAGATGCTCAGAGGAAGAGACTAGAGTACCTTTTGTTTTTACTTTGAAGTAGGAAGTGAAGTCTTGCTAATTAAGAAAGAGGTTGAAGTGAGAGTTGGGTAGGGGACGTGATGATTTAGAATGGTTGTTTTGGGAAAGATTTGGGAACCAGTGAAAGATTTGCTGAGCAACCCTGTGGGCCTGGTGGAAGTTGGAAGTGGTACTAGTTCATGTGCTTATATGATTATTTTTTCCCCCCGACATTGCTTTGGTTTCTCTGTGCTGGGATGCAGAAGGAAAATGGTTAAGATTGATCCTTGGGATTGTCAGAGCAGGTACAGAGAATTGAGATGATAAAATAAAATAATATAAGTTATAGGCCTATGGAATTCATTCTAGATAGGAAAAGAAATGATGAAGTAAGGGAGGACCTGTGATTGACTAGAAAGCAGAAGGAGTCAGGGGACCTGAGATCTCAATGATAGTAAAGATTGGGTGTAGTGGCAATAAGAGAGAGCAGACTCTGGAAGGAAAGGAAGTAGTGTATGTTGAAATTTAAAGATAGAAAAGCATGGGTCTGAAAGTGGCGCAAAACTATTGAGAATGCTAAAATTGCCTCCTAGACCTGTGATAGGTATGACAAAGTGTGAATGAATGAGAAAAATCTGTTTAATAATTGGTTAAAGAAATAATTTCTTTGGGAAGATCAGACTTTTGTGAGGACAAGAGGTAGAGAGAGTGTTCTGTACAGTGTTCTAGATGTAGGAAAATTTGTTTATGGTAAAGTGAGAGTTCCTAAGAACTTTATGAAACAGTTTTGGCAGGAGTTAGATTTTGCTTTATAATGTTGAGGTTAATATTTTCTTATCAGACTTCTGTGTTATAGTACCCTAAACCAGTTAGGGAAATGAAAAATGGATTTTTATTTTCTGAGAGAGTCTGAGATCGTGATTCATTCTTTCATTTGATAATCACAAGAAAATGCTTAGGCTAACTGATTTTACTTAATTTTCAAATATTCCAAACTCCAGAGAGGCATTCTAAAGGTGGGAGAGAGGATGGTGAAATTGCTTATCAGTGATTAAGTTCTCTTTCATTTGATCTTTTCTCTAATAGTAAGGTTGTAGTTGTAAGAATCGAGCTTTCATCTCCCCTGCTCTCGCCCCCCACGCCACTCCAATTAGCACACGTGGTCCAGTGCCTTGTGCCTATGTATCCACTTGGGTTAGGTCACTGCTTCTCAAAGTGGGGTGCATGGGGTCATGTAGTCACACTTGTGGTATGCTTTAGTGAATTGTAGTTCATGTGTGATTATTCAGTGACCTATGATTACATCACTTATTTTAAGCCATTCTCAAAAATTGATTGTGGCTTAAAAAGATTTCTGCAAAGAAACAGTGTTTTGTGTGGATAATACTAAAGATACGAGTATTAGTGAACCAACAAAATAATTGTAGAACTGCACTCCTGGTTTTTTATCATTAGTCATGTTATGTGGTAAAAATGGCAGCTACCTAATCTGAGCTAACAAGAAGTTCAGAAGTGTCAAGAAAAGTATTTAAAATATGGTTCACTTTTACTAGTATTAACAGTGAGCCTTAACCTTAGGATGTAGTATGCCTTAAGATACTAGGTAATGAAAAAAATAGTAAAACACTCTAAGCATCCAAAACATGAAGGCAAACTCTGTGACTTTTTCATCAATATTTAAATTATAATGATGCTCAATTCATTATTTTTACAAAATTTACTAAGCATAGTGATAAATGTTTAGAGCTCTTTTTAAGCTTTCTTATTCAGTAGTGAAAAGACAAAAAGTCACACACCATTGGGGAAACACACTTTCTTGCTGCCATAGTAAAACTGGCTGAAATAATATGGGGATACAGTAAAATATATTTTTTATTAGCATATATTATTGAAAGGAGCATAGAAAACATTGCTAAAGAGTTAAAGAAAAGAGTAAAAGGAAATAACACTGCAGGTAAGAAGTATGATATACTAAGTTGGAAAAAGATATGTAATATTTACAATATCTCAGCTTAAGGTATTTAAGATTCTGTTTCAGTAAGGAAATAGTTACTTTTCTGAGAGCCACTGAAGGAAATTTGTACCAGAAAGGATATATTTGCAACAGTGAAGACAATTGAAAAATGATTTTTTTGGCAAAGCTGTGTAAGAATGACTACTCATAGAGTAGCTTACTTTTCTGTAAATGTAAGGAAATAGAGATAATATCATACATGAAATGAGTTTATTGCCTCATTAATAGTCAGGATAATACAGAAAACCAGAGGAGTTAAAACCAGAATTATGTGAAATAATACTGTTGTGGATAATTTTATAAAAATATGACCTTTAAATATATTAGAGTTTTTGTAGTACTTAATAATGAGATAGGAATGACTATGATTATTGTTTATACATACAGAGGTTTGCTTATTATCTTGTGACACAATATGTAAGAGTCCTTGAACTTAAAAATGAATTATGTACTTTTGTGAAACTACAACTGTGTTCCAATTTTCTTAACTATCTTTCTTAGTGATAAATAGCTATTGGTAGTATGAAACCTAGTACATATTTTCTAAAAAAATTGTTGATTTAAGATAAAGATGACATTTTAACTGAATGAGAAAGAAACTGATTTCTGAAACTTTGCTATGAGGAGATGCTTTTGAAAACAGTTGCTGGGTCAGCCCCACTTCTGTTTCTTAGCCTGGCCTCAGGTTCTCTGATTTTTCTGTGTCCCTCTGACTGAGCCCCTTTATTGCCAGATGTCTGCATGGCTCTCTACTGCCCTTTCTTCTATTCCACTCGGTCTAGTCTCAATGGCATTTTATCTAATGCCTACCATCTAAATAAAAACCCTTATCTCCTAAACCTCTCCACTCTCCCTCTACCCACTCTGCCTCATTTCTCTTTCTAACATTTCTTATTCCTGACACTGTTTATTTAGTCATTGTTTGTTTGTTTGTTTGTTGTCTGTCTCTTCTTGCCAAAGTAGAAGCTCCATGAGGGAAGGATTTTATCAGTTTTGTTCACTGCTGTGTTCCCAACGCTGGAGGATGGGAGACTCTCAAGCCAAAAAACAGATGAAAGGAACTAGAAATTTGTCTGTTTCTTTTCTTCATTACTGGCAGGGATTTTCAGTTATTAAGGACTTGTTATTATTTTTAGGGACAGTTATTAGTATCTGACTTGAAGCAAATTCTCTTTGCCATGGAAGTTCCTCACATTGCTCAGAAGCACTGGAATCTTACTGAATTCTCTTTGATGGTGGTTCTACCCAACCCGCCCTGCTCATGAGCATTGCAGATGTAATTCCCTGGGGTTCGTGCATTCCCAGGGAACTAACCCTTTGCTAGTTGTTATTCTCTGGCATGAGAAGGCACATCAGAATCCAAGTGAGAATGACATTGTAACAGCAAGACATCATGGGTGAAATGGCTTTATTCTGTCATATAAAAGTAAATAATTTGAACGTATGTTTTAATATTTTTACTGGCAGGACTAAACATTAACAATACCAGTGTTCTGTGAGGCTCTGGGTGAAACCACCAGACCAAAAGGCACATTGCACAGTTATCGTGAAGGTACAGGTTGTGGTTTGGCTAAAGCTGTGTCTGCACATTCAGTGTATGTCTCTACAACGTACAAATCACATACAGATCTGGAACGTGAATGTACGGCAGACACAGCTAATGGCTCCATCCATATCCCCTCACCTCCACCTCAAAAAAAAAAAGAAAAAAAAAAGAAAAAGAAAAAAAGGAAAGAAAGGGAAGAAAACAGATGCTAGGAAATATTTGTATTATGTTATTTCCTTGCCAAAAACAATGTGTGTCACCTAGAAAAAATCTTCACATTGACACATTTAAAATACTTGGAAACAGTATCTATGAGTTTTGAATGCTTTTAATAAAGATATAAAAAAAGTAAACTGTCCAAATAGCTTATAAGTTGATTGGTATCAGGAAAAACAGAAATTTTCCATGTGAATTTTGATAAACTTTTGCATAATTGATAGATGGGATAGGATAATATCCTGATTAGTTCAGCTAAGCCATGATATACTTCTTCCATTTGATTCTACATGCTTTTGTAAGATATTTTTTTCAGCTGCATCAGCCCTTATAACCAAGTATCAAAATAAACTGGACCTAGAACCAAACTTGGAATTGCCAAGTCACTAAGATTTAAATTAATTAAGTTTATTAAATCACCTTACTCTTATTAAGACATTAATATTTTTAGTAAAAGCAAAAAAGGTTTTATACTTTTAATAAATAAATGAAGTTATTTAAAATATATATCTTATTTCATTAGCTTATTCTTTTAGTTTTGTGTCTGTTTTGTAGTGCAAACAATGTTAATTTAATAGTACAGACATATAATTTGTATGTAAGTTAATATCCACACATTGGGGTTATTTACTCAAAGACTGATTGGGTATGCAGTCATTTGTATATTACTAGGTTAGATGGTGTCTAGGATTTGTATGAAATTTTATACTTTATAAAATGCTTTTGCTAATATGCTCTAACTTGAACCTCATCAGCAACCTTTGATGCAGAGAGGTGTCATTATGCCCATTTTATAGAGAAGGAACTGAAGGCCAGCGTATTTAAATGACTTGCCCAGTGTCACACAACTAGTTAATAGTGGCTTCTCAATTCCAGCATAGGTCTTATTATTGAATGGTACTCTTTCCACTTATTACATTCATAATGTACTGGTCATTCTTCAAGTTTTGATTTCCTGCCCTAATCTGTTTATTATTTATTTTTCAGAGTCCTTGGTAGTTGCTTTTCGTATTTTTTTTTTAGCGTTTTTAGTTGTAATCAGTGGGAGAAAGACAATATATTAATGATGAAAATATAAATTGCATAGGGTGGCTCCATAGTGTAGTGGTTAGTATGTCTGCTTTACACGCACAAGGTCCTTGGTTCACGCCCCAGGTGGAGCCATGGACCATAACCCTGGTTGCGCCAGGCCCGGGTTGCTCCAAGCCTTGGGTGTGCCTGGCCCCGGGTGCATGCCACAAGCGTGTGGGAGGAGACGCCCCGCCTTCAATGATCCAGTTCTTAAGGGGAAACAGCAACTTCCATAGGTCAGGGGTAGAAGGTGGACGGGAATTAAAGAGGAGGGGGGGAAAATATATATATATATTGCAGTAGGTGGCCCAGAAGGCGAATAAATACATTTGAAGGAACTGTAGAAGTACAGTTTAGGCAGATAGATCATTTGACTATTGGTATGAAGGCAGATAATGTGTATGTTTAATGTACATGTGTAGTTCTGTGCTATAGTAAAGTTCACATTAATAAGCATGAATTAAGAATTGTGGGGGTTTATTCTGATCATTGTTTTGATTTTAATAAGACTTCATATAACAAGTAGCCTATTTTGTTCTGTCAGTACATACAACAAAATTAACGTTGAAAATTTCTGTATAAGAATGAAAAGTTAAAGGTTGCTTGTCTGCTAATAGATCTATAGATAAACTTAGGTTTATCTATACCAAATTGAAAATGATTGGGTTATAAAAGTAACTCAAAAGTATAGCATGGTTTTAGACATTATTTTTTAATCTGTGATCAGTGCCGTAATCCAGGAAGAGAGAGATTTATTTAACAAGTTAAAATCTAGTTTTAATAGGTTTTCATGAAAGTATCTTTTACTTACAGCTTCTGAGCTTTTTCATATTATAAATTCTGGGCATGGCTTGATCTTCTCTTAGCCTAGTGGCAACATATCTGGAGGTATTATGGATCATTAAAACTTTCATAGGAATTTTGCATGCTTTGAAATATTGCATATATGATTATAAAATCCCCCTAGTATTCCTTGGCATATTAAACTAAGATGACACTGATGGGTATATTATTGTCTGTGTTAATAATCTACAGATGAAAGACTCCCTCAGTTCAGATGAGTACAGTTCTTACCTTTAATCGTTCAGCAGACCAGTGATCTATTGTGCTCATGGGAGGAAAACCAAAATGGTGCAATTAAAGTTGGAACCAATATCTGAAGTAACTATACTTTTTCCTTTTTTAATTATTAAATGGAAAGGTCTTCTGAAAGTCAGTGGTTTAGAAGATGTTAGAGAATTATTTTGGGCTGATTATAGTTCAAAGAACCCTAGACTTGGAGTCAAGTCACTCGGCTCTAGTATCAGGTGTGTTGATGTACAGTGTCCAGGTGGGCAGGTCCCTTGGCGTATCATAACAAATATGTGCACCTGTGCAGTTTGGCTTGATCACAGATGATTAAGCTTCCAGATATATATTAGCATAAACAAACAGATGGTTTATTTAGCTTTAAAGATAGGGCTACCATGGTATAGTTAGGTGACCGGGAAATTCTGTCAGTGCTGCCGGAGGCTATGGGGTTGTGAAAGGAACTCTGCTCAGTCAGCCTGAGGAATTTGTATGTCACTGTAGTCTGTGGAATTGGAGAAGCTGGAGAAGCATTAAGGGTCTGTTAGCCCTGAGTGAGCAGCTGTCCTGTGGGTTGCACAGCCATCCTTTCTCGTCCTTCTGGGTGTATAATATCTACATTAACAGGAATGTGCAAAATGAAGAGATGTTGGTTTAACAAGATGGCATGTTAAACTCCAACTCACTGTAAGTAAAAATTCCCTTAACCAACCTCACTTTACCCCATGCACTCGTCAGTTCCTCTGTCAGTCTCATCCAACTATGCTCATGGCATGCTCAGTGTTTGCAGCTGAGAGGCTACTCTCTAGTATGCCAGCATACTTTTGTCCCTACCAGTAGAGTTGTGTGCTTACCAAGAATCCATTATGCTTATTTTCAAAATTTTTATTACATTTGTGCCTACTCTGTGACCTTAAGACCACTTATTGTTCCTGATCTCCTTGAGAAGGCTTCCTTATATGTAATAGTTGAACATAGTCAACCTTACTTGTTGAAATTTAATCTGCTTACTTCTTTGGGGAACTGGGGAGGTTGGGGGGAGAGGGTTGCTGTTGAGCATGCTCTCCATATGTATTCCTGCTAATCCCTCCAGTGCTTCCTCTACCTGGGTTATCCTATCTTAGAAGTGAGAATGATGATTCTTCCTTTAAATTCACAGAAGAGGGTAAAATTTAAACAAGATATGGATATGAAAACACTGGGAATAAATATGCTATATATTATAAATGCTGTAGTCTAGTTATAATGGGGAGTCTTTGACTCATAGTTTAAGAAAATACTCTTCTTAGACTCAAGTTTTAGGTGCAAAATCAGATAATCCTTTTGCTTTTCTTATTTGGCATTTTGAAACACTGTGGTTTGAAGAGCTTCCCAAACTCAGGATAAACTAAACTAAACTAAACATAAACCAATAAGCTTAAAGTAAAATGTAAGATGGTGCATTAACTTCAGTGGTTTGGAAGATGTTGAGGATGTTAGAGAATTAGTATGTCTCAGGCCTTATGGGGTATTACAGTTTAAAGAACCCTAGACTTTCTTGTTTTCTTACGGTTGAGTAATATTTCATTATATACATGTACTACCTCTCCTTTATCCAATCATCTGTCGTAGGACACTTCCGTTGCTTTCGTGTCTTGGCCACCATGAATAATGCTACTTATTTTATTTTATTAATCAATGTCACCTTAATAACTTAATTAAAAAAATTAAAGAACCCTAGACTTGGAGTCAGACTACTTGTCTTTGCTGCTCTGATCCTAGTCTGTTAATCATTGTACATTTCATGGGGATTTTATAAAAGAGTTCTTGAACTAATAAAAGGTGTACATTTGGTTCACATAAAACCACTAGCTATTTTTAGTTTTCTCAGTATCTATGGATATTAACTTTTTTAGTTAATACTTTTCATCTTGGAAAATGAAATTACTTACAATTCTTAATTAAGTGCATATGGATTATCTTTTAATTGGTAATTAGCTTTTGGCAGCAGTGGTTTTAGTGTTGTATATGCATATACACATGCTTTGGGGTCAGATGCACTGGCTCTACCACATACTAGATATATGACCTTTGGAAACTTACTTTAAACCTCTTTTTAAACCTCTATTTTCTTATTTCTGTAAGAGCATGATAAAATATACCTAATAGGGTTAATGAAGATAAAAAGAGAATGTGAACTTTATGGGCATATGGCAAGTAGACACTCAGTAAATATTCCATTTGTAGCTGTGTCAATTTTTAAATTTCATTCTGTGTCACAGATAAAAGGAGGAGAACTTTTGTAAGTTATGCAGTAATTCACTTAATGTGGTAGGTCTGGAGGCCATTTGCAAAGAAACAGAGTAAGAGGGAGATAGCATTTGCTGCTCTGAGCTTCTATCGTTTCTAAAGTTAGTTCATCCATTTCTTAAGTACCGGCTGGTATTGCCAGATTTTTAGAATTTGAACGTTTAATTTTATGTGGCCTTGGTACTGACTTTGAATGTGTGGCCAGCAGTGGGAGGGAGAGGAAGGAACGAGGTGAAGGCTGTGAAAAGAATAAAGTTATTGTGATCATTTTGGCCCAAGTAATCTTCTTTCAAAAGTAAGTCCAAGTAACATACCACTTCTCTTTTACTACACAGAGATGGAGTAAAAAGACATTTACTTTAATGTTTAAAATATTTTCATCTTCCTTTTATGGTTTGTTTCTCCAGCCGCTGTTCCATGCCTGGCTCACCTTTGTCGTTTGGAAATTCGGTCCAGTCTAAAACCACAACACCTACGATCTGACAGTTTTATCTGTCAGTTGCCACTTCCCCGAAGCCTACATAATTACTTGCTCTATGCAGAGGTTCTGAGGATGAATGAAGTTCCAGAACTGGCAGTTATTCAAGATGGAGAAATCAGTGAAGCTACTTAACTCAGCTCATGTCTTACTCTGAAAACCACCAAGACAAAGAGCCATGGAATACAAAGTCTTCATGATTTTATAGTCACAGAAGATGATTTTTGTTTGAATGGTTGGTTGAATTTGGGGGTGGGAGCAGTAGTTTAATGCAAATGTTTACAACTGGGCTTCCTGGTAAAAAAAAATATTGTAAACCTCAGCATTACTCTATTGCAGTTTTATCACCAGTACATTTTATGTTGTAATATTTACTTACCTAACAATTTTCTGCTTTATTCTGTTAATGAACTGTGATGCTGTTTGTAATGCTAAATGTGGCATATTTCCACTTGTGATTCTATATTTACATAGGGCCAGACACTTAGAATGGAATGTGTAAAACTTCACTGGAAGTGCACACAATGGGTTTGAATCTGTTATTTTATTTGAGATTGAATATCTCATATTTATAAAATAATTACACTTCATTCTTATCTCTTTATTCAGTCACTTTTATGAAGAATTGATATTGTTTTTTTCATAGGTCAACTCAGGGGAGAATTTAAAAAGAAGAATATAGGAAATGAATCATTTTGCTGTTTTCTTTTTTCTTCTCAGTTCCTTGATAATCTCTGGCTAAAAAAGATTCCTTTTCTGCAAAGGCAAGAACAGACTTCACTTCAAAGATATGCTTAGTTGAGAAAAAAATTAGGTTGATATTGAGATAAGTGAACATTTTGCCACATTTAGAATACTAATCAGGAGACTGGGAGGGGCATTTCTGTGGTACCATCTTTAAAGAAAGGTATGTATTCCTGAGTCACTCAGTATCAAATAAAAACATTCAGGCTTCATTCAGCCTCCAAACCAGGGCAACTTTGATCCTATGAAACAATGATTGCCAGTTCTATTAATATTGTAGTGTTTTTCCTTTTTATTTTCAAGATAGGTTATCAAATGGTCCATGAAATGTAGACCTCAGAGTCCTAGGTTAATGAGACACTGCCTCATTGATTTTATAATTGTTCAGTATGAATCTAGAATCACAGAGGACTAAAAACTGGATCAAGTGAGCTGTGATAAGAGGCTGTGGGGACCAACCTTGAGAGAAAGGTTATGAAAGCATTACTGACATGATAGACAACTAGCGATGGGGTCCAAAGGAGGGCAAGTCTTCTGTCCTGTTGGAGTCCTGTGGCTTAAAATAGATGGGGGCAGGTCAGCTGGGTCCATCTCTGATAGCCTTTTGCTGTTTGATAAAAGCAGTGATGAAGGCAGACCAAATGATAGAGGCATTATTAAGGTCCAGACAAATCAGACAGAGTAGAGGTGTAATTGCTGCCTTTTGGGTGGAGATAATGTTTGAACGTAGGTATACAGGCAGAAGTAAGGGTAGATAGGGAAATTAGATGAAAATGCTGATTCTCAATGTAATAAAAAATTTCAATAATGTATGTATTATATAGTATTTTTTAAATGTTGTCCTAATTTTATTTTTCCAAATACTAAGTCTTTGATTTTTAACATAACCAGTTTTTCATTAGGGCCAAATATACATAGAATGTTTACATTTGAGGGTGAATATTTTTCTATGCTTTTGTTCATGTTCAAATATGTAATTCAACTATTATTTATCATTGA
>CM053515.1:74990720-75010014 GCA_028627145.1 Eidolon dupreanum
TTAAAGAGAATCTCTAAGCCATAGAGATCTCTGAAACTTTTCCTGTGAGCTGGGAACATAATAGCACCTTGGGTACAATTAATGCTCCTAAATTTCCTATACTAGAGCTTTTGCCTCCGCTCTTCTCTTATCTCAAGCAGCCAGTCACACATAACTGAGCTATTAAGACTAATATGTAGATGAGAGCACAAACCAAGAGATTCCATTACTCATGGCTCCATATGACTTGGAGTAGTTACCTGAATGATAACTGAGAGTGGGTGTACCTGCATTAAGAAAGGAGTGCTATTTTCTATCTAGAGCCAATGTTGGTTGAGTTTACACCTACACATTCTCTGTAAGAAAGCAGTGTTTATGACTTCAAGTAAATATGGCCCATGTTTGAGGGCTTAGAGACTATCAATAGCAACATGATTGTTTTTTTATTCTCTTTATCCTTTTTTCATTTTTTATCAAAACATTTAAGGAAAATTTAATATTCTTTTGTGCGACTGTTGAGATTTCTTGTTTTGCTGTCTTTCATTTTTCTCTTTGAAGTAAATTTGTTTATCCTCCTCTACATTTATTATTATTGTTATTGTTATTAAATGACAAGTAGTTATTAAAGCATAATACCTTGCAGTAAGTAAACTGTTTTTGTTGGAGTCAATGAAAATCTGTGGTTTTAATGAGACAGGGAACTGATTATGCTTAGTATTTTTGTCACATATTGTTAGAAAAATATATAGCCTTATTTGCAACACATCAGTAATTTATATTGAGAAGAGGCCAGTATGAATTATATTTTTTAGGGAAACATGTACTTTGAAACGTACTTTGGGCACAGATATTAAGTACATATCTTCATTTGCTTTAGTGAATAAAACGCTTAAATTTTAAATAAAGGACATTTATTAACCTGCCCGATGCTAATAAAAATCTTTAAAAAATGTTTTTCATACCATTGTTGCAGTAAAGATTAGTATATACATGATTTTTCTGTCTCTTGGCTTCTTTTTCATGCATAGCACTAATAGTTGATGCAGAACAGGTGGTAATTGCCATTGGCGCACTGAGACTTGTGAATAGCAGCTGTTTATGTCTCTTTTACCATCCAGTGGTTAGCAAAACCTTCTTTTCACTACTTTCCTATGTGTATGATAAAAATCTATCATAAGTTATTATAAGGTGCTAATTTACACTCTTTTTCTAACGATGGAATAGGTGAAGAAGAAAAGTCCATCTGGCAACTAGATATGACTATGATTTGAATCAAACAATTTTAAAAAGTCTAATATTTGTGAGGTTATTATGGCTCAAATAATGTGTCAAAGATATCAATTGCAAGCCAGAGTAGTTCCATAAATAGATGTATTAGTAACGTTATAGTCTGAGTTTTGGTTTTGACACTCAAAAAATGTTTATTTTGAACAACAAAACATTCAATTCTTATGGTCTTTATCTTGCTTGTAGGCTTGTAGCTATTTGGTTTTATTAAGTCCAGTTTTAAATGTCATAGTGTGATATATATGTGTGTTGATCCACACCAAGATGGCTCACTCACATGGCTGTTTCCTGGAGGACTCGATTCCTCACCACATAGACCTCTCCATACAGCTAGCTACTTGAGTCTCCTCACATGTCAGCGGCTTGCCCCTGAGCAAGTGATCTTGAGAGATGGAGCAAGGTGGATGCTACAGTGTCTTCTGTGATATATTCTTGAAAGTCACCATCATTTCCAACATGTTCTATTAGAAGCCCAAAGTACAGCTTATTATATTCAAGGAAAGAGAAACTAGTCTCCACCTTTTAAAGAGAGGAGTATCAAATAATTTGTAAATGTCTTTTAAAACATCACATTTTATTACCTGTAAATTGATAGTCATATGTGGACAAGGACTGGCTACAGAGTTTATAGGACCCCATACAAAATAAAAATGTGGAATCTCTGTTCAAATTTCAAGATGGGGACAGCAGAGTGTTCAACCAAACATGAGGCCCTTCTGAACATAAAATCTGTGTGATTGTGCAGATGATACCCATGAAATCAGCCCTAGATGAAGAGGCTTGCTCAGGTTCAGATTTGATACTCAAATTTTACATAGTGCTTCATAGATGTTGGATACTCTTCTAATGATATTAGCCATTGGTGATCATTAGCTAGATCTATCCATTATAATTTTATTTATTATTGTAATACTTTCAAAAAGAGAACTTCCCTTAATTAGCTATGTGGTTACCCTGGGGCCTAGTACATATAGGAAAAATAGTAAAATGCTTGATTCTTTAGGACAATGAGTTGATTCTCTAATGTCCTTTGAAGATGATCAGTACTTATTTTAGTATTAATAACAGGTTTTTAAATGTTCTAACACATTTAGTTATTACACTTATTGATATTCAAATTGTCCCATCTTTAACTAGGATTTAAGTAGTCTTTGATAACTTTTTTGTTTTCTGGTAATAAGATATTCCACATTAATCTTGTATATTTCCTTCCTCAGACCTGGAATCAGTCATTTTTCTAAAAAGCTTTGATAACTTTTTCAGAAAGGGTATTATATTAGACTATATTATGTATCACACACACACACACACAGTAATCTTGACACAGTAATCTAGGGGGTTTTCATTTCTACTGGTTGGACCATTGTTCAGTTAACAGAACTAAAAAATAAGTATATAGTCTGTTTATATTTGATACTTCCAAGTCAAGACTACACTTTTTAAACTAAACTTCAGTGATCTTACATCTGTGTATTTCCTTTCGTATATGCTGAAACTTCCACTTCTTAATGACACTAACAATTACCCATTTGTTTTATACAAGATTCACACACAATAGTCTCAATAACAATTTCTATCCTACCATCAATAATACTAGTGAAAACAGTTTACCTCCCCCTCTCCAATTCTTTTTGCTATTTAGGTATATCTCAGTTGGCGTGTACAGTCAAATTTCTATTTTAAAATCACTTGAGTGCACAGGATTATGTGTTTCATTTTCATTTTATCTTTTAGGGATTTTTAATTTTTAATTTTGCTTTATAATTATGAAAAATATTTACATGGTTCCAGGTTATATGTACAGGAAAAAAGTATATTCAAAGAAATCTGACTTCTATCCCCTATTCATCCTATTTCCTTCTGCTCCTGTAGGAAGTCTTTTTATTGTCTATAGGATTTTTTGGGGGGGAGGGGTTTATTTTAAACATATGCATATATTCTCAAAGCCCTTCCTTTGATAAGCAGAAGAGTAATACATACAGTTTTAACCATCTTTGCTTTTTTCACTTAATAGTTCCATAATATTATATATTGTCCTCGTTTCTTTTTACAGCAACTGCACAGATATACTAAAGTTTATTTAACCTTTCCCTATTGATAGACATTTAGGTTATTTCTAGTTTTGTGCTATTATGAATGGCACTGCAATGAATAACTGTGCTGTTTGTATTTTTACCAGTGTAGAATTGGAGGATTCCTTTAAGTGGAATTGCTGGGTCAAAAGGCATATATGAGTTTGCTAGAAATTGGCAGTTTCCCCTCCACAGGCAGATAGTCTATATCAGTAATGTCTGTGAGTGCCAGTAGAGAAAGTTGTCAAACATTCGGCTATTTGCCAGTTTAATAGGTGGGAAATATGTGTCAGTATAGTTTTCAGTTTGTATTTCTCTAATGAGCAAGATGAGACGTCTTTTAATATTGGTGGGAGGAGTGGATCCAATTTTAATGATTTCTTTGTGACTATCAAGTTACCCTAACTTTTGTTAGAAAATCCATCTTTTCTCTACTGATTGAGATACTACCATTAATTGACACTGCATTTCATCTTTTCCATTGGCCTGTCCTCTGCTTATGTACCTGTACCAAACTTTTAATTATAGACATAATTGACTAACTCCTCCTTGTTGCTCTTTTCTGACAGTTTATTGCATTTACTTCTCCTTGTTTATTCTTCCAGGTAAACTTTTAATAATGATTTTCGCTCTAGTGAAATACTTTACATTATTCTTATAGAGATTTTGCTAAATTAACTAATTAATTTAGAGAGAGCATCCATCTGTATAATGTGTCTTCTGTACAAGAACATGGTTTGTCTTCCCTGCTGTCCAAATCTACTTTTGTGTATTTCAGGAATATTTTTTGGTTTTTATTTATCTCTCATTGGTTTTTGTTTGTAGATATGAGAACTGTTGATTTTGTATTAATTTTATAACTTACCACTTTACTGTCTTTCTGCTTTTAGTATTTTTCCCATCAATTTCCATTGGTTTTCTATCATTTTTCCATCTATAAATAGAGATGTTTCCATCTTTTTTTCAGTTCTTAAACCTCAATAATTTCTCCTAATTGTGTTTGTTAATTACTTCCAACCTTTGGAGAGCTTCTGGATTGGTGAACACCTCAAGGTGCTGGGAGAGTGGTGTACCTGGAGAAGGTATGGAAGTTTTGCATCCCTTCCCATATACCTTGCCCTATGCACCTCTTCCATTTGGCTGTTTCTGAGTTACATCCATTATAATAAAGGAGTAATAGAAAAGTAAAGTGCTCTCCTGAGTCCTGTGAGCCACTCTAGCAAATTATTGAACCCAAGGTGAGGGTTGTGGGATTATAATTTATGATAGACTTGGATTGGGTTTTAAGAGGGGGCATTCTTGTGGGACTGAGCCCTTAACTTGCGGGATTTGACATATACTCCACACACATAGTGTCAGAAATGAACTTAGTTGTAGAACACCCGATGTGTCAGGAAATTGATTGGTGGTGTGGGGGAAAAAGTCCCACACATTTGGTGTCAGAAGTGAAGTATTGAGAGTAGTGAGAAGAAAAAACAATGTTTAAATAAAAGTAGAAGAAAAAGTTTTGTTTCTATTGGTGTTGGTTATTCTGGATTAATTTTCTCAGGTGTGTGATGTGCCATTTCAATATACAGACTAAAGGTTTTTGTTTCTTTTTTTGTAATTTTTTAGTCTCAATTCCATTTCTTCGGTTCCTTTCTTCAGTTACCCTCATGTATGTATTTCATATCTACTTTTTTTAACCTTTACATCTGTTATTTCTCTCAAATTATTATATTTTTTGTTTCCTTTTGAATTAAGATTTTTCTTTTTATATTTTATTTCTCTTAAGGTATTATTGATTGTGTGTTTTTGTTGTGTTTCTTCTGGTTTAGTCTTTATTTTTCAAATTATATTTTTCTTTAAAATTATAAATTTTTTCTAATGCTGCTCCCCCCCCAACCCTTTATCTTAATTTCTTTTAGCTCATTTTGAAATATAAGGTGATAGTTATCTGTTTGTGGTCATCTCTCTCTAGCATGCTCTTATTGTCTGTGGGGATCTATTCTTATTGTCTTTTATTTTTATATTTACTTTTTATTTGATTTCACTGTTTCTGATGCTTTTTATGTAAAATAGATATTTTCCAGTGTACTGTTTTGCCTTGTCATTCCTTTTACTATATGTTTTTAAATTATTTTCTTAGTGGTTGCCCTGGAGATTACAATTAACATAAATATGACAATCTAGCTCAGATTAATACCATCTTAATTTTAATATTATATAAAAACTTTGCTCCTGTATAGCTCCACCCCTTTCTTTGTATTATCATACAAATTAAATGTTTGTACATTGTGTGCTCATCAATGCAGATATATAATGAATGTTTTATTCAGTCATTTTTTAAACAAACATAAAACAGAATTACAAACAAAAAATATATTTATGCTGTCTTTTATATTTACCTGTGTAATTATCTTTACCAGTGCTCTTTATTTCTTTGGATTCATTTCAGCTCGAAATATTCTCTTTACTATTTCTTGTAGGGCAAATCTAGCAATGATTTCTCTCAGTATTTGTTTTTCTGGGAATGACTTAATTTCTCCTTCATTTTTTTCAGGTTTTAAAACTTTATTTGCATATTAAAAAGTTGTGCATTCCAATAATTAAAATCATTTGAACAAAAAAAATGGCACTCTGCTTAAACTGCATTTTACAGCCTGCAGGACACCTTGGACCATCATGGTTTCACTCTAGATTTCACTGTCATCTTACCTAGCTTCTGCCTTCACCAACATACAAGCTCTTTTCCTTCCCTGCCAGCCAGACAGATAGGTGGGAGAGGCAGCTGTGGCCTTCATTGTCAGTAGTTCTTAGATGTGAAAAAAGGGCATCACAATAATTTACACTTGATCCAACCTCTTTGCATCTTATAAAGTTAAATAGTTAAAAGAAGTAAAATAAGAAGGCAATTCTTGTGGAATATACAGTGCATATTGGCGATGCGTGCCTCATTACAATTCACCTGCTTCCTTCTCCTGTTCTTTTGATGACAGTGGGTTTTTCTCTTACGTTTCTGTCTTCTTCAGTTTCGACTTAACCGAATTTCTCAATCTCAGCCATATCAGGTTTGTCAGACATGGTTGCAGAGGAAGCAGAGCGAGGCAGCCAGGAGTGAATCCGATCTGCTTAGTGGCTGTTGGTCACAGGAGTCTCTCCATCATTTTCGAAGGATAGTTTTGCCAGATATAAAATTCTTGGTTTATAATTTTTTTCTTCAGCAATTTGAATTGGCTCCATGGTTTCTGATGAGAAATCAGGTGTAAAATTATTGAAGTTTCTTTGTATGAGAAATATGAGTCCCTTCTCTTGCTGTTTCAAGATTCTCTCTTCATCTTTCAACGGTTTGATTATGATGTGTCAAGGTGTATTTTTCTATGAGTTTATCTTATATTAAGTTTGTTGGGCTTCCTGAATGTGTAGTTTAGTGTTTCTAATTAAATTGGGAAAGTTTTGGCCATTATTTCTTCAAACATTGTTTCTGCTCCTTTTCTCTCTCCTTCTGGGTTTCTCATTATGCACGATATGGGTTAAATTTGCTCCCTCCCCCCAAATTGATACTTTGAAGTCCTAACTCCCCGTACCTCAGAATGTGACCTTATTTTGAAATAGGGTTGTTGCAGATATAAATTAATTAAGGTGAGATCACTAGGGTAGGCCCTAATTTAATATGACCAGAGTTTTTATCAAAAGGGAAAATTAGGACATAGAGGCAGATGTGCATATAAGGAAGACAATGTGAGGAGACATAATGAGAACACAGCCATCTACAAGCCAAAGAGAGAGACCTCAAACAGAAACTTTCCTTACTGCTCTCAGAACAAATCCTAAAGACACCTTGATCCCAGACTTAACCTCCAGAACTGTGAAACAATAAATTTCTATTGTCTAAGCCACTCAGTTTTTGGTTCTTTGTTATAGCAGCAAACTAATACAAATATATGTTGGTATACTTGATGACGTCCCACATGTCTGAGACTCTGTTTTATCTTCATTCTTATTTCTATTGATTGCTTTTTATTTTTTCTATGTTAGGCCATACTTTTTGTTTCTTTGCAGATCTCATTTTTTTTTTTAAAACTAGACATTTCAATAATATAATGTTGCTCTAGAAATTATATTCTATTCTCTCCCCAGGGTTTGTTGCTGTTTTTGTAATTGTTTATTTAGTGATTTTTTTGGAACTAATTTTGTAAAGTCTATTCTTTGTTGTGTGTAAATACTGAAGTCTACTAGGTTAGCTCAGTGGTCAGCTAATTATCAAACAGAAATTTTTAACCACATGGAACCAACAATATGCCTCCTTGTCTTTTCTGATTGGCTTTGGGAGAAGTTCAGGCATGCATTCAACATTCATCCATTCAGTGACAACTCTGCATTAGTTTTCACTTCCTGTTGCACATAATATAAGTTGGAGATGACAAATTAGTGCTTTTCAGGTCTTTCCTGAGCATGCACACAGCTCTGGACATGTGTAGAAGCTTATGCATAGGTGTAACTTTCTAGATTTCCAAGTATATGTCAGAGCTTTTTAAAGTCTCTGGATATGTTATTTTCCAGAATTTTCTTTTAAGCTTTTTGGTCACTTTATTGTTTGTCCAACTTTCATTCACTATCTGAGGCAGTTTCAAAGTTAAATACTTGCCTGTAATTTTTTTTTTTTTTTTTTTTTTGACAAGCACCCTGTGGTGAAAAAACTTTTCACAAAAAAGGAGCTCAGTCAGGTCAAATACAGACAGACATCCTTGCAAGTGAGGGCTTTCAGGGAACCATGAGATAATTCAAACTAACAATTTGAGCAAAAGGATTTGAAAGAGCTTTAGTCCTGATCTGCACCTTCTTGTTTCCAGGCTGGTGGACTTTTACCAGGAACGTGGGCTACTATTTCTCAGGGCCATGGCAGAGTTGCAGAATGTAGGATGGGATTAGTTAGGGCAAGTCAAAAATGCCACAAAGGTCACTGTTTTTACTGAAATTCAGCCTTTTTTTTTTTAAATGTACCCCACATTCCTATAAGCATTTGGTTAATCTCCACAGTTTTGCAAAAGTTGGTTCTGACTTTGTCAGTTTTCTCCTTGCTTTTACGGAGGAGAGAATCCATACTGCCAGGCATGCAGCCCATTTCTAATTTAAAAACTAGCACAATGTGTCTGACTAGTTTCATAATAGTTATGGACTAGTGACTTACGTGTGCCTCCAATTTTCCTCTTTTTTAAACAGCAGTTATCTTATCCCTTTCTAACCATTGTATGTTGGGTTTATGGGCATCAGATAACTTGTCTCTTTATTTCACAAGACTTCAGTCCAAGAGGAACTGAACTTAAGGAGTTGAACTTGAGAAATTGAATCTGAGAAACTGTATCTGTAACTGGGCCTGATTTATATGAAGAAATACTTGCCCTTAAGCGCGAGCCTGTTGTCATAATAGACAAGTCTCTGGGGGGCCTAGAAGGGGAAGTGTGTAATTTACAAATGGGAGGAATGTCAATAATTTTTCACCACAGGATGAACCCTAAATTCTTTATTCCTTCCATCAAAGACAAAAATCTTGAATATGGATTGACTTTATTGACTTGCTTCTAACCGTAGAATGTGTTAGAAGTGATAACAATCACTACATCCTACATTCTCCAACTCTGCCATAGGTCATAAGATCATATAACTTCTGCCCTGTGTGCTCTCACTCTCGTGCTCTGGCACTCTCACTTGCTCTTGCGCTCTCTCAATTCTCTCACCCTTAGAACCTAGCTGCCATATTGTGAGGAAGCCCAAGCGACCTGTAGAGGGCCACGTATAGGTATTCTGGCCAACAGTCCTAGCAAAGTTTCCTGCCAACAGCCAATATGAACCACTAAACATATGAGTTAAGTCTTCAGATGATCCCAGTTTTCAACCTCTGAATGACAGCTGACACCAAGATGTGAGCTATCCCCATCAATCCCTTCCTGAATTGCAGATTTATGAGCAAAATGCTATCATTTTTTAAATTCACTAAATAGGGTTTATTTTTAAAGTAACAACACCAAACATCAAGTACCTACCATTCAATTCAACCCATACAGCATTGTTTCATTTATACACCCACCCGTTTCCCCGACTAGTTTGAAGCGGATTCCAGACTTTATACCATTTCTTTCTTTCTTGTATACATATGTACACAAACACAATATTTTTATCTCATCTAACAATTTCTTAGTATTGTTAATATCTAATCAACATTCAACTTTCTCTCATTTTCTCATTTCAAATACTTTATTTGTTGACTCAGGATCCTTTTAAATTCTGTATATTGCAATCAGTCTTTTAATCTCTTTTTTAAAAAATCTATAGATCTTCCCAACATTTTAAAGGGCCTACTTTGTACAAGGGCTATGAAGTTTGTAAAGGAAGATAGATACTCTTAAATCAGTAGGAAAGAGATATGCATACAGGAAGACTATGGAACAAAGTATAATGTGAAAGAAGTTGGATGTATAAATTGTTGGGAGATTTGAGAAAAGGAATAGAATACTTTTATCATCTTCAGGTCATGATTGGGATTCAGAGAGGCCATGCAGGGCAAAAAGCAGACAAAAATAAAGAATGAAAACTTTCAGTACGTTCCAAAAGACTTCACAGATGTCAAGACAAGTGAGCCAAAGGAATAAAATATATGGTTTTTCATTATTTCCCTTAGAACAACTCCACTTGAGATTATTATTGATCCTTGTAGCCAATTTGAACTTTCACTCTTACAGTCTTTAGTTCTTCATTTGCAAAAGCTCCTTAGATAATTTGCATCACAAACTCAAAAATTACTGAGTAGCCCTTTAAAACAGGTTTTATTCTGGGGAAAATGGATGTGAGAATGTTTTACCATAACAAGAGTAACTATAAGTTTAAGTGTGATTGATTCAGATAGAGGGGGAAACCTCAGCAGAAGGAATTTTCATCCATTCAATATTAGTGGTGCAATCTGTTAGGCAATATAAGATCAAAATTAAACTATATTGTTCCTGTTTGCAAAAAAAAAAAATACACATAATACTTGTCAGCAATCCTTCGACTATTTCTCCAGAATATTTATAAATCTTAATGAGATGCTTTTAACTGGTTCAGAGAACAGTTTAGTCATTTTGTTCTATTCTAATCCCCTAAAGACCTACTGCAAGAAATAGGGGATATTTATGACCTGTGACTAATACCTAGTAATCATGATGGACAATGACTTTTGTCATTTAAGAGCTACTTGAGGAAGAAGAAAGACCTTCAGTGATCAATAGGGCATTAAAAAAATCTAATAAACTGCTATTACTTCTTTGGTAATAAAAATATAATGGCTTGTTAGACATAAAAATTACATGAAATTTATTTAAAGGCAATTTGGGGGGTCAGGATGGGAGATTTACACATGTAATTATTATCCTGTTGATCAAGGTGAAAATGAATAACTTGCTTTTAGTAAAAAAAAAAATGTAAGAGCATGCTTACATTATTTTTATATTTTATGAGCCTTGAGATTTAGATATTGGTGATGGCTACAATTTTAGAGCAGTTATTTATGGTGATAGCTTTTCTTTGCATATTGTTCACATGGGGTGGATTTGGAGGGCTTTGGAGGGGAGGAGGTGGGTGCAGAACTCCAGAGAGCACTGCAAATCAAATGACCATTTTTTGTTAAGCCTAGGTAATAGCATATCCAGGGAGTAATTTGAATAGTCAGAACTTCTTTCCAGGATGTGGGGCAGCCACACACTTGCTGGCTGGTACTTCACTTTCATTTTATCCACAGGGCAGAGTTTGGCTGACCCATTAATTTGTTCTGTTTATTTTTCTAATGTCGTATCTACCATCCAAAAATTTGAAATTGCTTAGCTACTCAAAAGTTGCTATTCTTCATATGTTATTCAATATAAATAACTTAGATATTTGTTATCTAGTGAACAAATTACTATAAATTTAGTGCATTAAAACTACACATTTATTATCTCACAATTTCTGTGAATCTAGAATCTGGGCATGGATTAGCTGGGTCCTTTGCTTCAGTCTTTCATGAATTTGCAATCAAGATGTCACCAAGGGGCTAGGGCCTCAACTGATAGGACTGGAGACAGATCTGCTTTCAAGCTCATGTGATTATTGACAGGATTTAGTTCCTTGCAGCCTGTTGAACTGAGGGCCTCAGTTTCTTCCTGGCTGTTGGCCAGAGGCCATTTTAAATTTTAGTTAGCTATTGACCAGAGGCCACACTCAGCTCTGTGGATATCCCTAACATAGCTGCTTCCTTCATCAAAGTGTGCAAGGCCAAAGGGCGGTAGAGTTTACTAGCCACACAAAAGTAACTATTATGTAACTTAATCATGAGAGTGACCCCCTTTGCTAACTTCTATTGTTTAGAAGCATGTCACAGGTCATGTTCATATTAAATGGAAGGGGATTACACAAGGTGAGACTACCAGGAGGCAAGGACAACAGGGGGCTATTTTAGAGTCTGTCTGCCACATATTATTTTATTAAGAGATATATTATTTTAGAAAATGTAAGAGATATGGGTAAGTTTTTAAATTTCTACAATCTTACTACACACAGATAAAAACCATTAATAATTCAGTATATATTCTTCCAGTCTTTTTTTGCACTTTATATATTACTAAAATTAACAAAGATGTGGTCATAAATTGATACATTTTATATAATTTATCTCGTTTAGTTTCTTAGGCATTCTTAGAAGCTAGTAAATAATCTATACCATTTTATTTTATTTGTTTGTTTATTTTTAGGCGAGGCAACCCTTGGTTGACCTCACAGATTGCAAAGACCTTGTCATCTTACAATCCCTTATTTCTATGCCTACAGCACCTAGTCTTCCTAGGTGATCTCCCATCCAAGTACTAACCAGGCCCTACCCTGCTTAGCTTCTGAGATCAGACAGGATAGGGCTTGTTCAGGGTAGCATGGCCATAGACTTCTATACCACCTTAAATGGCTGCATAAATTTATTCTATGATTAATACAATGTTTGTTTGTTTTTTTAACGTACAGGTTGACACTTTTTATACAAAGTCTTTATGCAAAGACTATTTATAGGAAGAAGATAGTAAATATTTTAGGCTTGGGGTGGGGATGGGGTTGCCATACATTCTGTTGCAACTATCCAGCCCTGTATTTATATTGCAAAAGCAGCCATAGATAATATGTTAATGAATGTGGGTGTGTTTGTGTTCCAGTAAAACTTTATAGGCTCTGAAACTTGAATTTCATATGATTCTGTGTGTCATGAAATATTCTTTTGATATATTTTAATCATTTAAAAATATCAAAACTATTTTTAGCTCACAGGCTAGATGAAAAAAAGTGGTGGGTTGGATTTGGTTTGTGCATTGTAGTTTGGTTTATCCTATTATTTCTAGAAGGATATTCAGATAAGTTCCATATTTTTAGTATAATAAATGCTAAGATTAACATCTTGGTAACTACATCTATGTGCCTATTTATGATTACTTACTGAGGATAAATTCTTAAAAGTAGGATTATTGGATCAAAAGTTATACATTTAAAACTTTATGCTTTTTGGTAAATTATCCTCTACAAAGGTGGTGCCAGGTTTATACTCCTACCAAAGTATATGGGTGTGCTTATTTTTTTGTGTTCTCTTCTACACTGGATATTATCTTTTTAGAAATCTTTGCTGATTTGGCAGGTTAACAAATGTTAAAGGTTTTCTTTTTCAAATACAGTTTATATTACATTTTAAATTAATATTTTAAAAACATTTCAAATCTGTGATTTTTTTCTTTCTAACTATAGTTCTAAGTGTTCTAAGATAACTTGCCCAGCTGAAATGACATGCAAATATATTCAGGCTGAAAGCTACTTGACTATTAGTGTCTTCACAGGAGGTTGTTGATTAGAAGACTGACTGGTGAAGCCTCTGCCTATTCGAGCCCTTGGCATTATATCGCCAGAAAAAATAAGTTGGCAATAGAGACATTTTGTAGTATTTAAAGTAAAGAGTTGATTATACCCAAGCGGGGAATCTACTAGTCATTTTAGGTATTCGGAGAAATGGACAAAATGGAAATGAAAGTTTTAACCTATATCTATATTTGTGTCCATATTCATATTTATCTATCTCTAACAGGGTTCGATTCTGTTTTCTTATGAAACTCCAATACGATCACGTCACTCCTATTATTAAAATCTTTTCTGATTCATTTCTTGTGATCTGAAATGAGATTCCTTAGCATGGTATTCAAGATTCAATAAGATTTATCCTTAGCTTATCTTTTTAAATCTCATATAATGCTGTTTTTTTTTTTTCCATAGGAAATAATAGCAAAACAATAATAGCAAGAGTGTTATTAAGCCTTAAACTGTGTACCAGATATTGGGGTAAGTGCTTTGAGGTAGATATTATTCTTTCTATTTTAAAAATGGGAAAATAGGTTTAGAGAATGTTAACTAGCTTGCCCAAGATCAAACAGTAAGCAGTTTCTCCCCTCCTAGCCTCACTGCCCTAAAATACTAATTCGTTTTTTGCTAGTGTGAGGTCCTCAGATGATGGTTCTACCTAACAGAGTCCAGCAGGGTCTCAGAGAACAGATGGTTTCTCCCCTCTGACTTGGAGGAGTGTTAGAATGCCAATTGCACCAGCACTCTGTTTATTTCAAATAATAGATGAACTTTGGAAAAACATGTTGAGTCTCCTCTTTTGAACACTTGGAGCATATTAGAATACCCAAGAAGGGAAATACAGCTTCCTACAGAATATTCCACTGGATAATAAAATTCCTGAGCAGGTTGCTTTGAGTTGATGATCTATGGTAGTGTGTATATTTTGCCATGGAGTATTTGTTACACTCTATGACACAATATAGCAATAATAATTCAAGGCATAAGGGATTGTCAACTATTATTACTTTTAATGAAATGTAAGTCTCATTGGAAATGATGGGGAATTAATGACTTAAGCAATATGCCAAAATTACTACACATTATACAAAAGAAATGGCAGGAACATCTTCCTTCTCAATAACTTTTCTCCCGCTGGCTTAGAGGAAATGATTTGGAAGTCGAAGAACTGCATAAGTTTATTAGGGAGAATAATGTGGCTATTAGAAGTGCTGGGAATCCCGAGTCTCTGCTGTTGTATATGAAGTGACTATGGGCTCTGTTGAAGGTGTCAGTGCAGCCTAGTATTCGAGGTGTCCAGTTGCCCTCCTTGGCATCTAAAGTACCATTCTAAGCTCATAAACCTGAATGTCCTTATTAGAAGGCCCCAATTTAAATAGCTCATACAGCATTGCTGGTCCCTGTCTTCCCTTCCTACCAGGCAGAGGACATTTCTTAAAAAGGAATTGCTCAAGGAGCCACATCACTTTGCATCATTTTCTCAGAGTAGAGTCTACCCAGGATGTCCATCAAGAGGCTTATATGTGAACAGTGTCTGAAATCCCTCTTATCCCTTTGTTCAGGAAAACTTGGCAAAGTAACTATGATTGTGTTTATTATTTTTGCCCACCAAACTATGCAAAAGCATGATTCATTCATCATTCTTTGTCACTAAATATATAGAAGCAAAAAATGAATCTTAGGTTTTGCCCCCCTCCTTTTAAAAATATTTTTATTTTTTTTCAATTATAGTGACATACAATATTATATTTTAGGTGTATGACAGTTATTAGACATTTATATAACTTATAAAGTGATCATAAATTCAGTACTCATCTGACACCATACATAGTTACTACAATACTACTGACTATATTCCCCATGCTGTACTCTGCATCCCTATCACTATTTTGTAACTACCAATTTGTACCTCTTAATCCCTTCCCCTCTTCACCCATACCCACCCCCAATCTGACAGTCATCAAAATGCTTTCTATATCTATGAGCTTGTTTCTGTTGTTTATCCTGTTCTCTAGATTCCACATGTGACATTTGTCCTTCTCTGTCAGACTTCACTTAGCATAATGCCATCTAGATCCATCCATGTTGTTGCAGATGGCAAGGTTTCATTCTTTTTTTATGGCCAAGTAATATTTTTTTATATGTTTCACTTCTTCTTTATCCATTCATCCATTGATGGACACCCAAGATACCTCCATATCTTGGCTACTGTAAATATGCGGCAATGAACAGGGAGTCACATATCCCTTCAAAGTAATTTTTTGGGTTCCTTCATATAAATACCCAGAAGTGGAATAACTGGGTCCTTCTTTGTCTCTTGTTATGGACTTTGTTTTAAAGTCGATTTTGTCTGGTATAAGTATTGCTACCGCAGCTTTTTGTTTTTGTTTCCATTTTCATGAAACATCTTTTTTATCTCTTTCCTTTCAGTCTATTTGTCTTTTGATCTGAAGTGAGACTCTTGTAATCAACATATGTTAGGGTCTTGTTTTCTTATTCACTGCCCATCACTCACCCTCTCCCTTCTGTCAACTGTTAGTTTGTTCTCTGTATCTATGAGTTTATTTCTGTTTTGTTTGTTAGATTCTACGTATAAGTGAAATCATATGATATTTGTCTTTGTCTAACTTATTTCACTTAGCATAATATCCTTTAGGTCAATCCATGTTTTCACAAATGGCAAGATTTTGTTCTCTTTTATGGCTGAGTAATATTTCATTGTATACATATACCACATCTTTATCTATTCATCTACTGATAAACACCTAGGTGGCTTCTATATCTTGGCTATTGTAAATAATGCTGTAATGGACATAGCAATATATATATATATTTTAAAATTAGTGATTTTGATTTCTTCCAATGAATACCTAGAAGTGGTCATATGGTAGTTCTATTTTTAATTTTTTGTGGAAACTCTATACTGTTTTCCATAGTGGGTGCACCAATTACAATCGTACCAGCAGTGCATAAGGGTTCCCTTTTCTCCACACCCTCGCCAACATTTGTTTGTTGATTTATTGATGATAGCCATTCTGACAGGTGTGAGGTGATATCTCATTGTGGTTTTAATTTGCTTTTCCCTGATGATTAGTAATATTGAGTATCTTTTCATGTATCCATTGGCCATTTTAATGTTTTCTTTGGAGAACTGTCTATTTAGGTCTTTTAACCATATTTTAATTGGATCGTTTTTTTTTTTTCTTTTTTGGTAATGAGTAGTATGAGTTCTTCATATATTTTGGATAGTAATCCCTTATTGGATATCATTTGCAAATATCTTCTCCCATTTATTAGGTTGCTTTTCATTTGTTGATGGTTTCCTTTGTGATATAAAGCTTTTTGATTTGGTATAGTCCCATTTGTTTATTTTTGCCTTTGTTTCCTTTGCCCTAGGAGACATATCCAAAATATATATATACATATGTCGTTAAGTACAGTGTCAGAGTTTATTGCCTATGCTTTCTTCTAGGAGTTTTGTTATTTCAGGTCTTACATTTAGTCTTTAACCCATTTTGAGTTTGTTTTTTGTATACAGTATGAGAAAGTGGTTTAGTTTCAATTGTTTTTTGTTTGCGTGTAGCTGTCTAGTTTTCCCAGCACCAATTGTTGAAGGAACTGTCTTTACCCTTTTGTATATTCTATTTTCCTTTGTCATAGATTAATTGACCATATAAATGTGGTGTATTTCTGGGCTCTTTATTCTGTTCCATTGATCTTGTTTTTGTGCCAATACCATACTGTTTTAATTATTATAGCTTTGTATGATATTTGAAATCAAGAATCATGATACTTCCCACTTCATTCTTCTTTCTCAAGATTATGCTTTGGCTGTTCAAGGTATTTTGTGGTTCCATATAAATTTAATGATTATTTTTTCTAGTCCTGTGATCCCTCCTTTTTTACCTTCCATTGTTTGAGAGAAAAGTACCCTTGTCAAGTTGATGACTTCTTTGGCTCCTTCCATATTTAAAGCTACTGGCACCCTGTAAAAAGAAAGGTACAGCAGCAGCCTTCTCAAAAGTAGGAGATTTTTCCAGGTACGTACGTCCCCACTGGCCAGTTAGGACTCTGGATCTCATTTCATTTCTTTGGCTTGCATTCAGATGCTTGGTCTACATTCCTAGCCTCCTTAGATGATGACTTAGGTGGATGGTTTGCCTTGGTTTTGGATTAGGTTCTTTCCAGGATGCTGCCTCTCCCTGTAACCTTTGGATAAATGATAGATCTCTTCATGCCCAGGCTCTTGGGTTCTTCCACTTGGCCCAGACCTCAGTTTCTTTGGCCTCCATTTTCCTGAAATGATGGCAGCGAATTCAAGGTAATATTGAAGGTAATGAGGTTGAAGGTGGTTGAAAGGGATGTTAAGAATTAGGAGGCAATATTTCCTAATCTCCAAAAGTTATAGTCAGAAAGGGTAGATGAGAGGCATACTTCAGATATAATTTATGATTCAGATAATACGACATACAAGATGTTACAAGAAAGCTGTGAAGATCATTAAAATATTTATTGTACATCTACTTGCATGACACTTTTTGAAAAACTGACTGTGAAGTACCATGAATTCTTATTGGGTATAGTTAGGAGAGAAATGTTCTGTTTATTCCAACACTGGGTTAATATATATTACATGAGGTATGTGTATTTTATGAACTTGGCTAGAATATGCTTAATTCTCAAATCATACTTAATTTTCGATATTTAGTTTTGCAATTTAATGTTTCAACATACCCACTACACCTACTGGAAAAAGCACAAATTACACATTTAGGTTTTTTTGTTTGTTTTATTAGTTAGACAATCAATTACACAAATACCGAATATGCTTTAATCTTGAATGATTCAGAAAGTATATTATAGGCTTGTATAGCCTCAGTGAAGATCAAATGAGACTGTAGATACGTTGGAATGTAGGTGCATTACCTACAGTCTCATAAATCCGGTGTAAATGGATTTATAGTAAATATGGTATTGAACAGGATAGGAAATGAAAGTACCTGGTAACTGAATTGCAATTAACAGGCTGCTGAATTTATCTAAAGTTTAACTTTATTTGGGAGTGGAAAGCATATGATCCCACGGATAGGGAAAAAAACAACTTGTATAGAATCCTTGTATTTTTTTCAATACGTTTTATTAAATGTAAGCTATATATAAAGCTCTTGGCTTTGCTGACAGGAGAGTAGCAGGATGCGAAGAGCTGAAGTGTGAGGGTGGCAGGAGGAAGTGCCTGTATTGGGAATTGGATAGCCTGAAGGAAGGACAACTGCCAGAGGGAGAGGGAAATTGCAAATTGATTTGTTGGCAAGATGTAGTGTTATTCTGGTACACATGAAGCAAACATTTTCACTTAGAATGATATAGAGACTAAGGTGGAATTATACTCAGAGACTAAAGTGCACCATTTGTTTCTCAAGTTCACAGCTATTTTGGAAAGCAGCATAGTGCTTGAGTGTTCTGAAGCCTTGGTCATTAAATGTTTTATGTAGAGTGTGGCATGTTGAAAAGTTTAGGAACTTGAGATAGGAGGGGGAAGTGGATGCTTTCCTTGGATTTGCTTTTTCCTGCCCAGATTTCAGAGTCAGAGGGGCCCACATTCTAGTGCTGCCTCCACTGCTCACTCGCTGTGGGTCTTAGGAAGTTCATTTCCTAGGTGGGAGCTGGTGATAGTAAAAGAACATACCCAGATGCTGCACTTCACACCAAAGCTGCAGGCTGATTCCTGCCGGATTCATAAACAGAAGGCGCACACACCCCTCCTCTCATTTCTCTGCATTGACCTGGATGAGGGAGAGGTGAATGTAGACCAAAGAAATAAAGAAGACCAGTCCTGAGAGTTGAGAGGTTGCCTTTCTTTGGGTGATTTATCCAAGCTTCCATTGTTCTTTCTTGGCTCTCTCAGTAAAAGGGAAGGGGAACACTTTCCTCATTCCATTTAGTGTTTCATATTTCCTAAGAGCCACTTCCTTATCCCCAACCCACCTCCCAATGTAGCAAAAAATTATCCTGTGTTCAGTAACTCTTTCTTACTGCAGCAAAAGATAGAATTTTCACCTCCAATCTGTACTCTCAACAAAAGT
>CM053515.1:75010514-75208675 GCA_028627145.1 Eidolon dupreanum
ATACAGCAAGAAGACTAGGGAGAGAGCCCTCACTAAGACCTGGATCTGCTGACACCTTGATCTTGGACTTCCCAGACTCCAGAACTATGAGAAATGAATGTTGCTTCAGCCGCCCAAATGATATATTTTGTTATAGCAGCTTGAGCTAAGACATACTTTCTGTTCTGCTACCCTCTGTTCTGATTCCTGATTGTGTCTGTGAGTGTTTGTGTGTGTGTATGCTGACAAAAATAAAATTGTTTATATGCCATTATTTAAAAAATTATGTATTAGAACATCATTTATTTAATTCAATCAGGCCTGAAGGAAAACAAGCGAGGCATAGACACTTGAGGCTCTTCCAACTAACAAAAGAATGAAGGAATTTTCTATGGTATTTATAGACATCATGTTGAATACAGTTTCCCATGACAACCAATTAGTATGTTTGAGATTAATGGTTGTAGTCCACAGGAGATAACATTAAAATTTTGAATTCTTGATATCTTAAGGGGACATGTTACAAATAATCTAGCAAGGATACATTTCTTTTGGTTACAAAATACTAAATAAGATGGTTATAAGATATGGATCAGGTATAAATCTGCTCAGGACCTACTTCTGACAGATGGTTTAGGATTTCTATACTTGTGAATGTTCCTGGCCTTTATCTTTATCTAAGAAGTTGTTCTAATGGTTACACCACCAGAAACTTGTTTCTACACTGTACATGTAACACCTACCACTGATTTTAGCAAGTCTTTATAAAATAGTCCAGAGACTGAAGAAAGTTGCAGAAATTCAGAAAGTTCTTTTCCTCACTATTTGTTTACATTGTTTTTGTAACCTTGAACATGTCACCTAATTCCTCATTCTTATTTGAGAAAGGTTTTTTTTTAAAGACTTAATAATGATAAATCACATTGAAAAATGAAGTGTTAGATAAATGATGAAACATATAAGGATGCGTGTTTATTTTAGAATTCAATCATATTTGGTTATTATTTCATAGCATGATTTTACAGTTTTCTCTGGGCCACTTCGTTCCTTTATTCTGAACAAAGCTTCATGCCAGGTTTTTAAAATTCTTATTTCCCCACATTAAAGATTTTGTAAAGAGGTTGCGTTAGTGTACTATATTTAATTTGAAGGTTAAAAAGGTATGTATTTTTTCCGAGTACTGATTTAATAAGAGATATTCTTTCACTATGTAATACAGGTCTTTGCATGCCCAGTTTCTCACTATAGAAGCATTTACTTCCCATTAATGTGTTCTTTTGCCAAAATCCTCTGTAGTTCTTTAATATTACAAGATCAAAACACAATAGGTAAGCTGCTGCTAGCTAAATAAGACTTTTCACTCCAAAATACTCTTGAGTGTCTCTTGACTTTCTATTTCTCTCCAATTTTAACTCTGCTTCAGTAGGACTAAACTACTCGTTGCTCTCCACATGTATTTGGCACCTGTGGTCACCCCGCCTTTGGAATGTTCCCCTGCTCTCCTCTCATTCCGCAAAGCACAGCTCAAGGCTGCCCTGACCTCATTCCTTCCAAGGTAATGTCTCCTTGTTTTGAGTCCCTATTCTTTCCTTCATCCATCTTTCCCCTATCTTTGTTTTGTTTCAAGAATGGGTGAAACTGTTTTATACTTCTTTGCATCTCTTCCATTTCTAAGTATTGCAAACCTGTGTATGATTAGTTGGTGGATATTGTAGGTAAACTACTTGATTCCATTCTTTAGTATTGGAAATACTGTTTAAAATTTACATAATGAGACTACTTTGGGTAAGTCATATACAATTACCAAAGGATGACCAAAAGTAAGACAGATTAGCTTTTTAAATGGCTATCTCTGGTGAGATTTATGTGTAAGTTTGTACACATAAAAATTGCATATGTTTATTAGTAGCATGAAATTTTTCTTTTCTTTATTTATTTACTTATTTATTTAAATCCCTGCTGCCACCACTTCCACCCCTGACCTACTGATGTTGTAGTCTTCCCTCAAGAACTGCATCTCTGAAGGTGGGGCTTCTCCTCCTAGGAGCTCGTAACATGAGCCCCTGGGGTCTGTCACACTCAGGGGTATGGACCATGACTTCACTGGGGCTCGAACCCAGGACCTTCTGCATATAAAGCAGATGGGTAACCACTACTCTATGGTACCACCCTGTGAAGTGCTTCTTTAATAGTGTCTTTAAGCAGACAAGAAACAAAAAATTTGCTAACACATTGTGATTTTTAGTGTAGTTAAAAAGTAGAAATTATAGCCCTGAAAGGGACTAGTTCTATTTTGGCAGACAATTGTAAGCTTAAATCTGAACTTCCCTTAAGCTAGTTGCTTATTTATGCAAGTGTTTCATGAATTTACAATTTCTTAAATATATTATTTCATTTCCTTAATATTTTTGTATTCACCGAAGGCTAAAACAGACCACAACAAGTAAACAAATTAATAAATGATTATTCTACAGAACATAAGCAGGGGACTAAGATAGTATAAGTCAGACAGAGCATTCCAGAGTAAAGGAATAGTAAGCACAAAGCGCTAGAGGTAGAAGACCTTCAGGAATGGAAAGGAGGCTGGTGTGATGGTCCACTGTGAGGAAGGGAAAGAACAAAAAGAGGCGAAGTTGAGCATGGGCCAGAGGCCAGACCAAGCGAGGCCAATCAGGCCACAGTAGGAGTTTGGGTTTATAAGGGTGATGGGAAGCCTTTGAAAGGTCTGAAGTAGAGCAAAGCTATGATCTGATTACATTTTCATAAGGATCTCTCAGCCTACTGTGGGAAAAAAATGAATTGGAGGAGTTGAGAGTGAAAGGAAAAAGGCCCACTGAAAGCTGGTGCCATGGTAGCTTGGGCCAGGCCATTGGCAGGAAAAGAAGTGTATAGTTTTGAGATAAATTTGGAGACAAAACGTACAAAAGTTGATGATGGATGGGATGTGAATAGTGAGGTAAGGAATGAATCAAGGATGAATCCTATGACTTTTCATCCATATCCATCTTTTCCTCTTAGGTTATTTTACCTTTTACTAAAAGCTGTCTTTCAGATCTTAAAGAAAGAATAACAAAAGGCATATAGAAAAAATACATTTGTAGCTTTAAAAAGTATTGTGAAGTTCTTGCTTAGAATTCCAAACACGTGGCTTTTGGCCAAAGGCGATAAAATTAAAACGCTCACATTGGGTGCATAGCTGGCCAGATTGTGGGATCACTTAGGAAAGTATATTGAAAAATGTTTCTGTCTTTTGAATCACTTCCGATTGTAATATAAGTTCTACTAGTCCAACTAATTTTATATGCACAGAAAGTGGTACAGCTTCACAGGAAATATAAATTTTTCATTGACTAGCAGCCTGTAACTGCTTTAAGTGTAATTACACATTTTTCATTTAAGATCAATTTCACAAAATCGTTTTTATGACCTAAGGCTGCCTTCTTAATAATTGGGTGCAGCTAATTTATTAAGGTTTGCATGTGTTGGTATTGGTGTCATTCTCTCCTGGGTTTAATAGAAACAGGCTCCATGTGGATATGGGAAACTCTCTGGTTTCATATTTATTTCCCTTATGCCGATCCAGTGAACTCTCTTTTGTTTCTCAGCATATACAGTTCTGTAGAAAGCCCATGATAACCTGTTCTTAAAACAATTCACCAGACAAATGAGGGTACTTTCCATTTAATTTTAGGGAAGATGCCCCCTCAGAACATAATTAAATCTGATGGCTCTCACTTGAAGCATGAATAATTCATGGAGTTTAGGCATAATCAGGTTGTAGGCTTTGGGACATTTTTAGTTGATGCGCAAAGGTTATTATTATTTTTCTTCATGAAAAGAGAAGATCCTGTGGAGTTGTCCTTCTATGCCAAGATCCAAGTGCTGTGGAGATTCCGATAAAGGAGTGTAGGGGTGGGGTGGGATCCATGCTACTTTATGTGGAGAGAAATGTACTGATGTACACACTTAATTCAGTATGCTTATTTTAACCTGCATCTCCTCTCTTACATAAACATGAACAAGAGGTCTGACTTCATTTAATGGAAAGAGTCTAGAATAAAGGGGTGCATCCCAAAGCTTGAGCTCTTTGCCATGTGGATCATTAGGAGGAACTTGGCACTTTGGATTTTTTCCTCTGGCTATGCTGAGTCAGGAGTCCTAGAAAAGTGTCCAGCAGAGTCACCCAAGGAAGCTCCATGTGGACTCTGACTCCATTATCTCTATTTTTCTTAACTGGGACAGCCTGGAATTTTTAGTCTTCTTTTATGAGAAGTATAGGTCTTTCTCTTTTCTTAAGGATCTCAACAGGGCATCATTGAAGATGCTAAGTATGCAAATGATACTACTACATGATTCCTGTATTCAAAAATGAGCTTGTAATTTAATTAGAAGATAAGGCAGATAAATGAGAAGCTGACCAGCAGGATAGCAGTCCGTGATGAGTGGCACCAAAGGCAAAGCTGGTGCTCCTGAGAGAAAGAGATCACTTTATTTTGGTAGTAGTGTGTAGGGAAGGCCCCTTAGCCATGACACTATGGGTAGCTTTTGAGTAATTAGGGAATTTTGATGAATGGCAAGTAAAGGAGAGATCTTAAAAGGCTCATGATGGGAATGGACATGGCTTGTAAGGTAATGGGGCTACCAGTTTCAGAAGCACAGGAGGTTTGTACCGGGGAGACAAGTTTGGGGCCAGGTTATGGAGGCCTTGAATTCCAGAGTGAGGTATCTGGGATGAAGGCAGTGGCATGGCCTTTGAGAGCTTCTGTGTAGGAAGAATACATGATCCAAAAGTCCTTTAGAAAGCAGAACTGGTAGCAGGGTTTGCAGATATTTGGTGAAGGGAGAATGCTAGGTGGGGATCTAAGATTATAGACCATTGCACTTTTTTATAGGATAAGTGAGATGACTAGCACATGTAGGAAAAGGCAATGGTTTTTTCTCCTTATGAGTTCCAGTGATGTGCTCCCATTTTCTCAACCTCTAAAATGAGGAGCCACTTTGAGTAGCAAGTGCACGGTCCTTCCTGCATTTCTCTTGAGATATAAATGGCAGGATAGCATTTGTGGCAGAAATTTAGACAACATTATTCTAGAATTGATTATAACTGCCCTGTGGCTCTGTGCTCATGCTGGAGCTTACAGTCCAGTGAGCCTCCCTCGTCTTTGACCAGCCCATGTTCCCCTAAGGTGGCCTAGAGATCTCTTGACACTGGCTATTTGGGGTTTTGTTCTGAAGCTTCCAGGACACATAGGGAAACTGAGAAAACAACACAGATGTTGAAAATTTAGGCAAGGGCTGCTAATCAGAGGACCATAAACTTCCTGAGGGTATGAATTCATTCACTGTGCACTTTGGTAGTGCATATAGTAGTGAATACTCATGTAGTCATTGACACAGGGTTTGGAACATAGTCAATGCTTTAAAATGTTTGTTGAATGAATAAATGAATATTGATGAATACCCTGAAGATCCTTTGGAGGATCTCTTACAGGATGAGGTATCTATCTATATGTACATATTTATGTACCTACCTACCTACCTACCTACCTACCTGTCTAGAGAGAGATGAAGATAGACCAAGACTGAGACCCATGAGGCTATGGCCTCAAGGAAAATCGATAGAAAGAGTGAGTAAATGAGGGCCCTATGAGACGCAGCAGGGAGAGTCACTTGAAGGATTGTGTAATTTAGCAGCAGCTTGAGGGCAACACTGTCTTTGCTTCCTTGGTTTGATCCACTGGAGTTTGAGAGATGAGTCCTCAGAATGGCTTTAAACAGGCTTCTTTTTTTCTTTTCACAACATTAGTCTCCTCTCTATGCTTTGTGATTGAGCACTAGCTGTGTGACTTGGTGACATGTCCAAGAATGTGAATTGTGCATTTACCATGTTTGTTGACCAAGCAAAGAACAGTGTAACATCCACCCAAGGCAAAGGCCATGCTTGAAACACCAGAAATGAGTCTGGTGTCTTAGTTTTGGGTCTTACTGTGAAGAGTCTCATTTGCTAAGAAGCTTGATCTGTCTGCATAGGTAGCAAGGTTAGAACCATTGCAAAACTTTAAAGTAGGGGATAACTGCAATTTTCAGGTGTTTGTTTTAGAAATAACATGGTTAAAATGTATGTAGAACTGGAGAGGAAGAAAGTAGAAAGCAGAGAAACCAATAAGAATGCCATTAGCATGCCTAGGTGAGTAACGCTATGGGCTACAGGTGATTTTTCAGGATTGTTATATCTGTTGTTATGTTTTTGCAAATAAAATTTGGCCTGTGATGCAGCTGAATTTGCAAAATAGCAGAATTTGTATTTCCATCAGAATTTAGTTAGTTTTGAGATTAATTTTATCCATCAATGAATCAACAAATTGAAATTCTGAGATTTTGTCATCTGGCAGAATTACATCTCCTTATATTTTGTTATTTGCCCAAAGGCATGTTTTTGGTTATCTTGCTTCTTGTAGAAGTTGAGTTGGAATCACATAAGAACATAGTGGAACATTACTTACTGAGAAGCACTAGTGAGTTTGGCCCCTGGTGTCTTGAAGGAGTTGGTTTATCCATCAGAGCACCTAAATTATACTTAAGGAGGATGTTAGAATTGGCCTCACCTTCACAGAGAGTAATAAACATACAAATTATTAACTTTGGTCAGATGCAGCATGAGAATTGTTATTTACTTAATCCATTAAGAGATTCCTTTTTCCTCCCAAGCACCTACCTTACATCATCACAATTCCTGGGCTTGCCAGGGCTTAGTGTGTGGAGCACCTTTTTAAACACAAGTTTGGATGGAAGAATCTGAGAAGTATATTCTTAGATAAAATGAAGGGGAAGCCTCAATGTCTCCTTTATGTTTGTTTTCACCCTGCGAATCTCTTGTTTCTGCAGTACTGGAGTTGCAGCTTCTGGATTAATCATGAAAGAAATAGCCTAGTGTTGACACAAGCATGGTGATTAAGAATAGAAATTTTCTTATTTTTGGCTGAGGGATCAACTACCAGTCTTGGCTTACTGCTAAGATGGAGATCCAACCTGTAAGAGAAAGCTCACATAGGGTCTTCAGTCTAGGTTAGGGGGTCAGAAAACTTTTCCTGTAAAGGATAGATTGGTAGATATTTTAGCCCTTGTGGGCCATATGGCCTTGTCACAATGACTCAACTCTGTTGTTGCAGTAAGGAAAGCAGCCACAGACAATATTTATATGAGTAAGCATTATTGTGTTCCAGTACACTTTATTTACAAAATAGGTAGTGGCAGGATTTGGCCTGGGAGCTGTAGTTTGCTGACTGCTGGTCTAGGCAATAACTAATTTTAGAGAAGTGGCCTGAGGTGGAGATGGCTGCATTATTAGACTATATACTACATTTCCCCCCTAGTTTTTCATTACATTTGCCTCTAGGTACCTTTCCACAAATATAACAGAAAATTATAGCACCCTTCAAACTCTGCAACTTGTTTTATTTAAGAACTCAATGCCATGTCAAGATGAATAATGGAAGTGCCAAAAGTCATTATGGGTTTGCCAGTGAATATATTTGTTGATGGACTGGATAAACGCTAATTATGGGGCAGTGAACGATCACATAAAAAGAGATATATCACATGCAGGTGAGAAATTTATATTTTTCATTTGTCTGGTGTTCTCAAAATAACACTGGGTCTTTTTCTACATGGCTATGAACACTTACACTTGGATTTCTCTGTTGATGTCCCATTGGCTTCCTAGCTCTGTTTTATCAGTGCCCAGAGGTTTCGATGCTGCACTGGGAACCATTATGTGTTATGCTGCCTTTCTAATTTTTTCAAAGTTTAGAAAACCCATTGTATTAGATCTCTCTTTTGCATCTGTTTGTATTTTCTCAGTCTTGCCTCCTCTTGTTCCAGCTCTGCAAGGCCCTGAGTAACTTCACCCAAGTACAGCCTGACAGCACCTTGCTTCCTGCCCAGGCCTTTCTAGTTGAGCACTACAGGGGGTGCCCATGCCCACTTCTTCACAACCCACAAGTGAACATTCAACAAATGGGCATGGAAGCAAGTGGACAAAATCGGATATAGTTCTGCAAATCAAGTATTCAGTCACACTTCTTGGTAGTGGGTTCAGTGATGCATCAGTATATTGGCTCAGTCCTTCCATGCTTCACTCAGCTTGTTCCTCGCTGCTGTTCTTCAGATTAGTTCTCTCTGATTAAATGCTAACTACGTGTTCTCTGGCTCAGGCTCCACCCTCTGGTGAACCCAGGCCTAAGTGTCTGCTCTGGAAAGGCATAACTTACATGCCAAAGAAACTGTAGGATCTAAGAGAACATGTACGGAAGGGGATCCTGTGGGTGTTTCGATGGGGAGAAATGTGTAGAATATAAACAGCCCCTCAGCTGGAATACCCAACTGTCTGATGGCACTAAGGGTCCCATTGTTTATGGTCAGGAAGGTGGTGATCACCCTGGCATGCAGCAATATCAGAGTTATCCAGGCTTTCTTTCACCTGTGGTTCACTGAGATGCTGTGCAGGTAGGAGGTGAAGTCCCAGGTCATGTGACTGACTTTGCAGTATGGGGCAAGACAGTTATGAGGATGGTGGAGTGCTGTGGCTTCTGTGAGCTGCAATGCATGTCTTAAAAACAAATTTAAAACGGGTAGTAATGGGCTGATATAATCAACTTATAACTAATAACATGCTTTGAAACCAGAAGGCCTCTTTGACCTGTCAAAGGAGACTCATCTCCTGCATCTTCGGGGAAGGTTCCATTGAATTGTAAGGATCTAGTTGTAAATGTGCAGAGCTGCAAAAGAGGCTGAAAAAAAGAGGTCTCTTATGTCAGAGTCAAGGCCCTGACTAGAAATGGCTGGGACCTTGAAGCTTGGGATGGGGACATTTGGGGGTGCACCTGAGAACAGTAAATCCCCAGGTCACCCTGAAGCCCCCTGGATAGCAGGAGTAGTCCCTGTCCTCTAGCTGGTACACTGTACAATGACCTCACTTAAGGCAGATCCTCGAAAGATGTTATTTCTCAGGATCTGATCCTTCCACTCCTTGTTATTTCAAGCTGATGAAGTAAGGTCTCAGCATAACAGAAAGAAACAGCTTAGATGCCAAAGGCATTGCAGGTCCTGGGGGAACGCCATACAGGAGGGCGTCTTGTGGATGTCTGATAGGAGAGGCTGGATGAGGAGAATTTATTGACTTGGGGTACTTACCTGTGTCTCTGGGCTCAATGTTTTGGCAGTAACTCCTGGAGTCAGCACAGAAAGCCACGGGAACTCTCTCTGCTTTACTTCTCTTAGCACCTCCTCTCCACATTGCTGATGATTTCACTGATTCCTGGAGGGCCCATTTTGGCTGATGGTCTCACATCCTAGGAGTTTGCCCAGAATGCAAAGTAACCACTGACTGATATTTGTTTTGCCTTATTTTTCTGAGTCCACAGGGTGGAAGAATGGTGTACTCTGCTTTACATTTTCTAAGACATTTTCATTTTAGCCCTGGCAAGGATGCCTTCGTTCTCTGTAAACGGCCTTGGGAGGTACTGAGGACATAACTCATAGCCAGCAGAAGGTGACACTTCATGGAGGCTCAGGGTTCCCAGCTGGGTTTTGGCATTTCAGAAGGTGGCAAGAATTTCATTCCAAATCTGATCTCAAACTTGGAACCAGGTCCTAGAAATCCCTTCTAACTACACCACAGGGATGGTGGGAGAAAAATGAGGAATGTCACAGCAAAGCAGGCTGCCCTCTCCTCACTCTGGCCTAGTGCCTTAAAGGAAAGATATGCTGCCCACAGCTAACCCAAGTCCCAGATAATGTTGATGTGAATAATTATTACTTTCCCTCCAGCAGTGGTCCTTCCAGCTCATTTACCCAGCAATAAAGACTCTGATTCAGCATTGTCTTTTTTTTTTTTTTTAAAACAGCCTCTAGGACTTTTCTATTACTTTTCTTGATCGTATCAGTTTCATGCTTCAGCTGTTTATGCTTCTATAACTGCATCTGCATCTTTGTCTCTAGTCCTGGGCTGATTTCAAACAATATCATCAGCGTTTGAGCATTAGAAGGAAAAAAAGAAAAGCTCCAAGTAGATTGACACAAAAAGAATGAGACAACATCTGAGTCGTCAAAAGCCCCTACTGTTCAAACCTTGTGGTTCACAAATGAGTTTATAGTGAGTTTATTCACGTTTTTTCATTTGCATGTGTCTCCTAGCATCCTTCCTAGTTTTGAGACAGTGATAAAAGATTTTTCCCAGCTTGGTTTTCTTCCTGATGAGCTTCCATTTAACAACCCTAAATTTCTTAGGACTTATTGAAAAGGTGTGAACTTTGTTTCTTTGAAACCAGAAGAAATTGTGTAACCTCTCTTAGCAATTCCTCAGTTGCTTTTATTCAAAGGTTCAGTCCTGAGGTTGGCCCTCATAGTGAGAAATCACCAGAGGGGAATTACGAGTGGGTCTGCAGTGTTACAAAGGCACTCCAATGTCTGAGAACTATGGCATATAATTGTTTTCATCTCTATTTGATGATAATCTCTGTGAAAAAGAGAGGATTATGTAAGATCAGTAGTAAAATATAAAGGGACGCTCAGGATGGTAAGCACCATATTCAGGTTTATGGTCACCTCTGAGAGGGAGGGAGTGAAATGAACACAGGAGCCTTAAATGCATTTGTAAAGTTATTCTTAAGCTGGGCAGTGGGGACATAAGTGTTCACTCTGTTATCCTTGATTACTCTACTGTCCCTTGTACTTTAGTTTTTCTAATGAGCAAATCTTTCATTACTAAATGCATTTTTTTTCTTTTAAATATGGCCCAGGTTTTGTAGTGGACTTGAATTCAAATTCTTGTTTCTCTTTTTTCTAGTATGAGCAAATATCTTAGACCCTCTGAGTCTCAGTTTTTCCATCTATAAAATGAAGATAGTAATTCCCTTTACCACAGGGTTATTTTAGGATCAAATGAGATAACGCAGGTCAAGTAGATAGCTCAGTGTCTGACACACGCATAGAACATTCAATTAATATTATCTATGATAATTCTAGAAGGCTCTTGAGACACGCTTGTTAAATTTTAAATGAAATAATGTCTGTTGTGTGGGGTGGGAGGAGGAGTAAATGAGTGAAGGGGGTCAGAAGGTACAGACTTCCAGTTATAAGTAAGTTCTGGGTCCTAACACCATGCTGGTTCTAGGTGACAGTACTGTGTTGTATGTTTGAAAGTTGCTATGAGAGCACATTTTAAGAGTTCTCATCACAAGAAAAAATTATAAGTATGTGAGATGATGGATGTTAACTAAGTGCATTGTGGTAATCATTTCACAATATATACATATATCAAATCATTTTGTTGTACACCTTAAACTTATGCAATTTTATAAGTTAATTATATCTCAATAAAACTGGAAAAATCATGTCTTTTGTCAATAGCAAATATATCATCAGTTCCCTTCCTCCCTACCAGACCTCCCACATCTCACCTCCTGCAGTCCATCCTACACTTTGCATTACTCTTCTTGCTTTAAAGTTTATAGTGGCTTTTGGGGTTACTGCCAGCTCACTTCAAGCTGAGTCCTGCAAACTGAATCCCCTCAGCTCACATCAGCTCTATTGCCTGCACTACCCAACATTTCCAACCTTGCTCAGCTCCAGCAAAAGCCAGTGATGTGTCCAACTGCCACACCTGTGCTGCTGCATCACAGCCAAGTGGCAGGGCAGCCTTGGAATGTACAGGCCTCCTCATCAGCTTGACCTTCCATGGAAGAGGTGAATGAACCAAGGAACAAAGGAAGGGTCTCTTGTGCATACTACAGAGGAGAATAATGTAAAGAATAGTGTGGTAGAAAGGGGGCAGACATCAGAAAGCTGCGGAAAAGTCAGGCAACATGCTGGATTTTTGTAATAAATTTTGTAATAATTCCCTCATACCATAAAATTGAATAACAGCTGTAAAATCAATTATGAATATCACGAGTTAATTATCTAATTAATTAAAACCATGTGAAGATCAAAAAAGTCTAGTAAACAAATCTTTCTGTACTGCAAATGTTGCCCAAGTATTCTGGAACCAGAATTCCAAGGTTCAAATCTCAACTCTGCCTCAACACAGAGAAGTTAAGTAACTTGTGACCTTTGGTAAGTCACTTTACCTCAGTGCCTCTTTCATAATGCGGGGAATAAGAGTGCCTATTTCATAGGTTTGTTGTGAAGATTATAAGTTAAGATGTGTAAATCAAATAGTGTTTAATAATAGGAAGTGCACAATAATTACTGCTATTATACTTTGCTTAATTTGATTGAAATAGAAAGGTCTTCAGACAAGTTGCTGATATTTAAAAACACAAGCATGAATGCTATGGAGGTAATCATTTTGCAATGTGTATGTCAAGTCAACACTGTACCCCTTAAACTTACACAATGTTATATGTTGATTTTATCTCAATAAAGCTGGGAAAAATAAAAGTTAAAAATGCAATATAATTTTATTATATTTTAACAGGATCACTGTTAAATAAACTGAAGAAATCAAAAGAGAAAGCAGGAGGACCAGCTGGGATGCTTTTGTAGGAATTAAGGTAAGGTATTACGGTAGTTTGGACAGGACAGTAACAGTTAAGGTGGGGAGAAGTATATGCAACAACATACAAGTAATCTGTGCTTCGTGGTACCCATCTTTATCACAAATCAAGTGCCTTTATGTGTGTGTGTGTTGTGTGTATGTATGTTTCTATGCATATCTCTGAGCTCTGTTCTATTAAGTTTACATATTTCTTCCTCTATGAGCACCACAATATTTTTAGTACTAAGGCTTTGTGATATATGCTAATATCTGGTAGAGTAGGTCCTCCCTTTTTGCTCTTCTTTTTCAGAGTTAACTTGGTTATCTATGTTCTTTTATTCTAACATATATATTTTAGAATGAATTTATCAAGTTCTTCAAACCAGAAATTTTGTTCAGGATTATACTAAATTTGGAAATTAATTTGGAGAAAATTGGCATCTTTACTATGTTGTTATCACATCCATGAACATGGTCAAGCTCCTTAATTTTTTTCGTATACTTTATTTTATGTCCTATAGAGTTTTAAAATATTTTTCACATTAAATGCTTTATAGTGAAGAGTATTTTATTTTTTATTTGATTATGGCTGGAATGAAGAAATATTATTGATTTTTATAAATTGACCTTGTTTCTAGAAAACTGTTGAAGTATTTCATTAGATCTCATATCTCTTGATTTTATTGGGTTTTAATATTTTCTATAATTTAGTACCGTTTGCAACTGAAGTTCATAGTTTTTGCCTGAAACTTGAATTTGAAAATCAAAATGAAAAATTCAAGATCCCTCCTTTTCATAAGGATATACAAAGTGTACAATTCCAGAACCACAGCAAAACCACAACTAGGAGTAAGTATTTGTCCACTTATAATCACACCAAACTACATTACCAAACAGTGTCTTTCTTACTGGCAATAACAACAACAACAACAACAACAACAACAACAACGACAACAACAACAAAAATACTAATTTTTCAGCTTATATTTATTCTCAGCATAGTAATTCAGAAGCAGACATAAATATCTCAATCCCTAACATGTTTAAATTTATTACACTACAGTTAAATATTATTTTATTTTTATTCATAATACACAATTGTCCATGATACTTACTTGTCTTTCTGATAATATAAACATTAATGTTATATTGTTTTCAAATTTGTTCATATATTGCATATATCAGTTTAACACAAAGAAGGATTTAGAATTACATATCAATAGTAAAATTCACCCAGTATTTAAATATGTAGACACAAGACTGTGAAAGGAATCTATTTTCAATTTTGTTTATTTACATATTTTCTTATGTAAAAGGATGCAGAAATCCATCAGTTTCAAACAATTCAGAATTATAAGTTTTATGATTTGAAAAAGATCATTTATATGGATTTAGAGAGAATATTTGTAAATTTCTGTGAGCTACTCAAATAACAGTTAATTTAGTTGCATTGCATTTTAGTAAATATAAATATTCGCACTTGGTAGTAATTTACAAATTTTCTAATAGTAGAGACTATTTTTCTGCCTAATAAAATGCCAAGGGACACCATTTCTAGTTGGGGGCCATCATTATAAACACTGGCATACCCAGCATTTCTAGATCATATATAAGAACGCTCACACAAATTTATTTTCCGTGACATGATATTCTTATGTTTAGGAGTTTGAAATGTTCCAAGGAAAGGAATAAATTGTATGCCAAACATCTCTCTTGAAAAATTGGGAGCAGCATAATTGGTCAAAACTTAAGGAAATAATTACATAAATTATGGCATGTCTACTTGATGGAATGGTAGGCAGCCATTGAAATTTGAAGACTGTATGGCATATGCAAAAGTACTTATGCTGCTAAGTTAAGAAGGAAAATCTATAAAAATTGAATAAATACAAGAATCTTGACTATAGGTCTAAAATATGTGTCCTTGACCAAGTAAGAAATGAAATTAATAGTTATTAGGGGGAGTGAGATTGTGAGAGAACCCTTCATTCTCCAAATTTCCTGTTGTGGTACTAGTAATAACCACACAATTGTCTTGAGTTTCTACTTTTGTGTCAGGTGCTGTACTAGACACTTAGTACACATGACTTCTAATTTTCACAACAACCTGTATCAGTACTTCTCAAGCTTTAGTGAGCATCAGAATCCTCTTGAAGTCTTGTTAAAACAAGATTGCTGGGTTCCACATTAGAGCTTCTGATTCATTGTTTGGGATAGGGTTTAAGAATTTGTATTTCTTTTTTTTTCTCAGAGCTCTTTATGGGGGTAGGTGTGGGGAAGGGCAGGGACTGGTTCTGGGTACCCCCAACCCACTTGGGAGCCCTGCATGCATTGCTCTCCCTAGCACCTGGTTCCTTGCAGGTGGGTGCAGAGGCTGAGGGGCTGGCCTGGGAAGGATACCAGAAAGAGCTCCAACCCTCTCACACACTCCTGCACAGAACCTCAAGTGCTGGATGCAGTTGTTTTCTTGCCTGTGGGGAGGACTCTGAAGGGCATTTGGCTTGATTGTCAGTTCTGGCTTCTGTCTAGTCTGTGAGCAGGTCAATAATTTGTATTTCTAATGAGCGCCTGGAAGTGTGGTTGTTGATGATCTAGTGCTTTGGATCAAATGTTTTTGGCCCCGCAACCCCCAATTTCTGTGATGAAATCCTAATTCCCAATGTGATGAGTATTGGGAGGTGGGACTTTTGAGAGGTGATTAGGTCATGAGGGCAGTGTCCTCATGGATGGGATTTGTGCCTTTATAGAAGAGGTTCAGAGAGCTCCTTTGCCTCTTCCACCATGTGAAGACACAGAGGACAAATGGCAGTCTATGAACTGAGAAGCAGGTCCTCACCAGACACTGAATCTTCCGATGCCTCCATCTTATTCTTTCCAACCTCCAGAACTCTGAGAAATGAATTTCTGTTATGTATAAGCCACCAAGTCTATGATATACAGCAGCCCAAACAGACCAAGACACCCAGGGTCCACACTTTTAGGACAACTGATATATAACAGGCATTTCTCCATTTTGTAAATAAGAAAATTGAGATTCAGAGGTTCAGTAACAAAGCCAGGAAGCTGTAGAATCAGGATTTAAACACAAGTTTATCTATGTCCACAGCCTGTCCCTTTTGCTTTATGCTTCACTTGTCCTTTAAGTGTGGTCTTATTGATCAACCACAAAATGTCTCAGTTATCCTGTCAGGATTATCCATCCAGGATGCTACACAATTGGGTAACTGGTCACTAGGAGGCTTTACAAGATGGCATATACCTGGGAAAATCAGAGTCTGGCTCTTTGGGCTCCAAAATTTAGAAACTGACATCTCATTGGTATTTCTGAGTTGACTAAAGATTCCTGGGGAGACTCTTCACATGAATAAAACTCTCAACAGGCTGATGTATAAAGTCTGGAAACCAGCTTAATAATTTACTGTCAGAAATATAATTACCAGGGGACCAGATATTCTTGATTGGTGTGACCAGACATGCTCTCCCTGAGATATGTTATGTGTATAAGAAACCAGATAATCAGAAGGTTGCTTGGTGACCATGAGGCAAAGATAGGGGATAGAATATGACTCAAATATTCTATCATCAGCTCTACTGGTATGTCCCAGTGCATATGTCTCCAGAGAAGAGACATCAGCAAGTGGATTGGTATTTGAGGTGAACTGACAATTCTTCCGTGGTCCCTGGATGCTTCTTAGATGCGCCCAACACTATTAGCTGCTAGGAGTCCCCTTTCCCCTGTCTCTAAGACCATTTTACCTTCTTTCAGACTCATTTAATGTCTCTAAATAGCTTCAATTTTATGAAAATCAAGACTTGTAGGTCTGGGACTGCTATGGTCTGGAAATTTGTGTCCTCAAATTCATATGTGAATCCTAACCCTTAAGGTGATGGTATTGGAATGTGGGGCCTTTGGGATGTGGTTAGATCATAGGGTGGAACTCTCATAAATGGCATTAGTGTCTTTATAAAAGAGGCCACAGATAGGTCCCTTGACCCTTCTGCCATGTGAGGGCACAGTGAGAAAATGTCTATCTATGAGGAAGTAGACCCTTACCAGACACTGAATCTTCTGGTGCCTTGATCTTGGGCTTCTCAGCTTCTAGAACTGTGAGAAGTAAATTTCTGTTGTTTACAAACTACCTAGTTTATATTTTTATTATCGCAGCCTGAAAGGACTAGGTCAGGGAGCCATTTTTTCTCTTTAAGGTGACCCTACATGTTTACCCTGATCTATTTTTATATACTATTATAATTTAGCTCTTAGGAGGCAATATTATTTCTGTATGCAATGGGTTGATTCTTGGATTGCATGAGTAAAATCATGGAAATATCGGTTTTCTTGGTTTTATGGAGGTAAGCCCCAAAATTCAGAGAAAGGGTAGAGAAAGTAGTCGACATCTGGAAGCATCTGCAAGGCCCCAGATCTGAGCAAGCTGGTCCTGAGTCTGAGAGAGTCCTGCAGCACAGAGAGCTTGGAGTGAGAGGCATCAGTGATGCTCATCAATGAGTAGATTCAATGAACATATTTAATTTGTCAGCACAAATGAATGACTGCCCTCATGGGGTTCCTGTCCAGGGCATGCCCTTCATGTGTGTCTGTTATACTCTTTAGATAAGTGGCCCTAAAAGTATAGAACTGTTATGGGCTGAATTGTGTCACTCCAAAATTCACAAGTTGAAGTCCCATCCCTAGTTCCTCAGAATATAACTTTATTTGGAGAAAGGACCTTTAAAGAGATGATTAAGCTTATAGTGAGATCATATGGGTGCACCCTAATTCATGTGACTACATTTAGAGACAGAGCCTTCAATGTGGTGATTAAGTTAAACTTAGGTCCTGACTGGGGCCTTAATGCAACATGGCTGATGTCCTTATAAGAAGAGAAAGGGACATGAGGGATGCAAACAGGAGGAAAAGCAATGTCAGAAAACAGTGAGAGGGAGAGGCCTCAGGAGAAACCAGACCTACCAACATCTTGATCTTCAACTTAACTTGTAAGAAAATAAGTTTCTGTTGTCTAAGCCCCAGTCTTTGGTCTTTTGTTATGGCAGCCCAAGCTGTAGGTTCCCTTCAGTAGCAGCAGCAGCAGCAGCAGCAGCAGCAGCAGCAGCAGCAGCAGCAGCAGCACCTGGGAGTTGTGGGAAACGCAAGTTCTTGGGACCCACCCAATCAGGAATTCTGGGAGTTGGGCCCAGCAAGCCGAGTTTTAGGAAGTCTTCCAGGTGATTCTGATTCTCATTACAGTGTGAGAACCAGTGCCCTACACCTTTATGTCTAAGCTACTTGGTGAAGGAACTCCATAAGCTGACCACATGAACATTAGTGTTACATTGTATGATCCCTTCTTGATTATATGTATATATATAGTCACACACACACACACGCGTGCGTGCACACACACACACACACACACACACACACACACACAGAGTTGTGGTGTGAGGTATCTAGGGTCTGTTTATGATGATCATGGCCAAAAAAGGTGTTTGGGTTATTAAGACTTATAGAGAGCAGCATGGACTCAGGAACCTGAACTGTTTGCAGTTCACTTACGAGCTGTGTGTGACCTTAGACAAGTTACTTAGTCTCTCTGTGCCCTGTGTCCTGTTTATAATAAAATAGGAATCATGAGAAAACCATTTAATAAGGCCCGGTAGGAGGATTAAAGCCCTTAAACCCTTCTTGACACATAGTATGCACTATATAAGTGTCTATTAAATGAAATGACTAACAGACTTCAGTAAGTTAAAGGAGTAACTTTTTAAATGGTTTAGAGAGCAGCTGGAGTAGGTTTGAGCAGGCTCTGGAGACTGCCGTTGGAGCCAGTCTCTGGCGATATTTCCGTGCTTACCACTTCAGCACCTCCTAAGGCTGGCTAGCTAGTGAGCCCTTGATAGTTAATGCCTACCTGGCAAGGCCACTCTCTCAAGGTGTTCCTCAGAAGTGCCCTTAGAGGCAACAGAATGCATGAACACTGCTGATAAAAACGAGCTGCTGTTACAGAGTGTTTTCTATCAGTTGTCTCTGCTCCATAGTGGTTAAGAGTTGCAGATCTTCCTTCATAGAAGATAGTTTCTCGATTAGGCATCTATCTCCAGACTGTGGCAAACCCACGAGGATTTTTTTTTTCTTCAGGAATATTTAAAAATTACCTCTTCTTTGGAGAGGACACTGATATATATATATATATATATATATATATATATATATATATATATATATATATGACAGTTTCACTAATGCTCTTGTAGTCTGTGTTTGTTCAGAAAGAAGGTTTCACCTTGTCAGTTCCCACTTAGGGGAACTTTTAGAGCTTGGATTTCAGAACGTTTATTTCAGTTTAGAAGTTCTTTGATTTGTTATACTTCTCTTTATGCCTCGAACTGCATTTTTAATATCTAGGCAGATGGTGTATAAACACTCAGGAATTTTACACCCGCATTTTGCTTGGTGTACTGGCATAGGGTATTTCTTCAGAGTATAGATTTTCTTTGTTCTGATTATGACATAACTGCAAGATTTTCGTCAACCAATTTAGAAGAATTTGGGTATATCCTAATGTGTTTGTACCTTAAGCAGTATTTTCCAGCTCTTATTTCTTGTAATTTGATACGTATTTCTTTTTTCTTTCAACCAACTCTTGCAATATTTTCTATAGATATTCCATTAAGGGAAAACAAACATTCTGAGTCAGTAAAGAATAAACTTATGCTAAATTATGCTCAAGGTTTTTGGGTAATAATGTGTTCTGAATAACGAAATAGGGTATTTTTGTTTGTTTGTTTTCACAATAGAGAATAAGACTGCATGGTTTTAGGTCAGGTCTTTTGAATATGACAGTTTGACTTGGGACTCAGGTCCAAACTGGTTAGCCTATTGATTAAACAAATTAGAATTTCTAAGTTTTGTTGTTATTCACAAAATTGAACAGTTAACTTTGCACAACCCCTGCTCTTATTGTCAGTTCTTTAAAAGAAACATTTATTAAATATTCATCTATCAGCATTGTATTTGCATCTGTCAGGGATCCAAGACATGTAAGACATGGCTTTTGTCCTGAAAAAGCTTAAAAATCCAGATGAGGGCACAGAACTAACACACATGGGAAAATTTAATATAAAACTGTGTGCTTAAAGGAGAAAAACTTTTTCCCATCTCTGGCTTTTTTGAGGAGGAATTTTCCTGAGTACACTCTGGGCCTCTCCCTTTTTATTCATTCGACCTTCATGGAGGAGAGGGAGTGACCCATGTGACTGGTGAAGCATGCTCTAGATGGTTCCATCCTTCTTCCTCCTCTTGGAAGCTAGCTTGTTCACATAGAAAATGGGCCCTCTTCAGTGCTTCTCCTCCCAGGTGTGTGTTTCATCTGAGCATGTATCCATCCCTTGCCGGGGCTCAGGGCTGCTTATATAAATCTAGTGGTTAGTCTTAGCTAAAACTAGTTGATAATAGAGTAGATATTTTGGCCTTTGTATTTATTCTTTGTTTTAACTCTCAGTTTTTACAGAAAGCTGGTTAGGAAGAGACCTGAAAAGTATATGATACTAAAGCTAACATCCAAGGTAGATCAGTAGGGGCTGTGGGTTGTTGGGGAAGACATGAGATTTATTGGGTTTGGACCTTGAGAAATGACTAGGACTTGGAAAACAGAAAGAAGGCAGGAGTTTTTTTCAGCCTCATTTGCAATCTCTTTAACTATTAAACTAATGTTGTAGAGAGAGATAACTGATTTTTTATTTGCAGGTGACTTCATAGCTTCAGGAAAATGTTTTGAAGAACATCACAAAGAAAAAGAAATTGAGGAGAGAATTCCAGATATTCATAATTTTCCAGGTTTGTGGATCAAAGCAAGATTTTGTTCATGATTGCTCTAATGGCAAAATGTTTTCTAAAGAAGGGTCATTCTCCCAAACCCACTAGTCAAATTTAGCCAAGTTTGTAGAGAAATGGCTTAGTCTACCAGACTCATGTCCTACTGGTTGAGAGCAGGAGGAATAGGGTGCTGCTTTCTGGAGCCACTCAGCATCTTTGGGGCTCCCCTCTTCTTCAAGGTCTTTAGGGTGGCCACTGAGGATCAGATGCCAAGCATAGAGCACAGCCTTCTGAAGGCATGTCAGAAGGTGGTCGCTCCACACGCCATGTGATTGGAGGCAAACCAGCTGGGTGCTCTCATGGGTGCTCTCATTACTTCTCATTGGTCAGACGGTGAGATAAGGGCATGCTCTCAGAGCTTTTGTTAGAAAATTCGAGTTAACCAGTAAGTTCCTGGAGCTCTATAAAATCTTGTGCACTTGAATACAAATAGAAAATATTTATTATCTCCAAATTAGCCCTCTTGCGGTGTTTTCAAATGGATCTGAGACCCCCATTTATGTGGTAAAATGCCTCTCAAAGCTTATTTGAAATCTGAGCGGATGGCAAAAGGATTGATTTGCAGCAAATATGGCAGAATGACCAAGAGGGATTCAGGACAGCAAAGGACATTGTCTTGAACGAGATTAAAGATTCCTTAGCATGTCATGAACATTCCTGTGCTTTCCTGCTTCCTCCAGTTCCTCCATGCTCCAAATCTCCCCTCCTTCCCTGCCCAAACAAATGACCAAATGTTGGAAGGGGAAAGCTGGAGTCCTGCTGTGTTTATTGTGCTTTATTTGTTCTGGATTTAGAGTTAAAGCTTTCCAGTAGATGAACTATATCAAGGGCTTTTCATTTCATATTGTGAAATGTGTTGTTATGCACAGTTCATTCTATTAAAAAATGAAATGTGTAAACCTAAATTAAAATGCATAGTGTGGATCCCTCAGAGGGGGCTTTGAAACACCAGGACATGAAATCTTGCATAGATTTCTTGTTAACCAGAAAATTATTTCAGCAAGTGACCCTTCCTGAGGCTATGGGAAGGAGCTGGGGGCATTGTGGGCCTCTGAAGCTGCAAGGTGGGTGCTCGATATTATGTACATTTATCTTGGTTGCCAGGAACTCTACACTGCCATCTGTCTCGAGCTTTGCCAGAAGCTACCTGTGGTTTAAAAGGCTGGAAAGGTCTAGACAACTAGGGGACTTGGGGAAATAATGTGGAAATAAAATATTTGTAATTTTTTCATTAACTCTTTTCTTGACACACTGTATGAGGTGTTCAGCTTTCTTTCTCAGGTTTCATGCTGTGAGGATGCTTGCATGATGATTTTTTTAAAAAAGACAAAACCAACTTCCTGTGGTGGACATGGTATTAACATAGTGTCCAGAAATAGTTATCAGCCTTTACATTTGAGCTATTTGCTAGTGCTCTAGATGGAGAAGCAAATCGCTACTTGGAGAGCTTTCCACAAGAAGAGGCTGAAATTGTTCACTAATGCTTGGTTCTTCTGCAGCCAAAGGGAATAAGAAAACTGAAGTAGTCATCAGTAGAGTTCAGGAAAATTCTCTTTTAGGCTGCATTTCCAGTAATTGTCTCAATGCAGTGGCACTAATGCTGAAATCTGACCCTTCTGTCTTCTGCAACTGCATTCTAAGGAAACAGCTTTGGGAATCAGATTTTAAATTGTAGCTATTCAATGAACTGTGGATCACTAAGGCCTTAGCTAGGCATGTGAGGGGAAATGGAAATTGCCCAGGTAAATGAAAATGTGATAGTAAATCTGTCGTGTTTTTATTTCAGCCTTAAGAATCAAAGTCTGACCCGTGCAATATAATCTGAAAAAATGAAGCAGTGAGTCTAAATGGTAATTGGCCATAGTTCTAAAAGATGGAATTTGGGCCAGCTACTTTGTTACCTTATCTGTGACCTTGGCCAACTTAACTCCTGTTTCCTGATTTCAAAAATGAAGAGTGAAAAGGATCCTATGACATACCACATGTAACTCACCAAGTCCAGTGCTGGGCACATCAGAAGGTTCAATATTTCTACCTTTTTATTTCCATCCCGTTTCCTATCCATATTTTATGTTGTTCTTAGTAGGACAAGGTTAAATAGCAGAAGAAATAAGGTAACATCAGAAATTATACTTTCTTGTTTATTTAAAAACAAAAATCACAAAATGAAAAAAGATTTTTTTCGATGATACCAAATAAAAAAGTTGTTAAAATATGGAGAATTATCACTATAAAAATAATTTTTCTTTTTGCATGGTAGCGTGATTTCAAGATATCCTCGTCTGACCCATAAAACCTTGCCTATTCTTCTGCATCTCCTCCTTGACATTCCTTAGTGGTCTCTTGTGTCTTCATCAGTAAATGCTTATAGAGCATCCAGTCGGTTAGAAGTGGAGGTAGCTTTAGGATCTTTGGAAGAGCTGGGCACTAGGAAATGGGGAGGATAAGTCTTGGGGCTCCCTCTGCCTCTGACTGGCTGTGGTTTCTTGAATACCCTGAAGTGAAAAATTAGTGTAAAAGCATTTACCAAGAACGAGTTCTCTCTCCTTTCACACTCTCTCCTTCTGGATAGAGATATCTCTATAATGTGACCCTGTGTCCTTGAAGGACTGCCAGTTTTTAGCTTGGGGATAGCAGGAGAGTAGTATTTCATGAGTCCTTGAAAGGTAAGTGCATTGGCCAGGGGCCCCAGGGCCCAGAGGGATAAGTAGGTAAATGAATGAAGGTGAGAGCCCAAGAAGATCAGAACTGGTGGAGACTGGTGAGTTGATGAGCACAGCTCTCTGTAACCTTGGCCCTAAATTCTTCTAAACTTATTTAAATGCAAAACTATCAAAATGGCCTCTGCAGCTGGATTTGGCCTCAGGTTGCCAGTTGACAGATTCTGGTGTGGACAGCCGGTTGAAGACTCAGGCAAATCTGAGAAAGGTGCTGACTGGTCTCTTCTGGGTGTTTTTCTTTTTGGGAGAGGTGTACCTAGTCTGAGTTTTAGTTTTTTTTTTTTTTTTTTTTTTTTTTTTTCTGTTTCTAAAGGATTTGGCCTCATTAGAGCCTCTTATCCTGGAAAATCAGCAGAATTTTAACTGCAGAAATTTCCCTGAGTCAGCATGGGATGCTGATGTGCTTGCGGTCACACCTTCGGTTTTGTTTTGCAACTCAGAATTGGGTTTCCCCGCTGTGGCTGATGCAGTTGGCTTTGATTACAGTGCAATAAATTCAAATAAACATTTATGAGGGTAAGTAATCATATTTTATGCAAACAAATTATTCTTCCTTAAAAGTCACTTTTTAAAAATGCATGCTGTTTCTTTTCTCAGTCAGCATATCAAGCTAATAAAAGTTATTGTATAATCAAAATTCCCTTTATGACTGTTTATTGTTCCATTTATGTTAAATTTAGAAGATCGTTCTCCATTTTGTTTCCCCCTTCCCCCCATTAAAAATTTTATACTCTTACCTCTAGTTAGGAAATCATGATTAGTTCGCGTATTGTGTAATTATGGCAAAAAACTAGAGAGAGCTACTTTCGAGAAAGGACAGTGTCCATTAAAAAACGTGTGTAGGTTTCAAATCTAAGGAGACACATGAGTTTTACTACCTTACTAAAATTGGAGATAAATACAAAACAAAGGGCTTTGTGACACAAAGTATCTTTCTGTTCAAACAATATAATATTTTCCTGCCCCGTTTTAGGTGTCCATTTTGCTTCCTTATCAAGGTATTTATGAGGTTGCTGCTGAAGAATTTATACAGAATTTGATGCAGGAGAACTTTTCTCCACTTGCTTATCTCCTGGTGAAGAAAGAGCATAATGAAACTCAGACTTGTCACCTTGATATACTTACTGAGTATGTGCATTTGAACTCAAGAAGCTGCCTCTAAGGAGCAGAGTGAGAGATACTTTCAGTTCTAAAAGAGTCTAGAAGGGAGATTAGGAAGAGAAAATTATGAGAATGAAGGATTGGGGGAAAAGGGGATAGTGAGTCATTATAGGGCACAACCCCTCTGAAGTGTTTTGCTGGGAGGGACCCTAAGTAGATAATCAGCACTTATTAAGTGTCCTCAGTGGGTGGCCCATTCTGTACTATACACAGTGTTCTCTAAGGAGTGTGCACTCAGCTGGGGGAAACATCCAAAGCCATATGAACCCACAAACTGAACCAAGTTTCCCAGACATCGCAGTGGTATAGAAGGCTCCTGCTAAGGATGTAGTTATATGAAAAGAAAGCCTCTGAAACCCAGATGAGTTTAGCTGGCTTTCTGCATGAAGGAGTATACAGTCTGGTTACTTCTTGGTGATAGAACACAACTCTCTAGAGTCTTTGCTTTGGCATTTGACTGGGCAGAACTTTGTACCTAGAATAAGTAGCTGCATGTCATCCCTCTAAAGCTTGAGATGAAGGAAACAATGTCAGAACATGAAGCACATATAGACTTATGCCAGGTGATACAGGTCTCAATCCTATTCGGCCACTTACTGTGTAACCTTGGGTAGACTACTTAATCTTTCTGTATTTTGACTTTCTCATTTACAAAATAGTTAATAATACCTACTTCTTGGGGTTATTGTGAGAATAAGAGAATGCATATCAACTATTATTCATCACAGTACTTGGAATAAAATAGGTACTCAAAAAAATAGTAGCTCTAATACTTTTATTATGGTGATTTCCCATCATAGTAATTCTAACATAAAACAGTTAAACTGATTTGCATGTACCACTTAGATATGCAGTTATATGCAGTTCACGCTGGTTATTTAAATCCATTTTTATTCCATATTCAGTTTGAAGTATAGTTTATGTCATGAATATTACCCTCAGTCTTTATACTAGAAACACTCAGAAAATTATTGCCAGCAATGTGTAATAATTATAATATTTTTGACTTTGTGCTCTTAAAAATAACCAGTCATACTTATAAATATCTAAGTGTAATATTTCCCTTTTTACTGAAGGGAAAATATTTTTCATTTATTGCAGTTCAACCTCTGAAAATAAACAACACAGTGTAAACATTACCAGCCAGGCTATCTTGAGCTTAAAAATCAGTGAAAATAAATTTAACTTCAGGGAAAGATGAATGTACAACCCAAACTCCCGTTTGAGAAGGTCTATGTCCTGGGGGTAAAGGTATTGAAAAACAGCTGGCCAAAATGGGATGCTGTCTTAAATTCTGGCTAAAAACATCATCATCATCATCATCATCATTATCATCATCAAACTTTCTGGGCTTAATGTATTATAATTTGTCTTTGGCTTCCATAGAAATGACGTTTCACCCTGCAAAAATATCAGAGCTTTTCAAATTCTTAGGTGGATTTTCTGGCTCAGGGGAGAGCTGCTGATCAGTTGAAAGGTGTACTGACGTCTGTAAGAAGCTGTATCCACTTCTCACGGGCCCCACAATTTTTGGTTCTGGTTACAGGGTAGATACCATGTTACCTGTGCAGTTTCTACCCCTTTCTCTCCAGCTGGTCTCTTTTTCTGGGGCCATTCTTCCTTCTGTACTTTCTGTCAACCACCTTTTCTTCTCTGTCAACACAGACTACCTAGAGCTGCCCTTCTTGTGGTTGTGGTCTCATTATTCATTCTGTTGAACTGTATTCTCCTACCTTGCATTTCTGTGTACTTTTGGAGCCGTTGGACTCTTGCTTCCATCCCTGAAGGTCATTGTAGTCATACTCCGAGTTGCTTCTGGTTTGGCCCTTGGCCTACTTCACCTTCGGCAGAGCTTCAAGTCCCTTTACCTGAAAGGAACTGATCGCCATGTGAATTGATACTCTATTTTGAGCCTCACCTAAGTCTTGAGGGTGAAAGATGGTGGTCCCAGCACTCCTAAGGTGGAGCTAAGTTTGCTGATTAGAATCAAGAGAACAGCTATGAAGTGAGATTGACCCACGCATGAAAGTTAAATAAACTCCTTTCCCTCATATACATCAGGGGAAGATGACATTGAAAAGGTAGGAAGGATAAGTACTGATATTTGGTGGTGTCAATGTTCTCTAGCTAAAGACCACCAGGAACACATATGTAGTTGAATAAGTTATTCCTTTTTGAACTCTGGGGCATTTCAGTCAAAGGGTGCTGGGAAGGACTTATAGGATTTAAGCTTGTGCCAGTGATTTGGGGGGTGATTTTAAGGAAGTGGGGCTTTGCTCTGATTGGATGCTGTCAGGAAGTGAGAGTAATTCCACGACTTGTATTTAACCATCTTTTCTGTAGGGAGGGTGGACTAGAGCCAGCTGAAAGTGTTAGTGGGAAAGAAGCAGCAGGTATCCATATTACCTGCGGTGGGAGGATGGTTTGGTATTTTGTGGGTTAAACAGTGTTCATGTTTTATTTCTGTTAACACATATGGAGTGGTCTTATTTTTGTCCTGATCCAGCCTGGCCACAGAGTGGTCTTGTCTGATATCGATGTTCCATAAAATTGTTTATGTTCAACAGAACATCTAAGTCTAGCTGTATATGCCAAGCCAGTTCCTGAATGTCAGGAGCTGCTTTTCTCTTTTTCAGTAGTATGGTTGTTCAAATAGTTTTACATGAGTATTAAGACAGGCTGTAAGATTGAGGACATCAGGGTGACAAACATATATCCATATACTTATATATGTAATATATTTTATTTATACATAAAGATTCCCTATGAAGTTGCTGACTGTAAGTTGATATGTATGTTAAGTACTAAATTCTCTCCTTGAAAAGAAGGGAAGTTCACATTCTCCTCATTAGTTGAAGGAAATTCCACAATTTCTCCCGTGACTCCCTTTCACTGCCCTCAAAATTGCAAATGAACAAATTAGGAAGCCAGGCCCCATCCTTAAAGTTGAATGACAAGGTCAGGTGTCTTTAATGATGGATGAAACTGATCACCTCTATAAATTATGGTGGGATCTTATGGTTATAGAGTTGCAGCATTCTTTGCTACAGGCCAGAAGCCCTGTGGATAGTCTCAAACAGCAACTTCCACGAGGCAGTCACTGGGCTGGGGAATGTTGTTGGTATCATAACATCTTTGTGCAGCTAAATTTAACTGAGCTCCATTTGAAAGACAGCTGCCTGGGCTGCAAGAGGAAACTTAGAACTATAATGAATCATTGCACACCAGAGTAGATTAATACCATAATATCATCGAGAAATCATTTATAATGATGGTGAATTGTACAATGCAACAATGTACTGACTTTAATTCCATTGCCATATGGCTTTAGGTTTACTTTTATGCCTTTGGGGAATGAAATGCTATGGTTTAAGGCTTTTTGCATAGACAAAATTATAAAAGCACACTGTTATTTTATTAGGAGAATGGAAATCTCAGTAAAATGTAGACCTAGACCTAGGAAATGGAGATGAAAGAAGAAGATATAGCAAATACAGAAAGTCTTTTATTTTGTAGTCAGTGAGAGCAGTGGGATATTTATGACTTTTTTTTATGATTCCTGAGACTGCAGGCGACTTCAGAATGCTTGGCCTCCACTATGGCACTGTAGCATTCAGTGCAGACCTATCTCTGGTTACTTAAATTAGGGGTGGGCTTGGTGTACATAAATCTGAGTCAAGAACTTTGCCAGGACAGTGGCTGAACTGAGTGGCGAGGCGATCATTTAGTAATAGCTAAAATTTTCTAAGTACTTATATGTGTCAAGTATTGGGCTAAACATTTCCATATATAATCTGATTAATTCTCGTAATAAACTTGTTAGATAGATATTACTAATGCTCCCATTTTATAGGATGGGTAAACTGAGGCTTTAAGAAATTAAAACATTTGTACAAAGTCACATAGCTGATAAATTCAAGGCTAAAACTGATGTAGATAGAAGAGAAAATAAAAATATACAATGTTTGGAATATCAAAAAGTGTTTTAGAAGGAGCAACATCTGTTTAGATTTCTTAGTCTTGTTAAGGCAGCAAGCATTCATTGAACATCCAGTCTGCAGAGTTCTGGGACAGGCACTAGATCCTTACTGTCCTAGAAGCAAGTCACAAGTGAGAGTGTGAAAGAGTCTCAGGGAGGAGCAGGGAGGCATGGGACATGGAAGGACATAGGACACATGTCATAGTGATTTTTACTGGGAAAGTGATGGGTTTCAGTGAATACACCTCTAGGCTATAGTCCATTCCTTTTGCATATATCTCATAATTTAAAATATTGCCTACATATTTCTGCAAAGAATATTAAGGTCTCCTATTTTTCAGAAAAGAATTTTGAGTTTGAGAGGCATCATCTAACTTTTTAAAGTACACAGGACTCAAAGCTTTACCTTCCAAGTGCCAAAGTGATTTAGGATCACTACAGGTCCAAGTTAGCTGGCACTGCACTCAGATAAGGGACTTGACCAGCTGCCCTTCTCTGTACCTCTGTTTCCCAATCTGGCCAAATGCTCACCCCTGTGTCGCCTATGAACCTTGGGTCAGCCAAGTGCTGGGATCAACGTCCCCAAAATTCCTGCAATCAGCAGGACTGTATGATCAGTTAGTAGTGCACCAGCTGGTGCCTGACTGATGACTTTGTCTAGATTCCTGGCCTGAGGTCCTACTTCTTGTTGTCCGCTTTCCTGAGCATTGGTCTGTGCTACCCCCTGACCTGGGACACCTGTGCATCCACTAGATCCTGCCTGCCTCCTGCCTCCTGTTCTCCATCCCAGGTACTTTTCCCCATCTAGGACTTGTGCCAGGTCCCGGGTCCTGGTCTTCGTTATCTCTTTTAGCTCTCCAGATCTAAATCACTCTGTTATCTTTAATTTTGGGGGTAGTTTATGATATTAAACAAAGTTTTATTTTTCAAAAGTAAAGTAATATTAAAGTGTTGAATATACTTTAAAAATACATGCATTTCCCTGCAATTAGATCCTAAGACATCCACTATGCCTCAGTATACCTCTCTGAGATTTTACATTGGAGTCAGTACAATCCTCTAGTGTAGTGGTTCTGAAACCTGGCTGCCCATTAGAACTCCCGAATGAGCTTGAAAGACTGTCTGGGCTCTATTCCAGAGACTCTGATTTAGCTGCTCCAGAGGGTGGGCTCAGGAAACCACAGATAATTCTCATGTGTAGCCAGGACTGGGGACTAGTGAGCTAGCACATCAGCATTTTTAATATTAAGTGAAGCATTAAGATTTACCTTTTAGGTGGAATTATCAGATATATCAAATAAAAATATAAGACGCCAAGTCTAATTTGAATTTCAGATATATGACAAATAATTTTTTAGTGTAAGTATGTTCCATTCAATAATTAGGACATATTTTCACTAAAAATTATTTGTCACTTATCTAAACTTCAGATTTAACTGGCATCCAGCATTTTATTTGGCAACCTTATTTTTAGGGAGAATCCCCATATTTTAGAGAACTTTTTTCCTATTCCTGGTTTGACTGATACTCAGACTAATACTGTTGTTCGTACTCATGTTCCATTGCAAAGGCACCTGAAATCAAAGTTTGCATGCTTAAATATTTCCAGAAATTTTACAGAAGAAAGTCTTATGTATTCAAAGAAGCAAATGTTCAGGTAGCAATGGATTACTCACTGCCCAGCTCCCTCTTACTTTTGCATGCTTTGGTTGGTGGCTTAGCCAGGAAACTTTATAATCATAACATTATGCTAGTTTCTGTAGGTCATTATTCTTGTCTTGGAACAAGAAAGGATTTCAAAGAACTCTTTTGGAAGAACTGTGGGAGAATTAGTTCTCTCACTGTAGCTAAAGAGGGAGAAATGTGTGGTGGGATGTAGAGAAAGCAACTTACTGTATTGGCTTTGTCAAACAGGAGCAAAGTGATTGTGAACCAAGGTTTCATCAATAATGCATTATTATTTTGAAGACATTAGAGGTAAGTAAGTGTAAGCTTTATGATAGTTCTGACATTTTAATGGGCCCTTAAATGAAGTGAATTATTAAAAAGCATACTTTGGATGAGGTCATGGACTCTTTAAGTTTAGGGATCAATATAAATAGCCTGTGCATGCCAATATGGCTAAAGCTATGCCAGTAATTTGTGCTGTCAGATTATTATAATGAAACCATGAGAACCCACCTTTTCCTTATCACCTACCTACCTCCAACATACATCAAGAAGGCCAGATACAGAACAGGGATCCAATACTGAAAGCCTTATCTTTTTCAATTTTCATATTGAAAATATGCATATATGTTGATCTTTCATTAAGTTATACTAAAAATAACAAGATAGAGATGACATTTTCTGTCTCTCTTCCTGTCTTTCCCTTTATGACCCAATTGTTTATTTTATCTAACTACAAACATCTGGATGGCTCTAATCATCAATAATGTTAACTAGTGTTTAAAAGTTAAAAAAAAAGAACACCTTTTCTTCAAATGGAATATTCTGTACAAGACCAGTGTATATGTAGTACAGATAAAAGTGGAGCTTTGCATTTGAAGAGGGGGCCATGACTGAGCTCTGCTTGCTCAGTTCCTCCCACTCTCACCTGAGGTATCTTTGTAGAACCCCTATGGTTCTATGGAGCTCAGTTTGAAAATCACTGGTACAGACCAACCACATGATTTATTTAAACTTTTTATTTAGCCTCAGCTGTTTGAATATTTGATGTTATTAATATGCTTGTCAATATGGCCAACCATTGTTCCTCTTGGCAGGATCTGTAGAACAAGGCAGTGTAGGGCTCTTACTATTAGAATCTTGTTAGCAGCATGCTCGGTTTTCATTATATTGTTGCAGAGAAAGAGGTGTCGAGAGATTTGCATCTAAGGGCAGTGGAAAATGGCAGCTTGTCATTCACTGCAACTCAACCCTCCTCTTGAATTGGAGGGCTGTAAGTACATAGGGTTTTGTGTTTGTAATTGAGGGAAAAAAGGTAGAGAGCCCTGAGCACAAAGGTACTTGGCACATGGGAGAAAAATAATTGGAAAGCTCTTGGGGGAGTGAGGATGATGCCCCTGTTAATTGGATACCTTCTCCTAGATGTGTGTTAGCTTTTGATTCCTTTCACAATTCAGAAATTGGTTCTTAAACCTGTACCATACTTTCTAAATAGTATTAGAGAATTAAATGAGCAAGGCAAAAATATCAAAGAGAGATTTTAAAATGTAGGATAACTAGCTGAAAATAACAGAAAAGACTCCTAAAAGTGGCTTAAAAATATGAACATATATTCTGTTGCACAACACATTCTTAGGTAAGACATTCTAGAGTTGATTAATTCCACAGCTTAACATTATTTAGAACCCAACTCTTACTATGTGTCTGTTCCACCATCGCTAGCATTTGTATTCTGACTTGTCCTCTCGTGGTTGCAAGGTCCCGAACATGTCCCAGGCATTACATGTGGGTGACACCTTTGATGGATGAAGAGGGATATTTCTTCCTGTAAGTCTCTTTTCATTCAGTGAGAAAAACTATTCCCAAAGGACCCTTGCAGATTTTCCCTCACACATCATTGGCCAACACAGTTAGATAAACCCAAGCCTAAAACAATCACAGGAAAAGGAAATATTTGACTTGAGCCAATCATGATTTATCACCTGGGGCTGAAGAAAAAAGGGAAGAAATTTCAATCAATAGAATCTACCAGATTTGTCATACCTTGTCATTTGTTTTTTGGACACTCCAGTGATCTCCAGTAAACCACAAGTATATTGTAAAAAATTTAAAGCCACGTTGTTGTGAATAGTTCTTAATTTAAAAGTGCATAATCTGAAGAACAAATTAAAAAAGAAAAAAACACCCTACATTTTATAGTATACACCAAAACAAACTCCAGATGGATTTGAGGCAACTACAAAAAAAATAAAACAAAACACTTCTTCATAAAATTCTAGAGAAACTAGAAGAAAACAGCAGTTGACATCAGAGGAAGAATGTAAATTCTCTTAACTTTGCAGCAATAAAATGCAATAGAAGAAATAACAAAAGTTGAGATATTTGGATATAAAAATTATGGATTTTTGTATAATGAAAAAGCAAACTAGTGAAAATGTACAACTGGATGGACAAATATTTTAATTAAAGATTACAAAAGGTTAATATTGCTAATCTATAATTTTCCACTCAAATTCATAAGAAAAAATATACATTAAGACTAGAATAAGCATAAAAATAAGCATACAATACAGGAGATTGTTCATAAGAGGGGAAACATAAAAATCTCTACAATTTCATTAGGAATCAAAGAAATTCAAATGAAAGCAAATTTAAGATGCAATTTTGTACCTTCTAGCAAAACTTTAAAAGATTATAATTTTGGTTGTAGTATAGCTGATACACTAATTCATTGCTTAAATTGATATATATTTTTGAAAAAGTAAATATGATAATATTTAATGAGAGTCACAAAGATGTTCATGTTACTTTTATTAGTAATTCAAATATAGAAAGGTTATTCTAACCAAATAAATCAAGAGAAGTAAGAAGCTATATATTAAAAGATATTCACTGTAGTAAAAGCTCTAATGGAAAAACTAGAAACCACTGAAATGTGCACTATATGGAAAATGGTTTAATAAATATGGTCAAATATTATTCAAACATCTAGAATCTTAACTATGAAGACATAACAGCAAGGAAAGTGTTTGTGATAAAACATGAGAAAAAGGTAGAAATCAGAATTGTATTTGCATTCTGATAACAATTAAATCAAATATTTCCATGTGGAAGATAATATGCAAAAATGAAAACCATATTAGGAGGATGGGCTATCGGTGATATCTTAATTGTATAAAAAGTTTCTTTAATGTAGCTCTATTAATTATCTACTCCTATGTAATGTATTATCTCCCAAATTAGTGGCTTAAAACAACAAACATTTTTTGTCTCATAGTTTCTGTGATCAGAAATTTGGGATCAGCTTATTTGAATGGTTCGCGCTTGAGGTCCCAGCTGTACTATCAGTCATTAGGCTCAGACCTCACTGAGACTGGCTGATCTGCTTGAGGGCTCACTTACATGGCCGTTGGCAAAAGGCCTCAGTTCTTCACTATGTGGGTCTGTCTGTATGGTTTCTTGAGTGTCTTCATTGATACTTTTCTGAGAGAAAGAAAAAGAGAGAAAGAGAGAGGAGATTACAATCCTCTTTACTACCTAGTCTTCAAGTCATATGCCATCATATCTATTTTATTCTATTTGCCCAAAGTAAGTTACTAAACATAGACCACATTCAAAGGGAAAGGAATTAGGCTCCACCTTTGACAGGCATATTAAAGCATTTGTGAACGTATTTAAAATCACATCAGTAGTTAAGATTTCTTTTTATTAAAGATATGCTGAAACGGAAAAGTGGATGATCCATATCACATGTACGAAGTATGAGTGTTGAGTGGAGGAAGTATGAAAAAAAGGAGAGGAAGTGGCCTATCATGACCAAACTAAAATGCCAAACTTAGAGTGTACTCCCAGGTGAGTGTCATTATCCTATCAGTGTGGAGCTGGAGTGGTGGTGTTGCTGGTTTTTCTCTCAGGTGGGTCGAGAGGGAGTAGATAGAAAAATGGTGTCATGTCTTGCCAGCAGATGGCAAGAGATTTCCTTTTTTTATTTTTTAATTTTTTTTATTAAAACAACTCTGCACAGGTTAAGTATAATATTTTCTTAGCTGTCTCTGAGGGCTTTATTTGATTGAAAGCTCTGGTTGTTAGGTGTACATTTCATCTGAATGAACAATTAGCCATTACAATACACTTGGAACTCAGTTTTTTTTAAAAATCACAGAACATGAGCTATTATCTGTAAATAATAAACACATATGGAAATATAAAAAGCAAAGACCAGTTAGTGCTAGAGTTATTGTGAAGTAGACCAGAGCACTGTGCTTGATCTCAGAAATACTTTTCTTAGTTATATTCACCTTTCAAGTTTCTTGGGAACTGGGGACTGGATGGACACCTTGTAGGGCTATTTTTCATGCTCTGTTTTCCTCCTGCCCAGCTTTTGGTGACTATAAATGTTTTTGGGTCCTCTATTAGAGAGCAAGTGAGAAATGTGATGATGATGACAACATTAACACTCTGAGGTGTCTCTGAAGGGAAGTTGGAGAGTTTTTTTTATGGATTTTTAAAAATGTCATTTTAGTCTCAAAAGTTAGTATTTTATGGTGGATAGAACATGGACTTTGGAATCAAAAAGACCTGAGTTCCATCCTTTGCTTTGTCACTTTATTCATTCAATAAAGACTTATTAAGCCAAACACTGTGGTAGATGCCAGGGATATAGTGATGAAGAGAAGTGGCACCGCCATCAAAGGATTTGGTCTAGTGGAGACTACAAACAAAAATGTCAGGAAAGCCCAAGGTGCTGAGAGAACTAATAGGAAGGCACATACCTGCTCTTGGTGGTGGGAGGTGCTGTCAGGAAAGATTCCAAAGAAGAAGAAAGATTTACATTTAACTGAAAAGAAAAGAAGAACAGGTACAAGGACCTGAAAAAAAAGGGAGCACGGCCATATTGTGCATCTGAATGTAGCTCTGGATAGTTGAGTGGCAGACATTGATGGTTGGCTGGCCTGAGGGCCATTTCTATCTTTTTTTCTTTCCCACTTTCCATTGTAGAAGCCTCTCTCACAGCTAATGATGGCCATGTGATGTAGTTCTACACAATGGGATATTTGCACGGTGTGTTGGAGAGATTCTGGGAAAGTTTTTGTTTTCATGATTAAGGAGGAAATCTTGGCTGCACAGATGTTTGCCATCCTCCTCTTCCTTGTTTCGATTGCTGATAGGATGCTTATAACAAAAGCTGCCATTTTGTGACCATAAAGTTGCAACACCTTATACCAGAATAGTGGGAAGAGGAAATATAGAAGGAGCATGGGTTCTTGCTGACATTACAGAGCCACTGTACCAGTGTTGCTTTTCCTACCTAGAAACTTCTTAAGTGTAAAAAAAAATTCTGTCAAAGACACTATATACCACATTTCTAACTGATAAAGAATGCAGTAACAAATTAGAGTGCGAGACAAGAAAAAAGATGAGGTTGGAGTTATAAACCATGTTAAGAAATTTAAACTCTATTTCAAGGGCAATTGAAAAACTTTGGCAAGTAAATTAATTTCTCTATGCCTCAGTTTTCTCGTCTTTAAAGCAGGAATAATAATGTCTGCCATGTGGTTTTTGAAGATTAAATGAGATAATATAAAATGCCCAATAGTATTGACACTTAATAGACAACTTAATAATCTACACCTATTTTTATAATGATAACAATGATAAAGAAAAAAAATTCAATTATCTGTACAACCCTGTTTTGTGCGGCTCCTTTGTTCGTTTGTTCATTAATTTACCAAAAATGTATTAAGCAATAATTATGTGTCAGCTTCCATATTAGGCCAGGACAGAAATGATCCTTGCTTTCATAGAATTTACCATTCTAGTGGGAAGTGACAAAAATAAGCAAACAAACTGGGAAACAAGATAATTTCAGGTATATCTGACCTGTTCTCTAGGTTGTGTAGTAACTTGGTGACAGATCTACTTCTTGGAAGTGGATGTCTCATAGGCAGAGAGAAGAGTTTCTAATGAATCTGAAAATACCAGAGTCTAAAAACACCCAGGAAAACACATGTGGTAAAATAAAAATGCTTCCTTAAACAGCATTATTAGAGAGTATGGAGTGTATATTGGAGAGCAAGGCAGGATACAGACATGGAGAAAAAGCAGGGACATCATGAGCAGAGACTATTTCTCAGGCCCTTGTGAGGTTCCTTCTCTATCTTGAACAGACCACAGTCTGGTGGTACCCTCTGGCCAGGGAGCCCACCTATACATTAACCTGCAGGAAGCAACCTAGATGAGTTTAAGCAGTTTATAGGAAAATAGGAGCAACTTTAAGGGGGTATAGTGTGGGTTCTGGAATTAAGTTGTCTGGGCTCAAACTGAACCTCACCCCTTAAGTGCTGTGTGGTCTTAAGAAAGTTACTTAACATGCTAAGACTCAATTTCCTAACTATTTAATGAAGAACAATAATAGTAATTATTACCTAAGGTCATTTTGAAGGTTGGACTAATTTATGCAAAGTACCAATATATAGTAAGGACTCAATAAATATGAGCTAGTTTTGCTGTTGTTAGTTTTCCTAGTGGTAGAATCTCAGCCATTAAACTCAATCTTTGATTTTGGAGAATTCACTATCTCCTTTTTTTTCTCTAATTAAAAAAATGAATTATTTTTTAAAGAAACTTTCTGTTTTAATATGACTATTTTTGTCCATTCAGCTCTCATGAGGAATCTCTGAAGATTATTGGCAGTGGTTAGTTGTTTTCAGAAGAAAGTTCTCTAAGGATCCTGGGATGTAAGTCATTCAGCCCAGGACACTTGGATTTACAGAGCAAATCCCCCTACTGGAGTATTCATCAGAAACAGGTCATCTCACTATGATTTGTGTCAACTGTCATCTCCATGTGCTCATATATTTCTTCTTTATAAACTTAAATATGGCCATGTCACTTTGCAGAAGCTAGGGGCTTTCTCTCCCTTCAAAGTCAGGAAAATCTTCACTCATTGGACAAATACTAACTGAGCACTTACTGTATGCTGGTAGTGTTTTTCAGACTACACAGTGCTTAATGCTTCTGGTACCTCTCTCAGAGAGGTCATGAATTTTAGAGGCAACTTGATAGCTGATAGTTGTCTATGGTTGATATAACCAGCGGGAAAGCTTGTTTGCCTGTGAATGATGAGTTGCTGAAAGATACTTGCCTTTCATTCACTTTAACAAACTTTTCTTCCTTTTATGAGAGAATATTCTTCTCTTGCACAAACTTTCCTACTGTGGTACCATAATTTTACAGTCCATGTTCTCCTCCTGCCTTGCCGCAGTGTTAAGTGGCTGTGGAAACCATTTCTCTGTGTGTGGCCAGGGCAGACACAGGCAAATAAACCAACATGATTTCTTTTTCTTAATTAAGACAGTTTTGATCTGTGAAAGTAAAACACTGTTGTCATCTCTTTATTGGTTGGTCCTTTAATAAAATAGGTTCTTGTGGACGTGCTGTAAATATGAATGATAAAGCTGAACAAATAATGGGTTATAATGGAAATTCCAAGTAAAGACAGTTTAAGCCTGGGCATTCCTCAAAAGGAAACTCCCCTCTCAGAAACCTCTACTATAGGCTTATTTTTCTCAGGTAACAGGTTGGCATTATTAGCTCAGTAGTTCAATGATATTAGAGCTGGCAAGTGCCAAACATGTCTCTTTCTTTTATTAGGAAAGTAAATCTTTTCCCCAAGATCCCGCCTGACTTCTCTTGCCAGGTTATTACCAGAACTGGATCACATGGCTACCCCTCCATGCAGGAATGTCTGGGGAAGTGGGAAGTGAGTGGTCGTGATTGATTTACACCAATCAAAATTCATTCCTTGGGGTTGGACATGTTTTTACCCCGATCAAAATTAAGGTTTTATTAGCAAGAAGGAAAAATAGACAGCTAATCATGTGTGCCCCGTAGTCCATTTTCCCTGTCATTTTTGTGACTTGGAGCCACATGGAACAGGATGTTGGAAGCACGTAAGGGGGCCACTGTTTTCAACTTTATTCTCACCATGATTCAGAGCACAGCAGGAACCAAAAACATTCACCTTGTAATTGAGGGGATGTCCTCATGCTGCAGTTTGTGTCTTTTCAGGGGCACTACTTCCTCTAATTCACTCCTATATGGAGACCAACAGGCTTACCTCATTCCCCATCCTCCCTCTAAGCTTGATTCCAACACATTTTGATGGCTGCAGAGCAAACAGCAGAGCTTTTCTGCTTGTCACAGTCATGCATACCTTTTAATGCATACCTGATGATAGAGGGGAAAATAGGATGTCAGAAATAGATAACTATTTCAGCCAACAGGTGCTCTTTGTGTTTAAAATGAAAAGCAAAACAAATCTCTGAACCCTAAACATTAGAGATCCAGAGATGATGCAATGAGGAAAGATAAAGTTAGTATCACAGCTCTACCCAGCAGAGAAAAAACAGTTTTCATCATTAGTGACAGGTTAGCAGAGGGTCTACACATTAACTTTTTATTTCAGCTTTGAGTTATGTTAATGTTCTCTTGTCCTAGAATGTTTCCTCCTCTGATAGCAGTAAATTATAATTATGACCATTTGGTTAGTAGTTCTGATTTGGATATTGGAGATTGGAGGTAGTTGCAGGGAGGTGGGGTAAGATGGGATATTGAAGACATATTTATCAACATGTGTTTCCAAGGGGCACATCAGCGCAGGCAGGAGCTGCCATCTGCCGTGTGCTGCACATGGTTGGCTGATTGACAGTTAGAAAAGCTTACGTTGACTTAGTGTTTGCATTACCTTTCTAGAGTGGAGGGAGGCTGTGAATTCTGTATGAAGAAAAGCCTTCTCCTGATGTAGGAAGGATTGTCCATCTTGATTGTCCATCGTTTCATATGTAATTTTCCCCTTTCTGCTTTGGGGGCAGCCATGTTGAACTCAGCCAAAGGAGTCCTATGTCATAAGTCTTTTATTTTTCTGCCTAGTAGATAAAGAATTTTCTTGGTCTCTGAGGGTTGCAAATTGTATTCCAAATGTCCAAATGGCCCCATTATTGATATTGTCCTGAGAGGAGGATGGACAGTTTGATTGTGCGGTTCATTGAGTCAGTAGTGGGGCTGTTAAGCATTAGCCTGAAACCGTAGGTGAAGGTGGGGCTGGACACTTCTAGGGACTGAAGCACATTCATCTAAATTGAAATCTAAGGCGACTGCCAGCATTACATGCAAGGAAAAGACCCATTCCCTACAGCCAAATCGGAAGTGAGTGAAGGATTGGAGGGAATTCCCTAGGCAGGATCCATTCCTAGGTTTGAAAGCACAGAAGAAGTTTCCTTCAGCCTTTATGCTCTGACTCAAAGGTGAGTGAAAATGCAAACTTGGGGTTTTCAGTAAAAAAGTTTCGATTATTGTTATGTATTTTATACATCTAATAGAAAGCTGTAAGAAACATGAGCATTGCTTTTGGCTGCAGGTAATTTTAAACAAAAAATGAAGTTGGTACTGTTCCCTCCATTTCTGCCTCCTTCCCTCCCTCTCTTCCTTCCCTCCTAATATGCCTATAAGTTTAAGAGTTTTTAATTTAATGTGAGAATAATATTAAACAAAATGACTGAAAGGCCAAAAAAAGAGGAACAAAAACTCAAACAAACAAAAAACCTAATATCTTCTCGACTCTCATTTCTCTTAGTTCCTTCAGCTAAGCTTTTCCTTATCTGCTTTGCAAATGAAACCCTAGAATGGCAGAAGGAAGAAATCTTCTTTCTGTAATTTCAGAAGTAAGCATTCCCAAACCTGATGGCACTGACTGACTTTCCCCAGGAGCTATGTCCCTGGCTCCTCCTCCCTTTAATTCCTTGTGGGGCAGGTTCACCAGCCCTGACCTGCGGCTGGAGCTGTCACTAGGAGTGCAGGCAGATTCAGCCTCCACAGGAAGTCTGCCCTGGGGCTTTGTGGGAAAGGATATTGTGGGTGGAAATTGTCTGTTTAACCTTTTTAGACTTGATTATCTTATTTCTATTGTGTGTTATTTCCTGAAATGAGCTTTACCAGTGTGGTTTCCAGAATCATTTTAACTTGACCTTTTCATGGAAATCACTTTCACAGGAACCTTTTGTGGGGAAGCAGCTTCAGCTGCTAGTGGTTTTGTTTTTATGGCATCCCAGTTCACAGATGAAGAAACTGAGGCAGTTCCCTTTGGGGAGGTTTATATGTACTGTAAGGGCAGCATGTGTTACATGTCTCTTGTGCTTTAGGTTATCTTTACCCTGATACAGCCATGAATGTTATCATTTCTCAGTGATATTTTCTACTAAGCTGATATAGGAGGAGTTAAAACCTTTTTTTTTTTTTTTTTTTTTTCCATCATACAAGGTAGAACTGTTGCTACTGTTGGGGAAGTATAACTAAAAACCAAATCTTCTCCCAATCCAGAAATCCTCTCCATAAAGTAGTAGAGAATAAAAACAGCTGTATTATGGAATACACATCAAACCAGAATGCGATGCACAGCACAGGCAGTCTGCTAAGAGATTGGAAAGAGAGAAAGAAATCTCACTCCTAAAGCAGCTAAGCAGATACAACCCAACACATACATGTGTCAAGGCAAACAACAACTAGTTCTCAAGTAAGAAGACATGATGGTGACATTTGTCATATAGAATTCATCCTAATTTTACCTGGTAATTGAGATGACCACGTGTATTAACTTCTTGGCTTTATCAAGAGAAAACCTCATAGCTTTATGATAGAAAGTAGTTTGATGAATTGGAGCAAGGCACCCACAGAATTTAGGTTTCTACCTTCCCACAGAAACTTGAGGGTAAGGATGCTATTTACCTAGATATTTACTTTTCAAAGAGATGGCTCCCAGGTTTTGGAGAAAGACTTTCCTAGACCCCAAAGCTGACAAAAGGCCTATGTGGTTTTCAAAAGGATTTATGTACATTACAAAGAGAAAAGAAAGTACTTACAATTATAAGTTTTCTAAAGTAAATTATAAAAAAAGAGGTGGGAGAAATCTCTTCTATTATTTCAATAGGGAAAATTAACTCTCTTATTTTTAATTATTTGTTCTTACATTAGTACTACTCACTACATTTTTCCCGTGAAAATTGCCAGCAGGCACTAACCACACTAAGAGGAGAGGCTGTGCCTTTCAGTGCCTTTCAGGCTTTAGCTTATGTTATAGGAGGTCATCAAGTTGTGACCAGACTGACCCTCGAGCTGGACCAAGGAAATCTGCTGCTCTCCACCCCCTCCCTGTCCTTGGAATGTGTGTTCCCTCCACTGTTCTCATAGGTGGAGCCATTTTCAAAGGCTCAGCCTTTAAAGAATAATGTGTTGTTGAAACCATCTGGACTGAATACGTGACCCAACCTAGTTAAGGCCTCTGTATAACTTGCCAATTCTGCTAGTCAGACTCAGATCCATCGGGTGGATGCAGAGATCTACTTGTCTTGTGGTCGCCAAAGACAAGCCTTTTAAGTTTTCTTGCTTATTAAACCTGCCACTCGCTGGTCTGGAGCGGTCTGCCTCTATCTTTGTCTCTCCTTGCCCTCTTTGTCCGGGGGCCACTTTTACATTTCACCCAGGAAGCTCCTGAGGTTTCAAACCAAGAGCATAGAGAAGAATTAGCCAAAAAATGTTCAAGCTGCAGAATCCTGTACTCTAACCTCTAGTCCCAAACCAGAAGAGTCTGATTCTGTATGAAAAAGAACTCAGGAATCTGAAGTTTTAGCACTACTCAATGTGAAAACTTGGACAGGACTGAGCTCTGGAGTCAGACTGATCCAACTTTGGGTCATTACTAGCTACACAGTCTTAGGAAAGTTACTTCTCTGAGCACCAATGACCTTATGGACAAGGACATTTACTTGTCAAGACTGATGATGACAAGACTGAATGTAAAATGCCCTAAACAGTGTCTGGAGTATAGCCTGTGCTCAATAAATAGTAGCTGCCACTCCTGTTATTACTGTGTAAGCTATTAATATCAATTATATAAATTTTAGAAATGGACCTGTAACATAAAGTTGAAAGGCCACATACACTCTGAGCTATCTGCATGATTTAACAGACGAGTCTTCATGAATGTGTTAGGTTTTTTTTTCACGTAACAGAAATGAACTTGAGCTACTATAAACAAAACAAAAGAAAATGAAACATTTATTATAAGGATACCAGGTGTTGTCAGGAATGTGTGGATAGGAATTTGCTGGGTAAATGGGAGATCTTGGAGGCTGAGAACCTGTACTAGAGGTTCCTTTTTTTTTTTTTTTTTTTGTCTCTGCTTGCTTTTGAGAAGCTGCTTCATTCTCTCTCCTCTTTGTAGACTATGTTTCACCTTGGATGTGAACCTGAGGCCCAAGATGGGGCTGGGAGCCTGCAAGCTCTTGTCAACAACCACAGAGTGACAAGCATGAAGAAAAAGCCGAGCAGCTGATGGTGGAGGAGGGAAAAGAGCAGCATTGTGGAGCCACCATGTCAGCCCTGGACTTCTGACGCTGGACTTCCAGAAACGTGAGCCAGATATACCTCTTTCTGTTTATGCCACCTCAAGGTTGGCTTTTCTGCTGCTTATAAGCTGAGCACTCTCCTTCCTGAAATGGGAATTTGGGTGGTTAGAATCATGTAATGGTCATTTCCAAATGGCACGAGGGTGGTTACATTTGTTCTCCTCCGGCCACAGAGGAGAAATTGTGCCAAAAATTGTTTTGGGGAAATTGTGCCAGATTCTAACTTGATTTGCCTGTAGTGCTTGACCAGCATCTTCCATTTCTGGGGCCCATGTGAATTCTGGCTGGCCTCTGTTAACTGAGCCTGTGTGTGGGGGCAGTCTGCTCCTGAAGGAGGGCCCCCTCTCCTCCCGTCGTGACTGAGAGGCAGCAGACCATTTTTGCCGACAACAACATGTGCCCCTTGTCCTTAAACTGTGCCCTGTCTAGGGTCTCACCTCCCAGTAGGTTTCCCCTAGACCTCTGCCAAGTCTGATTTTAGTGAGTGATACTCCACTAAGGAACCACTTTGCTCTGCTCAGTTAATTTTCCTGTTTTGTACTCTGGAGGCACTCGAGTCGAGCTGAGGTCAGCCATACACTGTGTAAGAGGTGTACTGGGGAGACGGTACCAGGTTTAGGTACCTACCGTTCTATTTATATAATTCGTTAAACACGAATTATTTCCCTCCCGGCTTGATGCCAAGGGATGCCACTTCTGGCATAGACAATTGTGTTTGCCTATTCATGGATGTTCTTGGCACCTGTCTTCCCCTTCCCAAGCCATCTTGTTTGCATTATAACTGGGGTCTGAAAGTCTCTGGCAGAGGGGCACATGAATTCCCAGACATGGAGTGGTTCACTTAATTAATAGGTAGAACCATGTCTGTGAATATGCCTCCTCTGTCCTGTATCCTGTCTCAGGTGATAAATTGAGTCAGAGCCTGCCTTCTCTGTCTGGGTGTGGCCATCTTACTCTTTCTCTTCTTCCGAAGCTCTCTGTAGGGCTGCCATTGTCATTTGGGCCCTGCCTAGCAGGAAGAGCCCTAGAAGGGCTTGCCTGTGTTAAGCCTAAATCACATGCTTTAGTGCAGTTTAACAAAAATCTCTGCAATGGAAGGAGGGACACAAGTCCATCCCACTGTAATGAAATATATATTTTTTTTAATGAAATGAAATTTTTTCTATTTTTTTCTTGTCCTGTAGGAGTTTATCTCCCTCAAGAACATCACAGAGAACAGAACTCAAGACAGGGTTTAGGTATCTTGAGTCCTCGAGTCAATTGGCATTTAATAATACCCCAAATCTTTCAAAGCTCTACAGCTTATTAGAAACAAATATGTCATCTCATGATTACCTTGATTCTCTCTGTCTAGAGCAGGGGTTACAGACTCAAGTTTTAACGTTTGGAAGCTAGACAGGTAACATAAATGAACAAAGCAGGCTAGGGGAAATCATGTGTCCCCTTGGTATCTCTTGTTTCCCCATCTATGATAGAGACATGGGTACAGAGAAACATTCCTGTCTATTACAAGGAAAACAAGGTCAAGATCAATTGTAAATGGCAGCTGATAATTGTCTTTAGTACTGGAAATACTATAAGGAATGGTGGGGACTGTGGCAAACTGGAGAGTACATGCTCTCTGTGGGAAGCCAGTTACTACTTGTGTGGGAATATAGGTTTACTATTGCCAAACGTGCTATGTTTTCAAATTTTCAAATTTCAAAAAATGCCAGATATTTTTTTGGGGGAAATTTCTGAGTTTGAAACATTAGCTGACTATTTAAACAAACAAACAAACAAACAAACAAACAAACAAACTAACTAACTAGCCACTATGCAGATCAATTTCAAATGTCTGGGAGCCACCAGATTACAACTTTTGGCTCAGAAAATGAAGCTCAAGCCACTTAGCTTGACACATAAACTTCTTCATGATTCTATCTGTGCTGCCTCTTGCCTCGTTTTCTACCTCTCCTCAGACACACCACAGATACTCAACACTACACTTTCTACTTTTGCCTGGAGATAAGCTGTTCCATGGAATGTCCTTCCCTGATTGGTTAATTCTGTAAATAATTTATTCTTAAAAATCCATACCAAAGTCATCTTCTATTTCAACTCTTTCACAGCCTTCTTACTGCCTTCCAACCAGGTAGGAATATAGTGTCTTATTGCTTTGGGTCTTTTTTTTTTTTTTTTTGAGCAAAGTTCCTAGTTATCTTAGAGAATTTGCCAGTATCTCTTGCAACTGTTGATTGCATGCCCATATTCCCAGCTCATTATCGATGCTATGTCTTTGTGTTCTTAGGACTCAGCTTAGTGTTTGGCCTTGGTTCAGTGCTCAGTAGCAACTATTTGAATAAACAAATTCACTGTACACCACACCTATGTTAGATTTAATTTTCTTGCAAGATACCTTCATATTTGTTGCAATAAAATATTTGTAAGTGTGACACTAATTATCACTTATGGTGGTGCACAGTTTGAATGGTCTAAAATGTAGCTAACCTGTTTAGAAGTAGCTATATGTTGCTGACTTCTCAGGGTGATACTACTCATTTCCAAAGGAGGACATCTGAAGTGGCATCGTTACTCTGAGTTAGAACGTTAAAAGTTAATGCAATAGCTTCATGCTTTGTTAAGGGCTTATCTGATCAGGCAGGAGTAAGGAAGGGAGGAGGGATGATATGGGGACTTGTTTTTCACATCACTCTTTTCCCAAAACTGGCAGGATTAATAGAGGAGTTAAGACAAGGATGAATACATATGCTATATCCATTGACAGGGTAATAAAAGGCAGTTAGCTGTGATATTCTATTTGTATTTAAGTTTACAGTTCTAAGTATACTTCCAACCCCTCCCTCTGGCCACCCAGGCTGCTTGACATTTTTCTCATCTGACAGCTTGGAGATAGGAATTTTGTAAATGTCTCTTTTGGGGTTAGTTTTAAAAGAAAAGAAAAGCATGCTAAGTGCAATGGCTAAATTATAAATTTAATCAAACCCATAATTTAAATATGCCCCAAATAATAATAGGCTGCAAACTTGTCAGGCTGTGCCGGGTCTGGTTTGTGTTACATGGTTTACAACAACGGAACCACAAAACAGAGCCCTTTAAGTGCTTTTGCCCATTAGCTTCATCAAGTAATTGCAGGCTTGTAGGCATCAATAACAACGAAGGTTGACACCTTGGGAGGGAGAAGTGAATCTTTCCCCTTACAGATCTGGCAGGAAAGGAAAGTGCCCTGACGGATGCACTGCAGGCATGTGGGTGTTCAGAGCCCAGACGAGGGAAGTAAGATGAGTGTGCAAGAGAGTTTCTTTGACTTGCTTAAATGAACACCCCCCTTCACTTTTATTTGGTCCCCTTGACTCATTTAGTGTTCAATAGGATCTCAGTAGGCTCCCTGCTGGATATCTCAGCATGTGTAGTCTTCAGAAAATGCTATGTCTTGAAAATAAAAATAATAAAGAAAAAATTGGTGATGAGAGTGTATCAGATAGCAAATAGCAAGAAATGTCTTCCTAACTCAAGTCTAAGCAGGGAGAAAGATACTAGCAATGAAAAGCACAGGCGAAAAAATACAACCTATCTAAAACCAAGAATTCCCGCCATCATTTATTGTGACAAATTTTGTGTTCTTGGTTGACACTCGTCTTGGAAAGGTCACAGTTTTCTCTGGTTAGAAATGTTTATTATTATAAGTATTTATTATATTTCTGTAATGAATAATATCAAAATCTTTTGTTTAACACAAGTTTTAGGTCAGTACAAACAGTAAATACATATCTAGATGAACTTTATGTTAAAAATGTTGACTTTAGAGATTGAATTGCCAGATACTTTTTTTCTTGGGTGAAATATATCACTGAAAGTTTTCTCAGTGTTATTAAAATATACATTTTTACTGTATTTTCAAAATTTACTGAAGGCACCCATGAGAGTTTGAGTTACCTCTTAAAATTAGTCTTGGCTTGGAGGGGACACATTTTAGAGAAAGCAGACCATACTTAAAGCCATCTTTATAGTTCTTCTTGTCTTTAGCTATGTAGAGCATTCCTCAAGGATGTGAAGGAATACTGGCTGCATATGACAATTATCTGGGGAGATTTAAAATATGCTGATGGCCACCTTTTGCCCAGATATTCAAATTTAATTTATTTCAGTGGACAGAATGGAAGGGGCATTGTGGGCTTCAAAAAAAAAAATCCCCCCAAGTGGTTCTGATGGGTGTTCAGAATTGAGAACCATTGGAATCATAAAGATATATTGAAGTCCTAATCCCTGGTGTTTGTGAGTGTGATCTTACTTGGAAATGGGGTCTTTGCAGATGTGATTAGTTAAGTTAAAATAACGTTATATTGGATTAGGGTGCACCCTAAATTCAGTATGACTGAAACCCTTATCAGAAGAGAAGAGAAGAGACACAGAGACATAAGCACACAGGGAAGATCGCCACGTGAAAACAGGGAGAGACTGGAGTTATGCTACCACAAACCAAGGAACACGGAAGACTGCCAGTCACTGCCAGAAGCTAAAAGAGACAAGAAAGGATTATTCCTTAGAGCCTTTGCAGGGAGCATGACCTTGCTGACAACTTGATTTTGAATTTCTGGCCTCTTTTTTTTTTAGAACAGCAAGAGAATAAATTTTTGTCGTTTTAAACCACCACACTGTGGTAATTTGTTATGGCAGAGCTACGAAATGAACATACCTTTTCTTCTCTGTCAGTTAGAAGTACGGCATGAACTCCTAGGAAAGATACTAAAAGGAAATTCCTCTTAATAAGATTTGTTAGATCTTTAAAAAAGCTTCCAGAAAGAGATTGGACTGTTGCCTGTTAAAACAGTGTGATCAACTATACCAGTTTTTGCAGGAGTTTGGGGACATGAGACTTTTAGTTGGTGTTAAATCTAAGAAAGTCCCAGGCAACCCAGCACAAATCGTTTACCCCAAACAGGATGGAGTCTTGTCAGATCAGATTGTCAGAGTCCTGGATCACTGTAGCTACACTGATGTGGTTCTCTAAATTTGGATGGAATTTAATTAAAAGCAAGTTAAAAACAGATATTTCTGAACTACTCTTGGCTTTGGCATTTTGTTTCTAATATTGGACTTGTGTGTTCAAGGCCAGTGTGATTTTTTTGGACTTTCAAAAAAAGAAGATCAGCAAGTTGTCAGATATCTTTCACCAAATGAACCTGCCAAAGGGGAGCAATTCTTCTGTTTCCTATCTATAATAGAAACCAAGAATCAGATATGGATTCAGGAGTCTGGCCAGCTGGACTCCTTTTAAGAAACACAAGATCAACCCAGAAGAGTCAAGATTTCTAGTCCATGAATGAGAACTGACAGAAACCAGGATGCAAAATGAGTGAGGACACTGCTCAGGGCATCAAGTCTCATTAAAGAGCCACTCTTATGCCTTTTAGGTAAAACTGCCTTATAATGAAATAGTCATCACAGGAGCCAAACCCCTTTGTCTGAGCTCTAAGATCCACCCTCCTCACACTGCACTTGGTTATAGGATGAGCTGTGTTATACTTGTGTTTCCTTGCATCTGTCAATCATGACACTACTGTAAGAATGTGCTAGGTTAGAACTATGATTTTTAAAAGAAAAATGTGATTCATATCAGTGGAAGAAAAGATGCTGCTTTGAAATAATAGGCCATTTATTCTATTTAATGGAAAGTACAAACTTTTCTTTAGTTAGAAAGTGCTTTCCAATAGTAAGTGGCCTAGGCATTCAGGACAATATTCTAAGTAAACATCTACTCCAACTGGGTTATTGGCAAAAGACAAAAGGTTTGCTTTCAAGGACAATCATATTTCAAGTGCTACATGGGAGAAAATAGTAACATTATGTTGCATATACAAGAGTAACTGTGGGGGCAAGATTAGAACAAAATCCATCCTATTTTTAATGTTCCACTTTTCTTTTTTTGGTTTTCAAAATGACATTTAATATCATTTTGAAGAGTGATCATAGGGCATTTCACAGACTCATTGCAGGGATTCATAATTTTGGTTAAAAGTACTAAATTTGCTCAGGACTGGGAGCAGACATTCTTGAGGACCAACACATTTCTTTATTATTTGTATGGCTTTTCTATACCCAGTCATCTTCCCCTTCTCAAATAAAATAAGAATAAAAGGATTGACTCAGCCTCTGAGAAATATTCTAAAGATGGACTAAAAGCTATAGACCTCTTTTCAGTTCAAAAACAAAAAGCATTATTCATTCAGAATGTTGCTGTTAACTCACAGCAGGCAACTTCAAGGTACCCAGCCTTACCTACCCCACCAAATAAACGAGACTACTCTCACCTTTGAACTGGGCTGGCAGCTGCACTGATATTCACAATTCTGTCTGTTACTCTCTTTTCGTAACATGTGATTCCAGATTATGAATCTCTTCCTCACGTGACAAAGCCATTTCTATCTTGGTTCTTTTTGGCCACAGTGGTTTTGGCCACAGAGGTGACTGGGGATATACTGACTGCCATGGCATCCTCATTAGGAGAATTCGTTACTTTAGACACCTTCATCGATGTTCTACTGGCTTCTGTTTCTAAGAAAGAATAACTAATGTTATGTTGGAAGGCTACAGAATGTTCTTCGAAGCCTTTCCTTTTTCTGAGCAAGGGATAGTGGTGGAGACAGTATTTACATCTCTGATTTTCTGGCCAAAGCTGCCAATATTACTGAATTTTAGATTCCATTTGAACTTGGCTTTGTGAAATAAAAAAAATTCTATATTTAAAAACCATCGCCACAAAGTAATAGATAAGTCCAAAGCAAGTTATCCTATCCTAGCACACAACTTAATAAATAAACCAGGCAACTCTGCATACTCATACTGATTTTTCCTAAGTAATCTATTCTATTCAGTCTTTTAATTTCCCCAGTGTTCACAGCCATGCTGGCATTTTCAAGAGATAAGCCCACACACATTTTCCTTAGGAAAAAAAAAAGTTTGACTCGAGCGAAATATGTTCTGTGGTAAATCATTATTTTCAAGCAGTGCCCTTTGTTTCTTTGTATTTCATATTATCAAAGGGATGACTCTTAATCCTGTGAAGAGCATGGCTGCTGATTATGCCAAAACTAGAGCTGTCTTAACGTGAACAACTGATTTCCTCTCCCTAATGATGGTGCCGGCCATTAAACGCCACCCAAGAGGATTTGGGGAACCCAAGTCTCCAAAGCAGAAACAAAGGGAAAGGCTTATCCAAGATTGCTTTAGTTAATAAGCAACTAATAATAATAGTAATTTGCATAACACTCTTCTTTTTAGCAGTGCTTTCACTGTGAAAACCAAGTGGTATCACACAAAAAATGTTTCCAGCTGCATAAGCTCAGAGACTAATTGATGCCCTTGCAGCAATGAGCATAACATCTCCTTGATGGCAGAGCCACCGAAGGCCTGGTTTGGGCAGCTAACTCTTCTTTTAAGTATTCTTTTTCTTACCTTCCCTAAGCTGGGTCATTCACACTCTTTCAGTGATTTGAATTGAATTCTTAAAACTGCTCCTGCCAATGACGAAGTTACCTGACAGAGCAGAAAGAAACAAACAGTAACAACAACAAAAATAAAATCTTAAATTATGATTTTCTTCTTTAGAATGGGCCCATGCTTGGGGGCTGGATTGTGGGTATCAGTGGAAGAAATTGGAGGACGTAGAGGTGTTCAAGTAAAAAAAAAAGGCTCAGCAACTTCTTATAAAGTTAAACTCTATGATTACCATACAATTCAGCAAGTCTCCTAGGTATTTACCTATGAGAAATGAAGCATATGTTACCAGAAGATTGGTAGAAGAGTAGTCTGTGCTCTGAATATTCATCATAAGCTCAAACTAGAAACAACCCAAATGTTCATTAGCAGGAGGGTAGGGAAAAAAACTGTGGTATGGTCACATAATAAAATAATAAAATACAAGTGCATACAACATGGGTGAGCCTTGAAAAACATTATGTTTCATAAAAGAAACCACATGTAAAATGGTACACACTGTGTAATTCCATTTATATGAAGCTCTAGAACAGGCTCATCTGTGATAACAGAAGTTAGAACAGTGGTTGCCTCTGAGTGGTGGTGGGGGATTGGCTGGAAGGGGCACGAGGGAACTTTCTGTGGCGAAGCTTTATATCTTGTCTAGCATTATGGTAACATGGATATGTACGTTTGTCAAAACTCATCAAATATACACCTAAAGCCTATGCATTTTATTATATGTTAACTATCTCAATTTGAAAAGAGGGAAAAATGAATAAAAAATAGTTCAGATTTTCTGGTCCCTGATTAATGTGGCAGCAGTCAGCTCATTAGCAGATCATTGCAGTGTGGAAAAATTTTGTTCTCAACCTAATGGTTTGTTTAACGTGCTCACCAGGAACTCTTAATCCATCAAAAGGATTTTAAGATCCTAATAATTAGTTTTAGTAATGCAGGAAGACACACAGGCACAATTCATCTTTTTGCCGGGATTGACAGATGCTATTTAGATAAGAACAGGAAACATCAGTTCAAGTAACCAGTCATTAGACTAAAGTGGGGTTTAGGTGAGTAAAATCTTTTAATTCGTTGAGAGTTGATAGGCTGACAGTTGGACATATATTTTTTTTCTTCATTCTTTGTCTACAATACTTTTATATCTAAAATTGTGCAAGAGTTACATGTGTCTCTACTGTACTATGCATTTTGCTTTTGAAAGTTGTGTCTGAAAACTCTACTACTGGTGCTTTGACTGATAGGAACTAAATACACAGGGCACATGGTTCCACCTTGAGCAGATGTGATCAGTTTTAGTCATCCTCTTGGAGTCATGAGAATTAAGGAAATCCAGGAATAAAAAATTAGAGGTACAAACAAGCTCTGGCTGTGTTTAAGTTCCAGATTTGTGAGTCTAGGAGTCTCAGGAACTTAAGAGGAGACCTGGAGATACTTACATGTTCTGTGGACATGAACCATCATAATTAAGAGTGCTTTCTCTTTAACACTTTAAAAAAATTAAATTTCTTATTTAATACTTGGCTATACTCATCTCTGAAATCAAGTTATATATATTTGGGGACTCTATTGGGCTTTGGAAGATTTGCTAGGCTATTTTATTTCCAATTTAGTACATAAAACCATTTATTTGTCTGTTCAGGAGTTTCATTTGGAATTGCATGTGTAAGTAGAAAGTCAGACATAAACTAAATTACAGCATATGCAGAATGGACCGCTCAGAAATGGAAAATGCATATTTTCAGCTGACTTTCTCAGGTAGCAGTATGTGGGAGCAAAATATTGTAGTTTACAATAAATATTTTGCTCCCACTGTTATTTTCTTAAAGCTCTAAAAGTTGTAATCAAATAGCATTGATGGGATTGAGTGGCAGAGAAAGAGGAAGGGGAAGGAAAATTTGATCGAGATGGCAGTTCATTGAGAAACATGTGGGTTGTTTTTGAGAGCTGAGGTGAGTGCTCCTTGCTGGGGTAGAAAAGTAAGGAGGGAAGGGGACAAGTGAAGACAAAGGAGGTGACACTAACTGGCACACACAGAGAAGCAGTCAGTGGGGTAGGCAGAGGCCAGGCCGAACACCAGAAGAAACACAGCAGTGTGCTAATCTTTATAAAATGAAACCATTGTGGTAATTGGTTGCACAACAAACTTGCAATTTCAGGTCATTCAATATTTTTAAGCAGTAATAACTTTAGCAGTAATTCTAGGAGACTGAGGGAATTACAATTAGAGAAATTACATATAAAGAATCAAGTTATTAAAACATTTGAATAAGTAATTCCTAAAACTTAAAAATAATTGAAAATGTGACATCTATGCAATAATTCACAATAAGTTAAAAGGGAGTTTATGATTTTCCTCAGTGGAACTGGTCTGCCTTTGGTTACACTGATGCTTGTTTTTATTACAAGTCCTTATAAGAAATAATGAAATACCTGTTAAGAATTCTAACACTATGAAAGTAAGGCAAATAATACAATTTAGTGACTTCAACAGGTTTCAAAATATGTAGCCTATTTTATCAAGGTGTAAGTTATTTAAGACTAACACAGTATTCAATATGATAACATGAGAATGAGTTTGTGTGTGTGTCTTAAACATTTTTTTAAAAGCAAAATATTTACATAGAGGAAAATATTTAACAAACCTTTAAAGAACAAATAGTTCCTATCTTATTAAAATGTTTAAAAATAAATTTTAAAACATAATTTATACACAGGAAAATGCACTAATGTGAAGTATATAGTTATTAATTTTTTGCATACATGGACACATATATTCATTACTCCAGAGAATTCTTTCATATATCCCTTTATAGCTGAAACCCCTTTACAGCCAAAAGTTATCACTATTCTGATTTCTATCACCATAGGTTAGTTTTGCCTTTACTTGAACTTTATAAGAATGGGCTCACTTTGTACTGTTTTGAGTCTGACTTATTTTTGCTCAATATGATGCTTTTTAATTCACCTATGTTGTATCAATGATTTGTTATTTTTTATTGCTGTGTGTTATTTTATTTATGGTAATTTATCCATTATCTTGTTGAAAATAAGATAATGGGTTGTTTTCAGTTTGGGGCTATGAAGAATGGAATTGTTATGAGTATAGTGGTATTTAAGTCCCACCCTGTGGATGGTGATTCAGTAGTTCTTGGCTCTTTTTTAAAGCACCCCCCACTCTCCATACCCGCTTCCTACTTTGATTCTGGTTATTGGTCAGGTGTGGGAACTTCTACCCAAGATGGCAGTGCCAAACATAGAATATAATTCAGAGACACAAATTATGACCTTGAAAATGAAATGTCCATAAAATTCCATTCTACAGCTAAGAAGCTTTATTTTAATGGCCACCAGTGTATAACTGTTTTGCTAGTTGTCCTGAGGTGGAATTCAACTTGCCCTTTGCCCACATTGCAGAGCCGTAATATGGGTTCTGAAGGCTCAATCTGCAATAATGAGGAAGGGGGACTTATTTTACTTCCTGCTGGGAATGGGAGTGCCTTGAGAAAAACACCTTGTTTGTCTTGTTTTCCTTGCATAATTTCAGATGACTCTTGCTGCCTTGTTAGCCACTGATACCCCTTAGGGAGGCGGTGATAGACTTAAGTAGCTATTGTTTTTCTTAAGGCTGCTCAGAGCTTTGTGTCATGTTTGCATTTTCTAGATGCGGCCTCCAAGGATATGAGTCCTCAAGGCCCGTGTTTCCCCTGTCACGTGGGTACAACTTCGGACTTTGTCTTTGGAGCCCTTCCAGGGCATTTTCTAATGCTGCAAATGCTGCCAGGCCCGGGCAGGAGTGTGGGGCAGCCAGATGCTGCTACCCCTAAGTCGAGCCTTGTTCCTTAGGAACTCCGTGTATACTGCATCTGGGGGTCCTTTCCAGTTGCCCTTACCTTTGATAAATCCCAGCTCTTTAAATAGCTTTTTGTTTTGTTTTCCCCGCTCAAAGAATATATTGTGCCTCTCAGAATATATTTCATTGTCACTTGCAACTTTTGAGTAGTGGAAAGCAATTTATCTGCCTTAATTAAGGAAATAAACTGATGTTCCTAGGTTTTCCTAATTTTCTTTTTCTTACTCAGTATTCAGAGGGATTATAATTTCTTTTATTTTGATCAAACATTAGAATTTCTTAAGATATTTTTCTGTCCAAGTATGATTTTCAAATAAATTGATGTATTCCATTTCTTCCTGTCCAGATGGTCACATTCAAAACTGCTATGTCATTCCTCTAAGAGACAAAGTAGCAGATTCTCATCAGTGAGCTGGTTCCATAAATCTGAAGCGCTCCTTTCCAGTCAATGGAATCAGTAGCCACTGCTTGCGACCTGAGCTAGATAAAATTGTAAAGTGGCTGGTGTCCACTGGTTTTTGATTCAGTGTGTATATTACCTCCTTGAAAAGGTAACTCATGCCCATAAGAAGATCTGACACTCATTAACATTAAGCTGCAAATGGCTGTGAACTTTAGCATACAGTCTTCATGGAGCATTTTGCATTTTCCCATTAATTGTACCAGATCAGTAGTAAGATGTTGGTTTTCAGCCAAACTGAGTATTCTTAGGGTGATGGGAGCTCTATCATCTAATATGCATAGCTGTCGGAGATGTGAGGCCTTTTGAGGTATCTCTGCTAAGTTAGGGCTCCACAGGGTATTACAGGTGTTCAGAATTTTGAAGACTCTGTGGCGAATATTCTATTAGCACCGTTTAGGGAAAGAATCTATTTTGAGAGTCAGTTTTCTTCCTTGATGTTTGTTGTTCATCTCTTGTAGATGACTGGCAAATGTAATGTTTTTCCAGGTCTGGGAGAAAAACTAGCTCCGACTCCATTACAGATAAATGAGAAAAAAAATTGCCAGACTTGAGTTTCAGTCTTTGCTTCTTAGTTGGGGAGCTGACAGTTGTAATGAATGATAAGAGGTAATATCTGGAGGGGTCAATTCTGGTTTCATTTTGTGCTTCATTGCTCAACAGAACTCTGTGCTGCTGGAAGTAAGGTGCCTCAATATCCCTGCCACGTGGGGATTACATTCTCTTTGCCATTTCTACAGAGTCCATTCCTTCAAGGAGCTTTATACCCTTCATTTCGCTTCTCAGGCCAGTGCTACAGAAAAATCATTACTATCACTAATTTGCAGACGGGGAACCCAAGATGTTCTGTTTTGGGATCCGGTATGTTTCTCTTCACTGTGCTCCTTCTCAAATTAGGGCACAAAATTGTTTATTATTATTGCTACTAGTGGTTCACATTAAACAGTACTTTAAACTTTCCAAATCACCTCTATATTGATTATCTGCTGATTCCTGAAGATGGGGCAATGAGGCAGAGTGATGTTAGATATCCAGCCCAACCCATACAGGTAATATGGCAGGGTCACACTCAAATGTGGGTCTTCTCTCTTGGCATATGTCTCTGAACTGTAGACCAGCATGTCCTCTCCATTGTAATCTAGGCCCCATGAAAGTTCTTTATGTGTTTGCGTGAAGATCAGAATGTCAGAAGATGCTATCTGGGTCTTAAAAAAAGTAAAACAGGGAAAGGAGAGAAAAAGGGGCTGATTAGTTTCAAGAGGCAGCTGAGTACAGTGAAATGCACTTAGGGTTGGAGTTAAATATTAACGATAAGAACTAGTATATATTGCAGTTTCTGGGCACAGTATGAAGTCTGTGTTGACATTTTCAATTAATCTTAACAACAACCCTATAATGAAGAGCTTATCATCATCCCTGTTGTATAGATAAAGAATTAAGGCTTAGAGAAGTTAAAGAAGTTGCCCAAGGTTACACGGTTAATAAGTGCTGGAGCCAGGATGAAAAGCCCAAGTTCTTAACCATCATGCTCTACTGCTTCTCGTTATTTGAGCCCAAAGTCTACTTGGTTTTGGTCCATGTTTACCAAGAAGAAACTAGGCTAGCCAGATTTTATAAATATAACCTCCTTGGGACACTTACATGCTGACCTTTATTGAGTGCTTATTATGTTTCGAGCACTTTGCATGTATTAACTCATTTAATCATCAAAACAATTTTTAAGGATGGTATTATTAAAATCTCCATTTTACAAACAAGGAAATACAGCCCAGAGAGATTTAGTACTTGGCCCAAGGTTGCACAGCCAGCAGATAGTAGAGTTGGAGTATGACTCCAAGTCGTCCAGCCTCAGTGTCTAAGTTCACAACCAATTCTCCTGTACTGACTCCAAGGGAATGGATTTTAGGAGCCTGGCCATGTAAGTTCTTCCTCAGAAACCAGCTACTCATGATGTGATGGCACATGTGGTGTCTGATATTTCCTTCAAGTCCAGGAAATATTAACCTAAAGAATGTCACCCCGTGAGACGTCGTAGGAGATAGCCTGCTGGTTTTCCTGGAGATAACCCTGGGACCAAATTGGCCATATTTTAAAACACTCCACACATGCTCTTTGAGTGCAAATTATGTACTGCAGATGCAGCGCTGCAAGGTCCCAGAAGGAGATTAGTGTTAGGAAGGCTAGAGACATCTTCACTTAGGTGGAGGTGTTTGAATGGAAAAGGAAGAGGTGAGGCATGAGGAGATGAAAAAGTAAAGGTGGGTGGGGGTAAGGGAGATGGGCATGGAAAGAGAGAGGACACCTCAAGCTGAGGTCTTTGCTAGGGAGCAGTGAAAACCAAGGAGCAGGTAAGGAGAGGCTGGACCATGGAGAGAATGAGAGCTGACAGTTAATGTTGGAGATCATAATATGCTAATGTCAAGAGGAAAAGGGTGTTCAAAAGAGATTCTTCTAATAGGAGGGTCTGGTGTGTCTTTTTGGAAGGCAAGTCATTTGCTTAAAGGTATGTTCAATAGAGTAAGTTTAGAAATTTGACAATAGAAATACAGAGGTTGAAATGCTGGAAATGTCTTCATTTCATTTCGTTTCTTTTACCCTTTGTCGTAGGGTTATGACTTTTCTGAGGCTAAATCAGGTGGAAGAGAAAAGTCCAAGATAGAAATAGAGGCATCTGAATGCCCAGGCAGAGAAGAGCCACCTGCTTCACCTTCCTTGGGGAGGATCTTGCTGGGTTTGTGAGCCCATTGGTTATATCAAACTTTGTATTTATTTGACAAGTGAATATTCATAGTTTTGTATTAATTTAGTTCTAATGGGTCACTAGCCCCTCACCTCTAACTCTTCTGCATCACTCCCAGGGTTCCACTGAGAGCTGCTCATATTCGATGGAGCACTGTGTGCCTTAGGGCTTCTGAAGGGAGACCCATGGGAAGACTTGCTCAGGGACAGTTTGCATTTGTGCTGTGGAGGAGGGGACATGTCGTTTTGTTTCTGAAATGAATCAAAGACAGCATGCTTACCTCTCCTCTTAGCATGTTGCTGGATGGCCAAGATGTGGAGCCAGGGACCACTTCTCTCTCCCATTCCTCCGTATTCCTTTGTGTGCATAGAGAATCAGAATCTTTTTGGAAAGAACACGTAGACCTATTAGAACAGCCATCTCATAATTTTATGGCATCCTTTAACCTGTCTATTGGCCCCTTTGCAGTCTTTTAAATTTTTTTCGGGCACCTCTAGGTCTATCCAGTCTTTAAATGTTGGCATCTGTCTATCCAGGTGTCTAGCCTCAGCCATCTCCTTCCCACTTCCTCCTCACTCTCACTGTGAACTCCTTTAGAACAACTATACCTTCAGCTATCACCCCTGTGTCCATGACTTCCCTGGCTGTTTCTTCAGTCCAGACTGCTCTCCCGAAGTATTGCAGAGTAGGATAGGCAGTCAGAAAAGCTAATTTCAAAGCACCACAGGGAAAAGTCACCTTGGTCTTTTTCAGGGGCATATAGCAACTTCATCTTTGCCTTAGCTATAAAATAAATGGCCATGATTATTGGCGTGTGGGTGGTGGGGGTGACAGATAAGAAAAGGGAGACGAATCAGTGGGACTTCATTTCCAGTGCTGGAAAGACAACAAATTCCTGCTCTGCTGTTTGCAAAGGAAGCACATTGATTCCGCTCAGGTAGGACATACCTGAGAGTTTCCATCAATATGTTCACTGATAGAAAGTAGGTCAGTGGGTCACCTTGCTGATTCTGCCTCCTCCTGAAAAGGGGCCACTATGGCAGAGACTAACCAATCAACAAAATGTTAGCTCTAGGAATTCTTTAATAAACATTTAATCTGCTTTCCCATAGCATTTTCTAAAGTAAACACTATTTATGAAGTATGACACACACACACACATAACTATGTATATATTATATATATACATATATTAGCTTATGAATTTTTACCAAATAAACATACTCATACCATCACTCAAGTAAAATAAATACATTACTACCACCCCATACACTTCTCTCTTGCTCTCTCCCTGTCATTACCCTTTCCAAAAAGGTAACTTATTCTGTTTTTATATAAGATTTATATAAATAGATTCACACAGCAAGTACCCTTGGTGTCTGAATTTTTTCTTTTAACATTATATTTTAAGATTTATACACATTGTTATGGATAGCTGTATTTAATTTATTTATCCTGTTTGCTCTTGAGGGACATTGCTACTGTTTTCAGTTTCTGGCTATTTCAAATAATGTGCCATGAATATTTCTTCCAAGAGTCTGGCATATATTTCTGTTAGCTATATAACTTGCAGTGGAAACGCTGGGTCAAAGGATATGCTTGCCTTTAGATTTAGTGGACAGTGATAAACTGTTTTCCAAAGTGGCTGCGCAAATTTGCAGCCATACCAGCAATGATGGAGCGTTTCCATTATTCTATATCACCATTGACACTTGATATAGTTTGTTTTGAAACAAACAAAAAACAGCCAATCTGGTGGTATATAATGACATTCCATTGTGACATTAAGGTGGATTTTCCTAATTACTGATGATGTTAAATAGTGTTTCATAAATTTATCCTCTTTTATAAGTCACTTGACTATTCTTTAAAGTTGGTTGTTGGTTTTTCTTATTGATTTACAGTTCATTATATATTTGAAATATAAGTCCTTTATCAACTATATGTTACAAATATCTTACTTTTCACTCTTCTAAAGTTGTCTTTTGATAAAGAGAATAATGTAGTCTTCACTAATGATTTTTTTCCTCTATAGTGCTTTTTGTGTTCTGTTTAAGGATTGTGAAGATATTTTCTTATGTTGTCATCTAGTCACTATATTGTTTTACCTTCCACATTTGGATCTAATCTATCTGGAATTGGTGTGTGTGTGTGTATACACGTGTGTGTGCATATGTATGTGTATGGTATGTGATAGAGATTAAGGTTCATTTAAAAAAATATGGATATATCATTTACTCAAAAACCATTTAGTATAAAGATCATCCTTTTCTCTACCATGTTGCCGGTGTTGTAGGTTTTCAAAATTGCTGTGGCTACTGCAGGACCCTTGAATGTTCATGTCAGTTTTAGAATCACCTTGACATTTCCGTTAAAAAAAAAATCAGCAAAGACTCTTGATTGGGATTGCTTGGTATCTAGAGGTCAATATAGAGGAAAACTAGAATCTTTGCAATGTTGAGTCTTGCAATACTTAGGTTTTCTTAAGTACATCTAAGTTTTCTTTATTTTCTCACAGTAATGTTTTTTGTTTTCTGTATTGAGTTCTGAACATCTTTCATTAGATTTATTTCTTGGTATTCATTTTTTTTGAATAAGCGTATTATTTAAAAATATCACATTAAAATTATTTTCAAATTATTTTTTATTTTTGGCTGTTATATAAAAATATAATTTGTTTTTGAACCTATATCAGTGACTTACTTATTAATTTGAATAGATCGTATATATTCCTTTAGATTTCTCTATTATATCATCTGTGAATTTTGTTTTATTTCTTCCTTTTAATTTCTTATACCATTTTTTTTTCTTGTTTTGTTTGACTGGATAGATCAAGGTTGAATCAAAGTGGTGATGACTGGCATTCTCATTACATTCCAGATCTTAGGGAGAAAGCTTTCAATATTTCATCATTAAGTGTGATATTGTAGGTTTTAAAAATATATCCTTCATTAAATTAAGCAAGATCCTTTCTATTACTAATTTTTCTGAACTCTTTTTTTTATGAATGCATGTTAAATTTTATCAGATGTTTCTGTCTGCATTTACTGAGATGAAAATATGAGTTTTTTCCTTTATTCTATAAATGTGGTAAAACTCCCATTTAAATTGAATTAATGTTAAAACACTAAATCAACCATAGGTTTTTGGAATAAACTCAATTTGATTGTGATGAACTACCCTTTTCATATATTGCTAAATTTCATTTGCTTAGAATTTTTCTATCTATATTTATAAAAGAGATTGACACATGTGTTTTCTTTTAATATCCTTGTCAGATTTTGGTATCATGATCATGGTGGCTATGTAAAAGGACTTGGGAAGTGTTCCCTCTATTTCTAGTCTGTAGAAGACATTGTGTAATGTTAACATAATTTCTTTCTTAAATATTTGGAAGACTTCACCAGTGAAGATCTCTGGGCCTAGAATTTTCTTGTGGAAGGTTTTATTTTTATTTATTTTTATTTTTTATTTTTTTCCTGAAGGAAAATAAAAATTTTTTAAATTTTTAAATTACAGTTGGCATACAATATTATATTAGTTTCAGGTGTGTAACATAGTGATTAGACATTTATATACCTTACAAAATGATCACCTTGATAAGTCTAGTACTCATCTGACACTGTATATAGTTATTGCAATATTATATACTATATTTCTTATGTTATACTTTACATCCCCGTAACTATTTTGTAACTACCAATTGTATTTCTTAATCCCTTCCCCTTTTATACCCAGTCCCCAAGCCCGCTCCCATTCGGCAACCATCAAAATGTTTTCTGTATTTATGGGTTTCTGTTTTGCTGGTTTGTTAATTTCGTTCTTTAGATTCCCCACATAGGTGAAACCATATGGCATTTGTCTTTCTCTAACTTACTTAACTCTGTACAATGCTTCTAGGTTCATCCTTGTTGTTGTAGATGGCAAGAATTCATTCTTTTTTATGGCTGAGTATTATTCCATTGTATATGCATACCACCTCTTCTTTATCCATTCATCCATTGATGGACACTCAGGTAGTGTCTATATCTTTACTCTTGTAAATAGTGCTGCAATGAACAAATGAATTCAGACATACCTTCAAAGTAGTGTTTCGGGCTTCTTTGGTTAAATACCCAGAAGTGGGCTAACTGGGTCCTGCTTTGTCTCTTGTTATAACCTTTGTTTTAAGGTCTATTTTGTCTGGTATAATAAATATGGCTGACTAAGCTATTTTGGTTTGTTTCCATTTTCATGAAACATCTTTTTCCATCCCTTTGTGTGTATCTTTTGACCTGAAGTGGGATTCTTGTAGGAAGTATATGTATGAGTCTTGTTTTCTTATCCATTCATCTATCCTATTCACTTACATTTAAAGCAATTGTTGCTGGATTTGTAGTTACTGCCATTTATTATTCATATTTTTAATCTTTTTTTCTTTTTTATTCTTCTTGATAAAGTCCCTCAAACATTTCCCATACTACTGGCTTGGTAATGATGAACTCCTTTAGCTTTTTCTTGTCTGGAAAGATCTTTATCTGTCCTGTGATTCTGAATAATTGCTTTGCTGGATAGAATAATCTTGGTTGTACGTTCTTACTTTTAACCACTTTGAATGTTTTGTGCCAAACCCTTTTGGCCTGCAAAGTTTCTGTTGAGAAATTATCTGACAGTCTTATGGGAGCACCCCTGTAGGTAACTAACTGCTTTTCTCTTGCTGCTTTTAAGATTTTCTCTTTGTCTTTAATCTTTGGCATTTTAATTATGATGTATCTTGGTGTGGGCCTCTTTAGCTTCATCTTGTTTGGGACCCTCTGCATTTCCTAGATTTGTATGTCTATTTCCTTTGCCAGGTTAGGGAAATTTTCAGTCATTACTTCTCGATGTAAGTTTTGAATTCCTTGCTCTCTCTCTTCTCCTTCTGGTATCCCTATGATGCAAATGTTGGTATGCTTAGTGTTGTCCCAAAGGCTCTTTAAACTATCAATTGTTGAATTTTTTTTTCTTGTTGCTATACTGATTGGGTATTTTCTGCCACTTTATCATTTAAATCACTGATTTGCTCCTCTGCTTTATCTAATCTGTTGATTCCTCCTAAGATATTCTTCGTTTCAATTATTGTATTCTTCATTTCTGACTGGTTCTTTCTTATGTTTTCTATCTCCATTACTATGTATTTTATTTCTCTGCTAAAGTTCTGAGTTCATCTACTTTTCCCCTAAATTCATTGGTATCTTTATAATAAGTGTTTTGAACTCTGCATTTAGTAGTTTGCTTGTCTCCATTTCCTATAGTTCTTTTTCTGGAGTTTTGTTCTGTTCTTTCATTTGGGTCATGTTTCTTTGTCTCCCCATTTTGGCTGCCTGCTTGTGTTTGTTTCTCTGTATTAGGTAGCACTACTATATCTCTGGGTCTTAGTAGGCTGGCCTTATGTAGTAGGTGTCCTGTGGGGCCCATTGGCTCAGTTTCCCTGGTCACCTGGGCCAGGTGCTCCGGGTATGTCCCTTGTATGGGTTGTGTGTGCCTTTTTGTTGTAGTTGAGTCTTGGTTGCTGTTTACATGTTAATGGGAGGGATTGACTCTCAGGCTGAATAGTTACGAGGACTGGCCAGTGTCTACATTGGAGGAATTGTTGGGCAAGGGCTGACCCTGTGGAACAGGATTTGCTTTAACAGTGCTCTGGTGCCTGCCCAGTCTGCCCTTTGGGTGTGTTTTACTTCATGTGGCTTCAGTGGTGCTCCAGCTCAGACCAAATCCGGCCACTAGGTATGCATGCTGGAGCCTCCTGGGAGGGGGGCACCCTGCTGCAGGTGAAGTTTAGCCACAGCCTGTGCCCTGCTGGGGGCCACCTGGCATGAGCCACCAAGCAATCCGTAGATGAGTGCCACCCACACTGGTCTTAGATGTGCCTTGAGAAGCCAAGCTGCAGACTGAGGCTGGCTGCCGATAGTGCTGGACTTGAGGCTGCTCAGCAGGAGGTATGGGGCATATGGAGGCTAGATGCTGCTTATTTACATTTTGTGAAACTTTGAGAGATTTTAGAAAGTCTGCAGCAAGAATTAAGACAGGCCATTTGTACAGAAAATCCACTGAAGCGGCAGGGCGGGCTCGCACATTGGGAAGGTTGGGGTCTCAGGGAACCACCAGAGTTGAGCGACAAGTGTTGCAGACTCAGATGTGGCGGCTGCCTTTGTCTACAAGCTGGGCAGGGGAGGACTTGACAAAGGAACAATGCCCTCTGCCAGCACTTCTGTCTGGGAGAAAGCTGCCCCTCCAGCCCTTGCCCTAAGGCCAGACAACTCAATTCCTCCCTGTATGTCCCTGGTGCCTTTTAAGCTGCTGCCTCAGAGCTGGAGCTCAGAGTAAGTGGGTCCAATAGCATGTATGTCTCCCGTGAACCCCTTAAAAGGAATGTCTGCCACTCCAGACACTCTCTGTCTCAGTCACAATCTCTACTTGTTTTCATAGCGAGAAGTTGTGGGGACTTCTCTTCCTGGCACTTGAGCTCTGGGTTGGGGGGCCTAGGGTGGGGATGGGACCCCTTGCTCTTCCAGTGGGACTTCTACAGTTGAGATAGCCCTTCTAATTCTCAGCTGCTACACACAGTGTGGGACCAGCCTGTTTTGCATCTCCGCCTCTCCTACGTGTTTCAAGGTAGCCTCTTCTTTGTGTCCCCAGTTGTAGGATTTCTATTCAGCTAGACTTTAGGTGACTTCCAATGAAGGCTGTTCTGTAGTTGTAATTTTGATGTTGTTGTGGGAGGAGGCAAGCACAGAATTTACCTACTCTGCCATCTTGACCAGAATCCTGTTTTAATTTTTTTGATGCAGCCTTTTATTTTATAATAATAATAATATTTTATTCTCTATTTTTAATTAAAGTTGACATTTAATATTATTTTATATTAGTTTCAGATGTACAACATAGTGGTTAGACATTTCTGTAATTTATGAAGTGATCTCTTTGATAAGTCTAGTACCCACCTGGCACCATACATAGTTATTACAATATTATTGACTATTTTCTCTATGCTATGATTTACACCCCCATAACTTTTTTTGTTATTACCAATTTGTACTTCTTAACTCCTTCACCTTTTTTACTCAGCTCCCCAAATCCCCCTACCATCTGGCAACCATCAGTTCATTCTCTGTATCTATGAGTCTGTTTCTGTTTTGTTTATTTTGTTCTTAAATTCCACATATAAGTGGAATCGTATGGTATTTATCTTACTCTGCCTGACTCATTTCACTTAGCATAATACCCTTAAGGTACGTCCAGGTGGTTGTAAGTGGTAAGATTTCATTCCTTTTTATGGCTGAGTAAATGGTAAGATTTCATTCTTTTTTATGACTTTTTATTTTGTTGGATATATGTATCACATCTCTTTTATTTAATCATCCATCCATGGAAACCTCAGTTGCCTCCATATCTTGGCTACTGTAAATCATGCTGGGTCCACGTGCACTTGAAAAGAATGTATATTCTGCTGCTTTGGGTGAAATGCTCTAAAAATATTAATTAAATTTATCTGGTCTAACGTGTCATTAAAGGCCACTGTTTTCTTGTTGATTTTCTGTATGAGAGGTCTATCTATTGATGATGATGTGGCGTTAAAGTCTCAATGACTATATGTATAACTGTCAATCTCTCCCATTATGTCCATCAATATTTGCTTTGTATACTTAGGTGCTCCTGTGTTGGGTACATAAATGCTTACAAGGGTTATGTCCTCTTGTTGGATCAATCCCTTTATCATTATGAAATGTCCTTTTTTGTCTCTAATTATAGCCTTTGTTTTAAAGTCTAGTTTGTCTGATATAAGTACTGCAATCCTGGCTTTTTTTTCATTTCCATTTGCATAAAATATCTTTTTCTGTCCCTTTACTTTCACTCAGTCTGTGTGTGTCTTTTGATCTGAAGTGAGTCTCTTGTGGGCAGCATATGAATGGGTCTTGTTTTCTTCCATTCAGCCACCCTGTCTTTTGATTGAAGTATTTATTGAAGTAATTGTTGAAAGGTAGTTATTGCCATTTTATTATTCGTATTTGTGGGTTTTTTTCTTCTTCTTAAAGAAATCCCTTTAAAGTTTCTTGTTCATCTTGTTTGGGACTTCCTGCACTTTCTGGACTTGTATGTATATTTCCTTCATTTTTGGAGAAGATTTTTCATAGATTTCTGGTGAAATTCTCCATATCACAGTTTATTTTCATAAGTATATTAAACAATTATTTCAATATCTCTGTTATCTGGATTGCTGGTAGGTCTGTTTCTATTGTATTTTCACATGTTTTATGTTTATTTTGACATGCCATTAATATTTTTAAACATTTAATGCTAGACTTTATCAAAACTTACAGATAATCTGGATGATGTGTTATTCCTTGTTAGAGGAGGTCATTGAGAGGATGAGGCTACTGGTTTTTGTGGGAGTGAGACTTGAGACTTGGGCAATCAGAGGCTCCTCACCGCCCCCCCCCCACCCTGTGCTTGGAATGTGTGTTCCACTCATTGTTTCCACAGCTAAGCCATTTGGAGGATGCAACCTTGAGATAGTAAGGTGTTGTCAAGCCCATCTGGATGGTATACATAACTGAATCCCATTAGGGCCTCTATATAAACTTTGATATTCTGGCAGATGCAGATATCTACTCATCTTGTACTGCCCAAGACACATCTTGTAAGTAAGTTCCTTTGCTTTTTAAAACTTCCACCTACCACCTCTATACCCATGCTACCCTGAATAAGCCCAATCCTATCTGATATCAGAAGCTAAGTAGAGTTAGGCTTGGTTAATATTTGGATGGGAGACCACCTAGGAAGACCAGGTGCTATAGGCATAAAAATAAAAAAAATAAGGGATTCTAAACTGACAAGGTCCTTGTAATCTGTGAGGTCAACAAAGGGTTGCCTTGCCTAAAAATACATACATACATACATACATACATACATACATACATACATACATACATAAAAACTGCCACCTACCAGTCTGAAGTGGTCTGCCACTTTCTTCAGTCTCTCCTTGCCCTCTGTGTATGGGGCCCACTTTTCGATTTCACCCCAGGAAGCTCCCGAGGTTGCAAACCTACATTTCTACAGGGAAGATTTTCTTTCAGCTAGCAGTTAGACTCTGTTAAAGTAGGGGTAGATCACCTTGATACAGTTAGTGAAGAATACAGTTTAAGGCGGATTTCAGTACTTGTGACAGGTGGTTTATTTATCTCACCTAGAGTACAGGCTTTCAGGGATTTGAACTGAAAATAGGGTGTTTATGAGTGCCATTCATCCTTGAGGGTCCTGAAATCCACATTTTTACTTTCTTTGCTCCAGTTTTCAACTTTGCTTGTTGTCTTGCACAACTTTGAACTTGACAGATGACTCTAGGGAAAAGCTGTGCAGCTGGTTGGGGGTCTTGATTTTGTGATTTCCTTTTCTCTGGTACCTTGGTTTCTCAAACCTTGGTTAAAAGCTTTAAGTTACTATTTTCTGCTCAAGGATCTACCTACACTAAAAATTGGAAAATGCCACAAGGAGAAAGCGGTGGAGAATATCAGCATGTTTACCTTCTCCCGGGGATCTTGGTTTGATATAAGTAACCTTGACATAGTTAGAAGTAGTAACACCTTCCTCCTTCGGTGTTTTTTTATTTCTCTGAATTAACACCTACTGATTTTGTTAAAACATATGTCTATCTTCTTAGATGATGAACTTCTGGAAGTCAGGTGACTGCCCTTTCCCCTCCCCACTTTTTTTAAAAAAACAAACGGCTTTATTGAGATAAAATTTACTAAATGGACCTATTGTAAGTATACAGTTCAATGATTTTTACCGAATTTATAGACTTGGCAACCATTGCCACAATCAGGTTTCAGAACATTTTTATCACACCACAAATTTCCCTCATGCCTGTTTGCAGTTAATTCTGCTCCTATTCCTAGCCTTAGGCAACAATTGATCTGTGTTTTCTTTCTATGAATTTACCTTTTCTAGATATTTAACATAAATTGAATCATACTATATGTGGCCTTTTGCATCTGGCTTCTTTGCCTTATATAATGTTTTTGAAGTTTATCTATGTAGTAACAGATACTAGTTTTTAGCTTTTATTGCTGACTACTATTTCATTGCATGGATATACTACATTTTGTTTATCTGGTTACCAGTTTATTTGGTTGTTTTTAGTTTTTGGCTATTGTGAATAATGCTGCTATGAACATTTACATTATATATCTTTGTGTGAATATATTTTTCATTCCTTTTAGGTAAATTCCTAAGAAGGAATTGCTGGATTATAAGGATGTTGATGCTTAACTTTTTAAAAACTGCCAAACTCTTTCACAAAGTGGTGACACCATTTTACATTCCAACACCAATATATGAGGGTTTCTGGTTTTCTGCATTCTCACCAGCATTTGTTATTTACAAGCTTTTTGATTATTGGCATCCTAGTGGGTGTGAACTGATATCTCATTATGATTTTAATTCAAATCTCTCTAATGACTAATGGTACTAACCCTTTTTTTTCATGTGTTTATTGACCATTTGTATATATTTTTTGATAAAACGTCTAATTAAATCTTTTGTTAATTGTTAGATTGGATTGTTTATCTTATTAATCATTTATAAGAGTTTTTTACATATTCTGAATACAAGTTCTTTATCAGGTAATGATTTATAAATATTATCTTCCAGAATTTGACTTGTCTTTCCATTTTCTTAATGGTATCCTTCAAAGTTCAGACATTGTTAATACTGATGAAGCCCAATATATTGATTTTTTTATAGGTAGTACTTTTGGTACTATATCTAAAATTCTTTGCCTAATTCAATGTCATAAACTTTCTATCCTATGTTTTCTTCTAAAAATTTTATAGGCTTAGCTTATATTTAGATCTATGATCCATATTTAGTTAATTTTTGTACATGTGTGAAGTAAGGGTCTAAGTTAATTTTTTTGTATATGCATATTCAATGATCTCAGCACCATTTTTTTGAGACCATCCTTTCTACATTGGATTGTATTGGCATCTTTGTCAAAATAATAGAGTTAATCTCTAGAATCTTTAATTCTGTTTCATATATCTATATGTCTATCCTACATCAGTACTACAGTCTTGATTACTATGGCTTTAGAGTATGCTGTGAAATTGACTAGTATAAATTATCCAACTTTGTTTTTTAAATTTTTTTTCAAAATTGGTTTGGTTATTTTAGCTACTTTCTTTTCCATATAAATTTTGGGATCAGCTTGTCAATTTCTATTAAAAAATCATCCTGGGATTTTGATAAGGACAGGGCACCCCCTTTATAAAACTGCACATGAGCATTTTGTTTAATGCTGTTATTAGCTGTTATTAATTTAGACTTTGGCTGCTTTTGAGGAATTGGGACATTTTGTTCTTTCTAGTAACACAAGTGTATATGTTGCTGAGAAAAATTTACTTTTCTTTTTCCTTTGGCTCTTAGGAAGTTTGGAGACCACTGGACAGGGCCTTATGAACATGTGTTTGCATTTTTATCTTCACCTTATTTTGTCTTCCTACTTTAGTTTATGCTTTCATTGATTTTATGTTGTCTTATTTATATTTTACCATCATTGTGTGTGTGTATGCATGTATTTGTAGGAAACTACCTTAGCTGCTTGATAGAAGGAGGCAGTGAGCACTTAGGGAAACAGGAGAAACCGCTGGCAAGATCTATAATTTATCAGTGTTAAGTCACCCATTCACCCAAAACATTTAGCAAATGTCTACTGTGTGCTATTTATTGTGGAATGAAATAAGCTGCTATAAATCTACTTTTGGATAATTATAACTTAAAAAGTATGTTTAATTGTTGGCTGGCTCACCCATAAATTTGTGTCTTTATATTGTAATATTATGAGCCTGACAAAGGCCATAATCTGACTGTAAATTACAATGTCAAAATACCCTGTAATGTCAGTTTTTCCCTTTATGCTTTTCGTGGTGGCTGAATGTAAAGTTTGTGGAGTTGCACCCAGCTTTAGAGTTTGGGGATGGCCATCCCCTTCAGATGACAATCAAATTAATACAATCCAAATAAATCTTGTTAAAGATGTGTAGAAATCTTTCTTAGAGTTACTGGGGACTCCTTATCACATGCTGACACATGAAAACTATTCAATTTGGTTGGTTTTTCTTTGGTGAGTAAAGCAGATGGGTTGCTAAGGAGTGAGGCACATTTGTGACTGTGGTTGGTTATTTTCTGTGTGGACATTCTGCATCTTTTTGAAATGAATTTGTTTCTTTTACTTTTGTCATCCATGCATTCTCTCCTCCTCTTCCTCCTCCTCAGTGACTCAGGCATATTTTTTTGTGGTTGAAAGGATAAAAAATAATGACAGTTTTGGGTTTGTGGAATCTCTGAGGTCATTTGTACCCAGGAAGATAAGAAAGTTTATTAAGTGTATACCTGCTGAGGTACTAAAGAGAGGCAGAAAGTGTTTGGCCTTCATTTTTATTCATGAAGCCCTTGAGGGTGACGGGAAAGGAGACTGGTGATTAGGAGAGCAGGCACACTCACAGACATTCAGCCTGTGCAGATACATTCGGGCTGGCGAGTCCTGCTGCCTCCGTTGATGTGCATTCAGGGCCCTGCCAAGCCGTCTACCTTGTGTTCTGCATTATTAATGCTTTCATAAGGGCATTCATTTGTATGCTGAGGGGAAGGCCATGTTGGCACAGTCTCATCTCTACTGAACCCTGTCTATTCAGTGCTGTGACACCAAGGCTCCTGGAATGATGCAGAATTGAGCAAGCACAGCTGGAAGACAGCAGATTGTCTGGAACTGGGAAAAACATGCGTTTAGTCAATTTTAAATTAAGAGGCTTTGTTTACGTTTTCTCAGCTCCTCTTACAGAATTAGTCAAATTTTAGATTCCCTTCAAAATTAAACAAATGCCAGGAACAGATGGTGGGTTTATTTTACTTCATTCAACCTGTTCAAGGAGTGTGAACTTAGGGACTGATCAGTGTGACACAACTTTTCATGTTAAATCGTCAAAAGAAATCTTGATCTGTGGCTTCCTCAAAGAAAACAATTTATACACATGTGAGGCAGTGACCCGAGGTTAGTACTGGTCTGGAGTTCTGTTCAGATCTTCATCATCTTGTCTTGGGAAGCCAGGCTGGTGGGAAGGCTGCTCATAGGAAGGTAGAAAGACAGGTATGGACTCATGTTTCTGGCTTATATGCTATCAGGTTTCATGTCGGTGGGGGAAGGTTCAGGAAATCTGAATGGCATGGCTAAGGTAAAGTGCTTTGAAAATGTCAGTGATCTCTGTAATAGTGATTCCAGCTTCCACTTTCAAACCAATTTTGGGTTGTCTTATCTAAGCTTTTGTGTATCTTCTCCACCCACCATGATCTCATTGGAGGGAACCAGGGAGGGAAGCTACTTTCCAGTCATTTTAAACACAATGAAGACTTTGAGCAAGGCTGCCATTGTAGGGAAAACCTAAATAAATTAGATGAAGTTTTACTCTGGAGACAGAATTCCTCTCTTTCTATAGATGTGAGTATTTTTTTTTTAAGCATTTGAAAAACAATTAGACATAATCACTTTGAAATATTTTCTTTGTTTTGGAAATTCTTGTCACTTAAATAAGGCATTTCATTTGGAAACAGTGGTTAAAAGAGAGGCAATGTTTTTTTAATGGATAATTTGAACCTCTATTCCCTACTTTCCACCCTTTCCCCTTAATAGCATATCATGAGTTTTTCAATTATCCAGATAATTGCTTCAATGCTACACTTGATATTGCATTTGTAGAAACAGCATATGATATTAGGTTTTCAGGTAAATGTTGGAATACTCCAAATCTCTCTACTTGTTTTAATCTGTTACTAATGTGCAATGACTGCAGAAGTCAATTTCTAATTAAAAAATAGAAAAACAACCAGATGAATAGGTGCTCAGTTGGTTGGTATTCAGCTTGTACTTTTCTCATACTTTTCCACTTCTTATTGAATCCAAAATGGCTGATGTTCTTAGCTACTCAGCAAGGCTTCAGTCATAATTTAACTTTATAAATTACTAAATAATTCTTACATAAAGTGAGCAGTTATTCAGATAGCTCAAAGCTTTTCTTAATCTTGTTAGTGTTTATAAGCCTATGATAAGCATCAAAAATGTGACAACCAGTGTTAAAGAAATATGTTTATTAATGAAAATGAAAAGAAAATACTGATGTTTTAAAGCATATGACTATGACAATGTTCTCCTTGGTCATTGTTGCAGATTTGTGGAGGAATGTATACATGCTAAAGTAAAAAGATATAAGACAAATGGCTGGTGAGGGAACAGTAGACATTTGAAATCATCTATGGAAAGACTCACTTGACAACATTAATGGAATAATTTGTCACAGAATGTTTATATGGTGTGTATTCCTAGTTACAACCAGTTTGTGTGGCCTGCCCTCAGCCTAATACTTATCAAGATGAAAAGAAAGTGAACTCTTCAATTCTTTTAAGAAAAAAAAAATTAAAAGGTTCAGAAATAACTGGTTCGTACTTAGCTTTTGGGAGAGCCCAACACATGGTATATAAAGGAAGCAGGTATTCCTAATTATTTGCTTGCCTAATCATAAATCTGGAGTCCATCATGAAACATAATTTGGTGTTCAATTCATAAATGTAAATGTACTAAACTGTACATGTTCATAATTGATATTTTATACATTTTGAGCATTTACTCTGAGCATTCAAGTTAACAATAATAGCTGCTGTTTTCTGAGTTGCTTACTCTGCATCAGCTACTATCTTGTGTCTATTTGATCCTCATGGATCAAATTATCAATTACTCTAGAGCTAACTATTTTACGGGTGAGGAAATCTGGTCAGAACAGCAGACATTGGTCTACAAGTCACACTCCTGGTCAGCCTTTGAACTCAGATATGTGTGATTCCATTATGCTACTTCCATAAGAATCTAGTCTCAGTTGAAATTTTGAGTTTTACTTCTCTTACAGTTAAAGTATTTAGAATCTTGTTTTTTTTTTTACTTCTTTTTTTAATGTTTCAGTGAAGTTTATTATTACTATTAAGGTATAACTTACATACAATGCAATGCATTCATTTAAAGTGTATACAGCTCACCCTTGAACAACTTGGGGATTAGGTGCTCTGACACCTCTACAGTTGAAAAATCTGTGTATAACTAGAATTTTATTTTTGAGCTTTGCCTGTCCCCATTTAAATTTTTCTGAAGATATTGACCTGTTTTGTCAAAGCCACAAAAACACCTAGCAACTCTTAGCTGGTGGCAAGGATTTGAGAGAGAAGATAAAACTTCTAACTGGAGACTGAACAATTTAATTATCACAAATATCTAAAACGTCTTAGAAAAACTGGCAAACTGAGTTATAAATTGAAAAAATGAACAAATTTAATTGAAATATGAGGAATTAACAAATAACAAGTTAAAATCACATGATTTTTATGCAGGTATCAGTTTAAAGGGTAACCTATTTTCCTGGCAAATTAAAAATTTAAGCACTTAGAAGTGGTTTTTAAAATGGTGATTTATAAAAATTATCCCATGTATTTAAAAATCTTAACTTCCTTGTGTAGTTGGGCAGGTCTCATATGACAATTTACAACTAGGTTTAGATTTTTTTCTGTAAGGATCTTACTATACATGTATAGCAAGTTTGTTAGAAAAAGGACAGAGTAGGCAAATGTTCATGTTGTTATTATTTAGGGATTTTTTTAATATAAAATTTTAAATGTTTTTATAGCAGAAACCCACCAGAAGCAAAGTTAAATGACAAAGAACAAGTTGAGAAAAAGCATCTTCGACATACATTAAAGTCAAAGGTTTAATTTTACTTAGAGCATCTGTGAATCAATAAGAACACCTAATAAACCAGTGAAAAATGCACAAGTCACAAAAAATTAAATTTGACAATACTTTTGTCATTAAAATCACACTAAAAAAAGTGCAAACAAAAACTATATTCAAATCAACAAATATTGGACAAGGAGTGGGAAAACAGGCAGTCTTATAAACTGCTGATGGGAATGTAAACTGGCACATTTCTGGAGGCAGTTGGCAATATGTATTAATATTTTAAATGTATATACCCTTTAGGCCAGTAATTTCATTTCTAGAAATTGGGATCATTTTTTAAACTACTTTAAAATCATCATTCAGAGTGTTGGAAAAGTAGGAGGTGAAAGATAAATAGAAATTAAGCATGAATATTTAGAACTTTTGGAGGAAGTTCAGTTTTACTAAAAATAGTCATTTATTATTATTATTATTATTATTATTGTCATTATTATTATTCTTTTAAAATTATGAGCAACAAGAGATATTTATACATCCTCATTGATGCGATCCAAGGCTGAGAGAGATGGATTGCTCTCAGCATTTTAGAGATAGCCATGATGATTCAGGCAACCAAAATATATATATATTAATTAATCCAAGGAAAATATGGACAATTCTTTCAAGAAAAGTTGCCATAAAGAAGGAAGTAATTATGTTCAATTGGCTTCAGATTGTGGAAGGCCCTGGAGGTCAGACTGAATCCCATTTTGATTCTCAAATGCTATTTATGCACATCTGCTGTGTGAATTGGTTTTATTTCAGAGATATTGGGCTAAAACAGCAAGGAAAAGGTGCAGGTTGTGACCTCAAGGATATTTTAACCCAAAAGGATATATCAAGTGAAATAGTAAAAACTGGCATTTACTTTCCTCACATGCAAAAAAATGAAGACCAGAAATATGTGCAAGATCACACATAGAGGCTGAGAAAGAGGGAGAAACCAAATGACCTATTTAGACGCAAGCTTCTATGTGGATTCCGTGCCTTCAGCTCTTCTTGGAGATGGCATCAACTGAAGAAAACTGCCTCACTCAAAATCATGCCCCTTCAGATGTCACTTGAATTTAAAGACCTGGCTCCATTGTTCCAACTTAGGACAAGTCAGAAGGTCTCTCCAACTCCATGGCTTCTTGAAGGGTAGGTGGAAGCCTTTGTTGGTCCTGAATTGCAACTTAACTCTTCCCTCTGCCCAGTCTCACCTCTTTCCCCCATGCTTCTACAGCTGTTAGTCCCAAGAGCCTTCCCTATTAAACATTATATATGCCAGTCTCCACCTTATCACCTTCCTTCTGGGAAACTCAACCTGTGACAGCTTTTTGGGTCTAATTATGGCACAACACCTTTCCTTTTGGCTACTCTGCTTCTCTCTGATTTTTTTCCTATCTGTCACTCTCTGTTTATATGTCCCTTCCCTATCTATTTACTCTTCTCTTTTTCTCATGCTCCTTTCTTTCACTAAAATATAGATCTAAAGTAAATTTATTTTATTGTATTTAATGAATAGTATTAATTGAACTCTATTCTTGAAAAAAATGTTTTCTATTTCTATATTTTTCATATCTATTATTCAACATACACCCCCATTACAAATAAACAGAAGATTAGCCCAAACAACTGTATCTCACTTTTGAAATTACCTATATGGCCCTTAAGTAGAGTGGCCATATATTTTAGTTTATGTTGTTGTATTAGTATAATTATTAATAATGCCCCTCTCATTCTCAAGTGTCCCATTTAGATGAAGAATTACTCAGTCACTTTATTCTTAATAGAATTTTGTGGGTATCTTTTGATCTGCAATTGGAAAAGATTCCCCTCTTCTAGTTTAGGTTGACATTTATCTAATGGAAGCTTAATTTGAAAATGAAATCAAAGTTTATATGTCATTATTTCAGTACAAAACAAAAAATAGCTTCAACCGATTCAGAAATAAGCCCTTTTAGAATTTAATACTTTAAATGTTTGGGAAGGAATTAGATTTAAAACAGTAACCCAAGCAAGAACTGCCAATAGTCTTTATGTTAGTTTGCTACCTTCTCTAAAGATTTGTACATGTTAACTAAACTCACAGGGGGTTATTTGAAGAACTGCTTCACATATTAAATTCATTCAATCAGCAAAAAGTCACTGAGCCTAGTGCACTATGGCCAGGCCCCATTCTAGACACTTTGGGAATGTAGTGGTTCCCCTGCTCAAGCAAATAAATGCACTGGTTACTTGCCAAAAGGGGTACACTAGCTTCTTCCCTGATAATCAGTAAATCAACTTTACAAGTGCTATATTCCTTCATTGCCCAAGTCTAGGCTGTACAGGTGAGAAAAGAGTGTTACTTGTGCTTGTTGTGTGTTGTGTTTATTATCCTAGGTTTGCATATACTTGCATTGTGAGATATAGCTTCTACTGACCCTAACAGAAGTTTCAGACTGCACGTAAGACAAAAATTCAAATGGATAGATTTTCTTACATAAAATCAATATTGGAACCTCAGCATTCATAATTGAATCCAATGTCTTTATCTTTTAAATAAGCTCACAGAGGCCAAAAACGTTACTTGACATGACCTAGGTTATGGTCAGTGAAAGGAGTAGCCAGGACTAGAACCCAGATATCCTGTCCTTTGGTGATGGCTTTATCTTACCTATCTGTTGTCACACCAGAATGGAGGAGAAAAAATAAATTCTCACTATTTTGGCAGAAGGTTATTTATGAGTTCTTTTAGAAGTTGGCCAGTAATGGCGGTAAGAACAGATCTTTCTTGCCTTTTCTTCATTGTTCAAAGATACTTATTCTTCACTTCTCAGAAATTTTTAAGTGTAGAAATTCTTTGAGACTTTGTTTTAAGTAGAAAAAAATAATTGAAAGACTGCTGATCAGTTATTGCATCTTCTCCTTCCTTATATTTCTCTTTATGTCATCTCTCCCCTACAACCTCACTGTGTGTGTGTATATGTGTGTGTGTGTGTGTGTGTGTGTGTGTGTGTGTGTGTGTCTTGCTGGCAAACTTCTGAACCTCACCACATTAATACCTTCTTCCCAAACTGTGTGTTAGCTGCCCCTTGCCTAGAAAGGAGAAGGAAATAACATGTGTGTTTCACCTTTACAGTGACATATTTCCCTTGGCATTGTATTTAATTAGATTATAGTGAATGTCATGCTGTGTGGTGCTGTGTTTTATTAAGGCCAAAATGTGGTTCCATGATAAAACATGCTGTAAGTCCTGCAGTGCAGTGCAACACGAAATTTGTAGCAACACCTGTGTCTGCTACATTATAGATGGTAAATGCTAACCAAAATGTCTACGTAAGGGAGAAAAAGGCCGAAGGAGACACTGTTATCCAAGTAAAAACACTCTCAGCTCGAAGCATAAAAGCTAAGTTTATAATAGGAAATTTTAACTTTTATAGTAATATCAGAGTGGAGTATTTCATTGTAGTTATAGTTTTGTGATCCTGGGCAGGCATTGCTATAGGGCTGAGGTCACTGAAGGACTTAAATGTTTATCTGCTTAATTGCCTATTTGTTTCATAGATATTTATTGATCACTGATTTTTACATAGCATTGAAGGACTGCATAGCATGGTTCCTCCTCAATGAGCTTGCCCTGCTGATCTACTTGTGAGCCTTATTTTCTATACTAGTGAAGTGGACCCTGGCTATAATGATACAGCTTTTAAGAAAGACTCCAATTCAACCAATGTTGGTTAAACACTATGTGGAAATAATTAGTTTGTTTTTTCTATGTTCTATTCAGAACCTTGGCTATTTTTTTTTTTATCAGTATTTGCCCTTTCCTCCTTATTTTCACATTTTCTTTTGTCAAATAGAGAAACTTCTTCTTCTTTTTTTTTTTTTTGCCATGATTCATACTAAAATGTGGACATTTTCTATCGGAGGTTACATTATCCATTGGCTCTGCTTTATCTCTTTATTCCATGGCCTAATAGGGATAGTCATATGGAAATATGCCAAGAGACAACAAAATGGTGTGGGAAGAAGCCGCATATTAGAAATGTGTCATGTCCTTAGTCCAAGGACATAATGATGGTTGCTGGTATCCATGGAGCATACTCTGAGTTTATGTATCCTGTGTTCAGTCCTGGGCTGAGCCAGCTATTCACAAGCCAGATTTATTTTGTGTGATGCCATTAGGAAGTGAGGGTGAATGCTGTTTATTTGGGTTTGTGAGTTTTCACTTTGGGAAGCAATCCCAGTTAGTCCAGAGGACAGACTTTCCAGGAGATTTTAAAAAGCAGCACTGAAATGAACATAATGAAATCACTATTTCAGGGCTTCTTCTCTATCCGAAACCTTGAAACACCATGAAATGGGGTTGTATTGCTCTCTAGCACCTGCCCTGCTATGTACTTTGAGAAGAAAAGCTTTCATGGGCTGAGGATTTTTCCAAATGAGACAGAATACAGTTTTCTTAAAGGAGCTGTGGATCTACTTTCCTAGAATGTTTCTGGAGAGGGAGCTAGTAGTTTTTTTCATTGGGAAACAAGACTATTTAGTAATGAGGTGCTATGTCTGAGTTACTAGGACAGCAGGGTCTGATCTATCAAAGCAAATGAGCCCCATCAAGGTTATTTAACACTGATAGCTGAAGAGTGGCAGTTCTGGTATTCATGAAAAGTTTGGTTCAGAAGATGATCTATTGCTGTGAAGCAGATACCAACCACTAGGAAAGGAGTTACTGACAGAATATGATAAATAACACAGCTAGGTTATACACGAGGAGAAGCTTAAATCTTTTGAAAGCTGATGAATAGATGACAATGATAGCTCAGTCAATGCTGATAATTACAAGTTGCTGGATAGTCGAATATGGGACTAATTTGTGCACCATTCAGCATACAAGATTAAAAAAAAGTCAAGGAGTCAAGTATGTGTAACATTAAATATGAATGATTGGAATCAAGGTAGGGCAAAGTGAAAGTCAAATCTATATGTGCCATTAAATATGAACTGGCAGTACCTAAAGGCGTTTCTTCAATCTCTTGGAGGATCAAAGGTTACCCACCTTTTAAAGGAAATGTATATGTATTTTTAAATGTGAAAAAGAGTCAATATAAATAAAAAAAAAATAAAAAAACGAACAGCAAACTCAGAAAGAATTGCTAATGTGACGTTTGATTCTGAACATTTGGAACAGTATGAGTAGTATTGATATTTGGCTCTGAGAATAAAAGGCAAAGAACCGAAGAACAAAGAACAGCCCTAGTTGGCAATGGATGAACGTGGATGTTGGATAATGAGGAGTGGAGTTCAGCCAGACACACGGAGCCTTAGATCTCTGGGAGGATAACAGATGAGAAAGAGCGCAGTCAGGGCAGAGAATGTGGAATTATGTCTTTGATGAATCTTCACATCAGTCTAGGTACACTCTGAAGCAGACTGAGTGAAATAAAAAGCACCATCTAAAATACCATCTTTGAGTTCTGCTAATGCTGACGTGACAGAAGACCAAATACCTACATCCATATACAGACTTTTTGTAGACACCGATGAGGGAGATGTCAGTGAATCTTTTCTGTGATTATTAAATCATATAGAATAAAGCATTTTTGCAAGAGGCAGAGATGTATACTTAACTAGTTAAAAAATAAAGAGACTCATTTGTATTAATCCAGGGAAAATTTGTTGTCCACAGCTAAATGATATGGTTGGAATGGGTCTTCCTATTTAGTCAAATGAGCATCATTGCCTATGTCTGGATACCCTCACCTACCTCCAGAGGTGTAACTGCTGTCACCTAATGACATATTTTGATAAATTTTGTCTTATAGGGGTGGTCAGAGGAGATCCTTAGGAGATGAAATGTTTAAGTATGACCCTTGTATATATGATGCTGTTACTGCTGCTGCTTAAAAAGTAAAATTTTAGTTCAGCAGTTGTTTCTGTTCCTTGGTTTATGATTAAAAAATAAGTTTGGAGGAGTTTTACAGTAGAAACAGGATACTTAGAGGTAATGACTATTTCTACGTACAGAATTCCATGGCATCTAGCTGAAACGTGACTGATTCAATCGTTCTGCCTCCTTTCTCTCTCCTTTGCCATTACACAACACAACACAACAACCAAATAAGCTGCTTTCATCATTTGTGCAGGGAGGGGAACTTTTTTTTTTTTGAAAGAGTGTGCTGTCTTGCATTACAGAGGTTTGCTTCTCCTGACCTCCTGGGGAAAGCTGGAAAGTTAGATTTTTAGGAATGGCAAGACCATGAAGGGTCATCTAGTTTCCCTGAGAGAACATTTTAAAACCACATTTCAGAAACTTAAATGATCTTCTCATGCATTTGCTTATTCATTCAATAATTGATTCTTCAAGGTCCCGGGGCTCTAGTGTGGGGCAAAAATAGATGTGACCCATGCCCTCATAGAGCTTAATGTAGTTGAGGATATAACCAGTTGTATATGTAGCTAGTCACACACGTGAGAGCATATGATTACCATAATAACGAGAGTGCTCTGAAGCAGAACACCAAGTTCTGTAAGCACATATGATAAAGAAATTGAACCTAGTCTTGTAGGTAAAGAAAGCCTTGGCTTGAGAGCTGAAGGATGAATAGAAGTTAATTAAAGTGAGGTGGAATCGGGGAGAGTGTCCAGGTAGGAGGAGTCTCATGAGCACCACCCTATGGAGGCAGCAAGATTTTCTTCAAATTCTCTAGAAACAGTACTTTACAGACTAGATTCTGGGGCTCTCTGCTCCATGCAGTCTTGGTTCCATTACTTATTAAGTCAACACAAGTTGTTACCTTCTCTGTCTCAATTCCTGAGGGGAAGATAAAAATTGTAAGGGATAAATGGTAGTACCAAGATCATAGGGTTATTTTGAATTAAATGAGCTAATGATGTAAACCATTTGAACAGTACATAGCATGTTTGAATAATTGTTAATTATTTTTATTAGATGTTAGCATTCTAAATTCTTATAATTTTGAGTCAGGAAAAAATTTTTTATCGTAGTTTTAAATTTTTTTGAAGTCATACATACACATGGTTTAAAGAGTCAGATTTGTACAGGCTCGTGCTAAGAAAGAGCTGACCTCAGCATCTCTACATCTCACCATTTAGTGTTTTTGGAAAGCCACTGTTTTTTATCTCCATGATTCTAAATAACATGCTCATATTAATACTTCTTGAATTTTCAGTGTTAGATGTTAGCTATTAACTTTTTTCCATGTAAGACAAGGATTTAGCTTTCTCATGTTCTACTTAGACCCTACCACACATGTGTTAGAAGTAATGACTCTTTCTACATACATGATATGTAGAAAGCCCCCTCCTCTTATTGTATTTGTAGTCTTATAACCAGATTAATGTGAGCATAGCTGAGCCAGGTAGCATACTGTAATTAGTTTTACTTTCCTCCATAATATTTTGTTTTCCTTAAAGTTATTAATAATTTTTTGTTTATATTTTTGCTTATTTTTCTGTGTTGATCACAAATTCAATCCCAAACTCTTCTCAGTTGTGCATATCTTATTCCAATACATTTAAATCCTTTACTATAACCCAACTTTACTTTCTTGAAAAAAATCTCTCTTGATGCAGTTGAGTCTGCATTGATCTATTCTGCTTGCTTTTTAGGTCTGATGCACAGTTGTTATTTTGCATCTTTCTTCATCATCATCCTGGGAGTTCCCCTTTACTTCTCTTTTTAAAAAATATCCTTTCCCCTTATTTTTATTACTCATTTTTGTTTTGCTGTCTCATTTCTGTGGAGCACATATTCCAGTATTTTCCTGAGAAAAGGTATGTGGGATTAAAAATTTTTGAAATGTTTATCTAAACATGTCTTTATTCTACTCCAAGATCAAATTGATAATTTATCTAGATACAGAATTTTAATTTGGAAAACTTTTTTCCTCGGTATTTTAAAGATATTGCTTCATTTTTTTTTCTAGATTCTAGGAGATGCTGTTAAGATGTAACTGCAATACTATTTTTTTAATCCTGTGCATGAAAACTTTTTCTCTTCCTTGCTGGAAGCTTGTAGTATTTCTCTTTGTCTTACAGAATTTTCATGATGATATATATCTGGATGTGTGATTGTTTTTACCCTGTGTACTGGATCTTTTCAATCTGGAAAAGCCTGTCTTGTAGTCATGAAGAATTTCTTTCGATTTTCTCTTTTGTTTTATCTCTTCTCTATTTTTGAAATTCTTTAAATTTTTTTAATTTTCCAATTACAGTTGACATTTAATATTATATTAGTTTCGAATATACAAAATAGTGGTTAGACATTTATATAACTTGCAAAGTGATCACCCCAATAAGTCTAGTACCCTCTTGGAACCAAACATAGTTATTACAATAATATTGACTATATTTCCTATGCTGTACTTTACATTTCCATGACTATTTTGTAACTGCCAGTTTGTACTTCTTAATTCCTTCATCTTTTACACCCAGTCCCAAGCCCCCTTCCATCTGGTAACCATCAGTTTGTTCTTTGTATCTATGAGTCTATTTCTGTTTTATTTGCTCATTTATTTTGATTTTTAGATTCTACATATAAGTGAAATCATATGGTAAATGTCTTTCTCTAACTTATTTCACTTAGCATAATACCCTCTAGGTTGTAAATTGTAAGATTTCATTCTTTCTTATGGCCAAGTAATATTGCATTGTATATGTGTACCTCTTCTTCTTTATCTAATCATTTATTGGTGGAAACTTGCATTGCTTCCATATTCTTGGCTATTGTAAATAATGCTGCAATGAACATAGGGGTGCATATATCTTTTTGAATTAGTGTTTTGAATTTCTTTGGATAAATACTCAGAGGGTAGGATTGCTTTTACCCTAAGGTCATATGGTAATTTTATTTTTAATTTTTTTGAGAAATCTCAGTACTGTGTTCTATAGTGGCTGCACCAATTTACAATACCACCAACAGTGCATGAGGGTTCTCTTTTCTCCACATTCTCATCAACATTTGTTGTTTGTTGATTTATTGGTAGTAGCCATTCTGACAGGTATGAGGTGATATCTCATTGTGATTTCAATTTGCATTTCTCTGATTAGTGACATTGAACATCTTTTCATATGTCTATTGGCCATCTGTATGTCCTCTTTGGAGAAATGTCTATTTAGGTCTTCTGCCCATTTTTTTTTTTTAAATTGGATTGTTTGTTTTTTTGATGTTAAGTTGGATGAATTCTTTATATATTTTGGACATTAACCCCTTTTTAGATATATCATTGGAGAATATCTTCTCTCATTTAGTAGGTTGTCTTTTTGTTTTGTTGATGGTTTTTTGCTGTGTTAAACCTTTTTAATTTGATGTAGTCCCGTTTATTTCTTTTTTCTTTTGTTTCCTTTGCTTGAGGAGACATATCAAAAAAAATATATTACTAAGAGTTTACTGCCTATGTTTCCCTCTAGGAATTTAATTGTTTCAGGTTTTATTTTCTGAAAGTTCAACATCCTGGACTAATGCACCAATTTTCATTTATTTTTTTCTTTTATTTCCATCTCTTATTCATATCTTTCTGTAACATTTCCTCAAAATTATTTTCTATTTCTTCCGTTAAATTTTTCATTTTTGTTATCATACTTTTAATTTCTAAGAGCTCTTTTATTTAGTTGTTTTTCGAATGTTCGTTTAAAAAATTAGAATACCTTTCTTGCTTTGTGGTGCAACATATTCTTTTACTTTTCTGACAATTATTAATCATAAGATTTTTTTTGAAAGTTTCCTTCTTCGTAGCCTTCAAGTTGTTTTTTGTTTGTTTTATTATAGTTTCTAACTTTCCTACTATGCATTTCTCAAATGTCTGGTGATTCTTGACTGTCTGCATAGATTTAATTGTGAGGCACTAGAGCAGATTAAAAGCTTTGTTTGAGCTTGTCTGCTATGGTTTTCGCTGCAGGGAGATCTGGCTGGGCCTTTTCCTTGGGAAGCCTCTGATACCAGTCATATTTCCAGAGAGGATCTCTCTCTCTCTCTCTCTCTCTCTCTCTCTCTCTCTCTCTCTCTCGTGTGTGCGTGTGTGTGTGTGTGTGTGTGTATTTATGCTTGGCTATTAGCATTCTGGGAATCAAATATGGGAAGTCTGGGGGTCTTAACATCAGTATGTATATATTTCTTTAATTTCCTTTATTTCAGTACAGTGGCCTTTTCCTCAACTGGACATGGTCCAGGAGCCCTCAAATGAAATAAAACTTTAGCCTTCTACCAGGGCTGGGGAAAGGAGAGCCACCCAGTTGCATTGAGTGAAGAAGAGAAATCCTGGGTGTCATTTTATTTGCTCTTAGACAGATTTTCAATCAGTTATCCTGCTTTTATCCTTGCCTTCACCCTTATAGCCAAAGGCACTGCTACTTTCTGGGCCTGTTGGGGTTTGTGGTATAAATTGGGTTTGTTCTTTGTTCTTTTTCTGTTGGCTTAGAATTAAGCTTATTTGGAGTCTGCTAAGCCAGACAACTCAAATTAATTTGCTATTCTGATTTCCAGTTTATAAAATATATTATCTTTTTTCCCATTGTTCTTTCTAGTTTATAACTTAAAATTATTTTGTATTGTGGTTTTAGAGAGCTTAAGAGAAGGTCAGAGTTAAATACATGTGTTCAATCTAACATCTTTAGCTGAAAGTAAAGTTCCTTGAACCTAAGTATTTTCTCGTGAAGAGAGCACTTAACACATTTGGAGTTATTTTTCTTCTCCTTCTTCACCGTACTTTACATATATTTTTATATAAAAAACAAAAACTTTTTTTATCTAAAAAAAGTATTTCAATATAACCTTTTTATTACCATCCACACCTGTAGTATATTTTCTAATGTATGAACCCAATATATTCAAACTTTATGGAAAGGGAAGTTAAAATCACATTCTGTGTGTTTTTCCTCAGTAGTTATGGTTAGTTTTAATAAAGCTGTAATTGCAGTTAAAAGAATGATAGTTAATTTTCTATTACTCGGGGACTCATTACCCAATTTGGGGATTATTGAGATTCCTTGATATCTATTTCCTTTCTTTAGTGCTGCTTTGCTTCTGAACCTTTCAGTTCTCATTAAGGTTTTCTCCATAAAATTAAAAAAAAAAAAAAGATAAAAAGTAGAATAAAGTTGTCTAATTACAATCTTTGGTCCACTTCAATAAACATTTCTTACAATGTGTATAGTATTGTGTTAAGCACTGAGGATATAAAAATAGGATGTGGTCTCTACCCAGCCTAATTCTTTATTAATAGTCAGATAGTAAATTAGTTAAAAACTGAAATAAACAAGAATTATTAGTTTTTGATTATCTGCATATTTCATTTCATCTACCCTCCTACTCATTAACAATTTTTAATTGTAATTTTGGTTTAATTTTTTAAAACAATATTAAAATGTATAAAGAAAAACAGTACTACCTACTTCTAAACACTTGTCCCAGTCTGTTAGTAAATGATTGAAATCTACCATTAATTTTATGCCTTTTATCTGAACTCCATTAAAATGCAAAAAAACACGTTATCCAATTCACACCTCAGTACTTTCAGATTCTTTTCTGTCAGTAGGTTTAAAAAGCTTGGAAATGAAGAGAATATGGGGCTCTTGGTAATCTATAGGGGATGGTAAGTGATATATTGAAGGGGATTAAGAGCGAATAGTACACCTGAAAAGGAAGACTAGTAGTGCCAAAAGTAGATCACCAATTTCTCAATGTCTCTATTCATTTGGATTAAAAAAAAATAGGTGATCTATTTTGTTTTATTCTAATTCCATAAAGTTAACAATCTTTGAGTGGCCTGTGTAGCAATTCTTAACTAACTAGCATATTTGATTGACCAGAACACCTTTGTTGCCAACTGTTGTGGACTATTGAGCTTTTATGGTGGATCATTTCATTAGTTACTGAAGGGAGAAGACCATGTGTATTTTTTTTTTCTTTTTCTTATATCCCTTCTCAACACCAACACCTGTCCTCTCAGCAGGAGTGGTTGAACCTCAGTTAAGGTTGCTGATGACTAGAGACGTTATGCCATCCCACTTCATTCCACCCGGCATGTTTCCTCTTGTCCTGAATATTTTCGAGGTTGTCTTTCCCTATTGAGGACTCAGCTCTGCCCTCTTTCCCATTCCAGCTTATTGGCCAGGAACTTGTTACATTTTCCAGATGGAATTGATTCCTAGATCTGAAAATATCTCTAGTTAATGGTTCACAGATTGCTGGGTAGTCTGAAGCCTGCATTTACTAACATTATGAGGAGTTGGGATGTCAAAGGGGCTGGGCAGACTTCTAAGTGTATTTAGGAAGGTGAAGAGGTTCTGGTGGCCTTCACCTTTGGAGAGAAGCAAAACCCCTGGGAAGAATGTCCAGGACTTGATCCTTCAGGGTAGGTTTGTTGAGGAGTGATAGAGAAGTTTATACGAGATGTCCTTTCCAATAACCTACTTTTCCACTATTCCCTCTTACCTATTAAAAAATGCTTGCACCAAAGTGATTAGTGCTCAGGCTCCAGAGTCATTCTACTTACGTCCAAATTCAAGCTTTAATATTTGCTAACTGTGGTTTTTAGAAAAGTTACTTGACTGTTCTGTACCTCCATTTTCTCATTTGCAAAATAGGAACAATGATAATGTCTGCCTTATAAGGTCATTGGGCAGGGATTAAATGAGTTAATATGGGTTAAATGGTTAGAATATGTGTCCAATATACATTAGTTCTCATCATTATTATTATCCAGATGAGCAGATCAAAGGTGTCTGTGAGAAACCAGGGGATCTGAAGGGCCCCTGACTTCCAAATCCCTCTGAATTGGTTCCTACTAGGAAGAAAGTAATGATCTGCTCTATGTAAACTCTCATTGTCACTAGCTCACTAATTAGGTTTCTAACTTATCATAGCCCAGAGGGTGACAAACAAAATTGGAATCGTACCTGAAAATAATGAGAAATTTGCTAAAACGTATTGTTGCTATGGAGGCAACAATGTGTGTAAAGGCAGCAGTGGACGTGATGATAGATGACCTCTGCCTCTGGGCAAACCATTGAGCATGTCTGACCCTCTGATTCCTCACCTGTAAAATGAGGATAAGAATATCTGCCTCACAGAGCATTTTGAGGATTAATTACACCCAGTTTGTGTGTGTGTGTGTGTGCATGTGTGTGCATACACACACACAGAGCTAATATTTACTGAGCAGTTAGTATAGTACCTGGCATATAAAACATTTAATAAATATTAGCTGCTTTTCTTATGTTACATTATGAATATGTGTATGACTTTCTCCCTGAGTCAGCTTGGCCTAATAATCCCTTATAAGAAGACTCAGTGTATTTGTGCTCCTAAAACTAGGAGAATTCAAAGAACAAATAAGGCAAAATAGTGAAGAACATAGCAGAATTGTGTGGCTCTGGCCTCTGAGGATAAGCAGGCATGGATGGCCTTGTTTGGAATATTAATGTCATAGAAAGGCCCTTTTGACAAGGTGGGATCTATCTAACTTTTGAGTTTAAGGCAATCCTAAACATGGGCAGAGTATAATACACAAAAAAATCTTTGAAGTTTGCTTTCCAGAGATCTATTTCCTATGGACAATCTAGTTATTGCTAATGAACATTTTTTCAGGCTCTATTCTACCCTATCAACCATTCTCTTAGTGTGACAAATCCTCCCCTTACCTTTTTTGTCACCATTCTTGTCAGGATTTTTTCTGTCTCTGTGATGGCTCTTCTCAGTCTTCTCTGTGGGTTGCTCGTCTTTCTCAGTCTTCTCTGTGGGTTGCTTATCTCTCAAATGTTGATGATCCTCAAGGATCAGCTGTCACCCTTTTTCTCTTCTCAACTTACACATCCGTGGCGGAAAGAGCTGTTTACTTTCACATCCAATCTCTCCTTTTTCTTAGCAATAGACCCCGAATTTTAGATGAGCACATGTCCACCTGGGATAAAGACAATATTTTCCAGTCTCCCTTGTAACTATGTGATGAAGAAAAGGTTATTTTGTGTGGCACTTCAAGAAAGAGAGCTTTTTTCTCCCTCTTCTGCTTGTCGTCCTCCTTCTGACCTGCAATGAGAATGTCATGGCAGATTTCTAGCAGCCCTTTTTAGACCCTGAAGTGACCTTCAGAATGGAAGCCATGTTTTAGGGTGATGGGGCAGAAAGATAAGGCCCTGTTGTGGTACTGCCATACCAGCTGTAAATTGCTTACCTCTGGAATTCTTTTATATGAAAGAGAGAGAGATTCCTATCTTGTTTAAGCTGTTACTATTTTAGGTTTTTCTGTTATATGCATGGAACACTTCAAGGAACATGCAGGCAATGAGGTGATTGGAGGAGAGGATGATGGACTGAAAAGTAGAGGCCATATTTTGTTTTGTAGGCACCATCTAAGGTTCTGAGATTTTTGTACAGCTGTAGGAATATGTTGTAGAATGCCCTTTTATTGACCAAGATGGAACTTTCTGACAGTTTGGGAGCTTGAAGTTAGATCCAAGTTGGCATGAAGAAATAAGATGTTTCTTGCACACTTAAGTTAGTGGAGTAGGATTCATCTTGATGCATACGTAGATGATCTTTTTATATGAAACATTCTTTAACTTCCATTTTTTTCTCTTTAATATATTGAGGATTCTTTTCCATGTCAATAAATATAATGTATCTCATTACCTTTAATGAGTGCATCATAGTTGGCTATACAGGTGTTCTGCAATATATTTAAGCAGTCTTCTTCTTTACCAGTCCTTGCCAGCTAATATCTCAGGTGGTATACTGAACTCTGGTGCTACTGTCACTTGTGCATATATTGGTGACTTGTTCCTGAACTTGGCCCCTGTTGGTGGCTTTAAGTCTAATTTGGTGCCTTTTCTATAAAGCCTGACTAGCCTGTGGTAGGCATTCTCTTGACCCTCATTTAGGCTTTGCTAGTTCCATGCTAGTTCAGGCCCTGTGACAGAACACCACCCTCTTTGTGGCATGGAGTGTTAACACCCAGGCATGTTCCTTTCTTAGTTAAAGCCCAACTCAGATACCACCAACTGCTCAAAATCTCTTCTGACTCAATCTACCAAATGGAAGTCATCTCTCTCCTACGAGTTCTTGGTACCCTTAAATCTCGGTATCATTTTAGAGGCCTGTCATTGTAGTACAATCTCAGGGCTCTAGAGGTAAATTTTGAGTATCTTAAAACACACCTACAATACTGCAGAAGTAGATAGCAGTAAATCTGTTTTATAAATGGCATAGCTGGATTGACCTGTATTGTTTTGACCCAAGAGACATGATTAAGGCAGGAGGAGGGGCTTTCTCACTCTCAGCAGCTGGAGACTGCCTCAAGTTCTCCTTAGCCTGAACTCATCCACCTGTGAAAATCTTCAGCTGTAAAGTATTCAATAAAAATGTAATGTCTTAAAATGATCAGGCAGCCAGACTGATCCAGGCCAAATCCTTTCAACTGGCTGACACACTAGGAATCTAGGGCACCAACTTCGAATGAGATTACTTTCATTGCCACGTTGGGATTCAAAAAGATAGAGGAAAAGTAGATTGCTTCTTTGCTGGATGAGGATGTCTAGAAAGCTTAACGAGGCCAGCTCTGGGCTTCGAAGTCTACTGATGGGAGGCCTGGTGTGACAGGCAGTTAATGTTTAAGGACAATGAGCTGTCTCACTGTGTGATCGCTGCAAGACAGTTTGTTATGGTTTCATTGATGAGTCATCCTCTCTGAGCAATCACTTTTAGCTTGCTATACTCACTCCACTTTCCCTATGAATAAGTTTATTTATAATCTTTAAATCCTCTATTCCTGCTTGGTCTCTGGTTTTGAACTTTGGCTGGGCACTGGCTGGAAACTTCAGGCTGTTCAGGTTTGGGGTATGTATTTCAAAGTCAAATTGTCTAGACATCTGTTACAGAAGTTGGTGCAGCTCTGCTGAGCATGTCACTTGGGAGATGAATTTCTTTATGACTGGCCTGGCATCATTAATTTTAGTAAAGAGTTTTTGCATTATAGTTTTATATGCTAATAGTCTAGAAGTGCTCTGCATTACTAATCCCATAGGCCTGGGAAATGAAAGCATCTGACAAGAGTCTATGACAGGAAAATGTCACCAGCTCCAACACCTGATTACTCATTGAAGTTTCCAGTGAATCTGCCAATGAGCCATCTGCTCCACCTAGACATTTTTTTCCCACTTAATATGAGATGTACATATGCTAATAACGCTGAAGAGCACAACAATGACAACAGTGATGATAATGATAACAGTGAAGGCCACCAGTTATCAAGCATCAAGTATTGACCAGGCATTAGACTAGGTGCTCTGAGTATATCAATGGTTCCATCCCTGACTGCATATGAGAACTGCCTGGGAGTTAAGGAAACAAAAATATGCTGAGGTCCTACCCCATAGTAATTAAATCAGCAATTTCTTCTTTGATCGTATTTCCAGAGCTCCCTTTATAAACTCTTTTAAAAATTAACATTAATTTTCCATAATTATTAAAGCAATGTATAATCATGTATGATTCTACCAGAAATCCTCTGTTAACATATTTAAACAACTTCACTGAGGTATAATTGAGATGTAATAAAGTACATATTTGATGCATACAAATTGAAGTTTTGACACTCTCTTGACATTTTGATATATTTCTTCTAATCTCTTATTTCTCTCTCCCTCCCTCCCTCCCTCCTTCTCCCACTTTCCCCTCTACACCACACACATAATTGGCATTATATAGCATACATATTTTTGTACCCTGTTCTTTTTTCATTAACATTTATCATGAGCATTTTCCTGTGTTATTTTATTTTCTTCAATAGATGAATTTAATGCCTGCACAATATTCTGTCATATTGTATTCTTATAATTAATTTAATGTTCCTTTATTGTTGGATAGTTATGACATGTCTACCTCTTTACTATTAGAAATAAAGATGTAATGAACAGTTACAAACTATCTTTGCCAGATTAGACTATTGCAGTATAGGTCTTTGTCAAGTAAAAAAAATAACAACTTTGTACCTCAGTTTTCTCATCTGAAAATGGGGCTAATGTTAATAGAAGGATGCTGTGAGGAATAAATAAATGTTACTTTAGCATAGCAATATTTAGTACAACATTCAGCACTTGATATGTGTTCAATTTATATTAGCCGTCATCATTATCATTATCAGCATTTAGACATATGTGTGTATGCCCTTTCTGTCATAATAAGTAGAACTTCTCTGAATACTAAAAACATGTGTTATGCTTTTTGTCTCTTTTGGAAATGATCCCACAGTGGTGAACACACAGCAAAGTTCATGTACATTTTTGAATAAAGTTACTGAATTGATCCATCCATTATTAAACCAGTTCTGCCTTTTAAGGTCGGGTTTCACCATCCTTAGACTCCTACAGCTCCCCTCCAGCCTGAACAATTGGCATGGGACCTATTCATATTTGCTATTTGCCTCCTCTTTTGTCATGCTCATCCCCATTAAGTACATTCTGGTTACAGGAGACCGAGGTCACAGGTGACCTGCTGCAGGGTGCTCAGGAGGATTCTATGACCTCTCCCAATGAGTACTTTAGTTAGTTCCCCCAGAAAGGACTACAGGGCCTGGAAAATGGAAGGAAAAAAAAGAGGAGAATAGATTCTTTTCCTGGTGTAAATCAGCATTGGGGTTGGGGTATGCAAGAAGATAAGGCAAGAGAAGAACTAACGTGGGGTGTGGCTCAGGTCATAGTGTGCTCTAGTCTGGTAAGAGTGTGAGTGAAGTTATACTGGTGTCAGGGGCCTGGGTTGGGGACATCTGCTGGATGCATATGTTCCCCTCTTCATGTGGCTATTTATGTAAGTTAAAAAAGGTTTCCTACGGTTCTATATTATTTCAAGTCTCAGGATCTATTGATGAATGGGAGGCAGCCATGAGCAGTAGGCAGCTCCCAACATTTGCCACCACATTTGGCCATACTGGGATTGGAAGTAGAGGTGATGGATGGTACTTCTTCTAGCATTTCAATTTCTTCATCTCTGGGTCAGGATAATATATCTGACTGCTAATTAGTGTTTGTCTCTCTTCATTTTTCTTCTTCCTTTTAAGCAGGTTGCTAGGACCTTAGTGAGTCTTGGAATTAGGGATTCAGAAAATTTTGGCTGTGTGAAAAGTAGAAGCTGCTGGAAGTCAATGCTTTTCTTTTTTTGGAGGAACTAAACTAAAAAAACAAGATCATACCTGGTGTTCTCAACAGGGAAGGGAGAGAGGAGGGAGAGGTTTCCAGAAATGGAGGTATTTCATCTTCATCACAAATCCACATTTGGCTTCACAGCAGCACTCTGGAAAGTTGCGGTAGCTCAGTAGGGGCGACCATGTAACAAGCCTGGGGAGATGGGACTCCAGGCGCCAGGAGTCCCAGCCTCAGCAAAGATTCTGGGGCTCTGTATGTGGCATGGAAACAGAGGACCACCGTATCTCAAGGAACCACAATGGGCTTGAGCAATGAGGATGACATTGATAGGCACGATGGGCTAAATGTTAGTCTCTGCCATCATTTTCTTAGTACCACATATTGGCAGTGATGTCTGACTGAATTTCCCTCTAGCCTGGCAGCATGGATGTTTAGAGTTGGACTTACTTTGGTTATAATAAATTAAAAATATATATATTTCCTACAAGCCCAAGTTTTCATACCCACTGAGATTTTATTCTCTCTCATCTCAGAATTGAAGTTAATATTTCTCCTTGTTATATGGAGGAGTTATAGTCAGAATAAAGGTGAAAGTGGAAATTATGAGAGCTGTAACAGGGGCAGGGAGATATCTAGCACCTATATTGTAAGTCTTCTTACAAGTGTGCTAAATAAATAAACCAAATATATACGGTTATTTTTGCTTGACAGGTTCAAGTCAGGAAAGAAAACCAGGAAATATGCTGGCTGCCTTACTCACATGAGGTGACATCACTCACTACTTCTGTGTCCACTCTAATCCTGACGATTACTCTCAGCTAACACACCTGATGAAGGGCCAGCACAGTGGACAACACCAGAAGCCAGTGAATGTCCTCTGAGGTGCCCATTCTAACAGGCTGCCCCAATACTGAACAGTCAGGGAAGGCAGACAATTCAATTATATTTCTTTACGCTCACTGACGTCATTAGGCCTATTGCCTTATTTCCTTTAGGCTGCTCCAGGTTCTTTCAGACATGTGATCTAGGAAATATACCCACCTGATAAATATATGCAGGTGGCAGAAAAGTTCATATCATGTCCCAAGCCCATCAACAGTGACACAGCTTGTCTGGGACTCAGTGCCCTGTGACTGGCACAGAGCAGCCTTCTGTTTCTTAACGACCCCTCCCATTTTCCAAACTGCATGGTGCATAAAGCCTGGATTCAAGCCATTTTCCCCATTAGCACTACCTGTGCATGAATGCCTCACTGCATTCCAAATGTCAAACTCTAATAGGATAATAGGCTTAAACCTAGAGCAGACAGCAAGGCTGATCAAGTGTTGAAGAAGGATTATTAATAAAAATGAGAAAAACGGTATATTTAAGAGAGAGTGTCAAATGAAGAGAACAGTGGGCTGGGATAATGGTTTCCTGCTGTTCGCAGGCATCAGCTGCAAAGGCACAGCGTCTGCTTTCACAACAGACATGGGGATAGTCTGTCTCAAGGAGTAATGAAGATTGCACCTTTCATCACAGGAGGGCAGCAAATTTCCTGAACATTAGCTCCTTGCTTCTCACTGAGTCCCTGAGACAGATGTCACAGAGGGTGGGGAGAGATTCTGGCAGGAGGCTGTATTCTGGAGCTACCAAGAGTGTGGGGTTGGAAGGCAAAGCGGAAAATTAGGGAGATGCAATTTGCTTTGGGACCAGAAAAGACCCAGACAGACTGAAGACAATGAGCACACAGTTGAGCAGAAAAAGCCCCACAAGTGTCAAAGCAAGGGCAAATGAGATTTGTTTATCTGCCATAAGCTTCCAGGGAAATCTAGGGAAAGTTCCTTAACCTCTCTGGTCCTAGAATTACAGGGACAATAGTATCTGTTCTTATGCCCTCAAGTGGTGATTGTGACAAGGTACTATATCTCAAAGTGCTTTCAGTTGGAAAAGTAGATTTCATTCAATAAACATTTATTTAACAATTCATTCAGCAATTTTGCATCCATAATGTGGGAGGCACTATTACCTGGAAGCTATGTGCAACATGGCTTTTGAATCTAAGTGATTACAAGGTAAGAAATGCAATGATAACTCCAAAGTGCAATTTAAATTTAAGAGCTATGAGACTTTAAAGGAAGAAGAGCTCATTTCTGGCTTGGGGCCTAATGGAAAGATGCCCATGAAAATAGGTGGGAGGAAAGCTAAGACTAAGGGCTGGGCAGAAAGGGTGGAGGTTGCATTCCAGGTTCAGGGAATAGAATGAGAAAGACATGGAATGGAAAATGCCTAGTGGTATTCAGGGAGTGGAGAATCCAGTTGTCTGGAGTAAAGGGTAAATAAATATAAGGGAGAGTGAAAGATGAAGCTGGAATACAAAGAAGAAGCATGACTACGAGGATCACTGAGAAAGTAGGAAGTGTGTTTATAGCTAATGAGACCTTTGTCAAAGGAGTCTTTTTAAAAAAACTTTATTTAATTTGACAGTACAGTGTGGATTAGAGTAAAGAAAGGTTGGAATCCCCATTAAGAGGTTTCTGAAACAGCCCAGATATGATACACTAAAGGCTGAATTAGGATGATGATAAGGGAATGAAAAGAAAAAAAGGCAAGAAATGGAAAGAAGGAAAAATTTTCAGGTGTGTATTGGATATAAGAGAGAGAAGAAGGTTAAGAATAGGAAGGAGAGGGGCTAGGAATGACCCTGAAGATTTGGTAGAGTGAGGCTCAGAAGGGCCTTTTGGGCCATCTTATAGTCTTGAACATCATTTGATAGGTACATGGAACCCATGAACTTTCAAGTGAGATGACGATGAGATTCAATTTGTCTTTTAGGAGGATCCCTGTCTAGGCTGGAGTTCAGAAAAACTGGTGGCAGAGAAAACTCAGAAAACTTTATAATCTATTATTTGGATTAAAAAGAATGGGTTGGGATCATGGGCAACAGAGGGAGTTATTTTTCAGTTAGAGTATAGAGGAGAAGAGAAGAGAGAGGAGTTGAAAATGACTCAGTTTCTGTCTGTGGAAAATAGGTGAATGTTGATCTCTTACTAGAAATCGAGAAAAGAGGCAAGGAATGGCTTTGTGGAGAACGGTGATTAATTCAGCTTTGGACATGCTGAATATGAAGTGAGGTTAGGACATCCAGATGAAGGCGTTCAGGAGGTAGCTAGAAATAGAGACCAAGAGTCACTGGAGACACAGGGGATGAAAATAGAAATGTGAGTGAGCAACATAAAAGTATAAATAGAAGCAGATTTTATAGGATGAGAAGAAGACCTAAGGTGAGCTCCTGGGTAACCTAAACCTTTATGAGGCATTTTATAGTCTCTACAGAGCTTTAACAGCCTTTATATCTTTTGACCATTAGAACCTTGTGGGATAGTGGTTAAGTTTTCGTTATAGGCTGGGAGTCCTGGCAAGACAGATGTAAGAAGATGAGGAGTTTCAGTGGCCTCATATCATAGTGATATCCTAACTTACTTCTTGGAGGAAATTTGTCCATTTTTCTTTATCATCTCTTTATTGGTTATGGGTCTTTGGAGGAAACATTGTTCTTTCTACTTTTTCAGCTGAACAGATCACCAGGAGAGAAATTTCTAATAGAAGACAAAGGGCCATGAAGTAGATAGGATATATGTTGTATCAATCAGAAATGCTTTTAGCTGCAGATAACTAACAGAGGTTAAACAAACAGGATTTTCTTTTTCTTCTATAATGAGGAGTCTGGAAATAGGGAAATGAAGGTGTTGGTTCAGCAGTTCAATGATGTTAGGTTGACTGTTTAGAACTCTCTTGGGCTTTATCTAGTGGTTGTTAGATGACTTCCATGCTCCAAACATCATGTCCACTTTTGGTGCAGGAAAAAGGGAGGATGCCACCTACACTGATTTTTTTTTTCTAGTCAGGAAAGCAGAAACCTAATCATAAATGCCACTGAAAATTTTCTCTTACTTCTTATTGGCCAGAACTATGTCCTGTGTTATCTGAGTATTTAAGGAAGTGAATATTTAGCATTTTCCATCTCTATAGTAGAGCCAGTCAAGGAAGAAAGGATTGGGAATGGACATGTGGTTTGCCAATCAGCAGGGTCCACTACTCATATCACATAATTATCTTCCCTGGTCTCAATCATTATATTTATTGTGGTTTAAAACTACAACCATAAAAGTAATAGAGCAATAGAATTAATCCTTACTCATTATGCAGCATTATTTTACTTTTAAAAAGTTTTTTTTTTTCATTTACAAAAGCTTGCATTCTTTCCTTACCACAATTCTAAGATGCTGGTATTCTTTGACAGACAAGGAAATCAAGTCCAGAAATGGTGCAGTGAGTTGCCTAAAGTCATAAAGTTGGTTGGCAGCAGAACTGGGATGATCCGATTCTGGTAACTTGCCCATATGGGTCATGATGAAGACCCAGGTCTCCTGCCCCTCCAGCCCAGAGCGCTTTCCATCGGACCACAAGGCCTTTTGTTCAAGTGCCAAAATGGTTATTATTCCAAGTTCTTTGCACCTTTACAGATGAACTGAAATTTGTGATCTGAGTGTCAGGATGTCCTTCAGGGCTTCCCACACTGTCCTTGGTCATAGATGTGTAGAGACAGTATGAGGTTGGAGAAATACTGTGCCACTGCTGAGGTCCTTTTACTCATTAGTGTAGCAATTCTTCCTCCTGCCTCCTCTTATAGCTGGATAGATGATGTAGACGGAGAGACAAAAACAACTTTATTGAGCATAAACATGAAATAAGGCATCCAGGTAACTTGGTAAGTCGGAGATATTCAGTTGTGAATATACAAAAAAACCACATATATAACTGCGGCCCAATTGCTGGTCACTTGGGTGTCCTGAGACTCTCCAGAGGACCAGAATCACTGTTAATTAAATTTGTTTGCAAATTCCAGACCATGAGTAGTAGGATACCCAGTGTCTTTCTTTATATCTCTTGGAATTCCTGAGGGAGGGACATATATTTCCTAGTGACATCTTGTTCTGTTTTTTTCTTCTTTTGCTTAATTATTTCAGTTTATGGTTTACTTCACCAAAATGAATATGTATGTACCAAACAGTATGTAATTCTATTATGAATCTTATCACTTTGTGCTGGTTGCTGCTCTAATTCTTTCATTTTCTTAAAATATTACCTATAGAGGCTGTGTATGTTTCAGGCTTCATCTAAGCTTTGGCCATTTCTAATTAGATGCTGAAATAATTTCTAATTGGAATGTTCTAATTAGAATATACTTTAAAACAAATGCTTCGGTGCCCTGGAGGGAACAACCAGGGATGGGACTGGGGTGGAGCCAGTGCAACACGACTTTGAGAGCAAGTGCCCCCTGAAATTTTGCACCCTGGGTGCTTCTCTTAACCTCACCCTACTCTGGCTTTGGGAATGACATCCCATTACAGAAAAGCCAACAACTTAAGACTGAATAATAAACCTTCCTGTTCTTTAAATTTCCAATCTATTCATCCTCAGAATGACATTGATCATCTCTTGTACAGAGGCTGGACTACTTCTCTCTCAGCTCCTCTCTCTCTCTGGGGCTCATTTCTCATTATCCTTTAGAAAACTGTCCCTCTTCCTCACCCCTCTCCTCTTATTTCACTTTAGCTCATCTAGGCCATGCCCCGAAGGACTTCATCCTTCATTTATGAGAGGCCATCAAGATTTTTGGCTAAACAAAGACCTTGTTCTACCGAAGAAGAGCTCTGCTGCATCCTATAATTGCAGACGGTTGATCTACAGAGAAATGGTTGAGCAAAGTATCTGGACAATGTCTCTGTAGATGATAAAGTTCTGGAGCCTGCTGACCAGACTTTGAAGGGGACCTTCTCACTGAGAAGTAATGTAGTGAGGTGGACAGACTCTCAACCTTGAAGCTGGCTAGCTTGGGGTTGTGGAGCTAAGTATATGCTTGCAACTTATATGCTATATGAATTACGGCCAGTCTCTTAACTGCCTTGAGTCTTAGTTTGAGATCCTATGAGATATTATCTCTGAAGTTGTTTTTTAAACTATACAGTTCTTGAAATGCTATTGTCATTGTAACAACAAAAATAAAGACAGGCTCTGGAACATTTGTTAAAGCACATTTCTTATTGTGTAGGCACAGTTTGTGTGGCTGGAGTGGTGTGACCTGGTCTGAGATGAGGGTACCTGGGATGTGGTGGGCAGCAAAGTCTTCCTCCAATGGAAAGGATGCCATTTTTTCTGCCAAATGACTCACCACAGGAAGTGGTCCCTCAGAGCTGCTCTCTCAGGAGTATCAATTAGGAGGGAGCTAAAGTGGCAAGTCCAATTAATGATTAATTGCCAAAAGTGCTAGAAGAATTTCAACCAGACTCCTAATGATCACTTAAGAGGCCATTTGGTACACATATATGAGGCTGTGGAGCAGCCAGAGGAAAACACACAAAAACCTCTTATCTCTTGGGGATCTCTAATTCAAGGGTATTTTGAAAGCATCCCTTGATTGGGAGTCTGTTGAGATATGGCTATAGAAATAATGCTCAGGACTCCCTCTGTTTGTGTCCTGTGTAAGGATTTCATTTTCAGTGTCAGCGAAAGAGCAGGGTACAATTCTATGCAGTATTCAGTACAAGTTTAGTGCTGGGGAAAATGGTTGTTACATGGCTCTGTTATTTTCTTTTTGTTTATGAATAGGTATCAATATACTTTAAAACACATGTTTTGCCCACTGTGATATTTCTTCTTTACTGACTGATTAAAAACAAGGAAAATTCTAGTTAAAAGACCTGTATTACAGGAAATGAACCCCGATGGATGAAGCAAATACGTTTGTTGGGAGTTATGGTGGGAACAGGGCTTCTTGAGTGATGGGGGTATTCTTCATATTCCAGGAACACTGGAAACCATCTACATCTTCCTTCAAGAAGAAAAGCCTTGGTGAACAGTGGCTTGCTGAAATAAGGAAAAAACTTTTCATCATTCTACTTTTATTTTGGAAGATTCAAATTAGAAATGATTGGAAGTATTATTTCTTGAATAATAAAAATACACATTTTATTTAATTCATAACAAATGGGAAAAAAGTGAAGTGAACTAAAATCCTGAATTGAGAAAGTGAGACAATATTAACCTTTTAGTTTAATGTTTCTTAACAGTAATACTTGAATATCAGCTTCTTATTTTGTTTTTCTTAATGCAAAATAAGTCTTTTTTCTCTGTTGTTTGGGAAAACCTATTGGCCTGTTTGCAAGGAAGAATACTGGTATCTGCTCTAAATATTGCCAAGTCCAAAGGCAGTAAGGTGGCAAATTCCCTTTTGTGGTTCAGGACTTAATAAGTGAGGCAAAATTCTTTTTATCATCCATGGGGAATTGAAGTGTAAATTTTTAAAAATCACAGTAGCAAAAGAGTCAAATGCATTTTTCATGGTCAGCCCTGCTTTATAATTAGGTTGCTATACTTCAGTTACATTACATTTTCAATAAGTTGGACTGAATTTTAGGGCATTGGTACAATCTATCAGAAGGTGCTTGAAGCTGTGATTCAGTGAAATGCCTGCATATGGAGGAATTACAAATGCTTCTAGAACCAAGTCCTGGTGACTTGAGAATATTATATCATGTTTTACTGCAAATATTGATCTCAGCGTATTACAATATCTGTAATTCACTTTAAATACTTCAGCATGGACTGGATAACATTAGGAATGTGTGTGAGTTAGGTTAAGTCACATTTTAGGGCCAACTAGTTGACCTGATTGGAAATTCATGTTCCAGGAGTGTTCAGTTAGCAATTCATCAGAAAGGCCATACTCCAGATAGGGTTACTGGGGACTTCTGTTGTATTTACTTTTGACCAACCCCAGAGACTTTGCTGAATAGCATAATACATATTAGGAATGAGTTTTAGCAGGTGAAATTAGTGGCTTAGCATAGTAGATATTTGAAAGGGGCTCAGATTGGTAAAATTAGTGTTATTCAAGAAGTATGGGTCAATTAAAATATTTTAGGGACACTTTTCACCTTTGTACAAAAAAAAATACAAAAATCTAACAAGCCCTTTAGTCTGAACTTTTAGGGATGTCTCATTACTTGATACTTCTAGTATAGGAATTGACATTTTTTCCTATAAACAACCAGATAGTAAATTCTTTATGCTTTACCAGTCATCCGGTCTCTGTTCCAACTGCTCAACTCTGCCTTTATCTCATGAAAGCAGTCATAAACAATATGTGAAAGAATGGACATGGCTGTTTTCCAGTTGAATATTATTTACAAAACAGGGCAGGGCCAGATTTGGCCTAGGGACAGAAGTTTGCTGACCCCTGCTCTAGACTATTGTTTCATCTGCCCCAGGTGAATCTTTCAGGCTAAATCGGATCACCTTAATTAATGAAGTCCTGGGATGTCAGTGAATAAATAGAGTACATTGTATACACGATTTTGTGATTATTTGCTAATAAATACTATCTGCGATCATATCCAGTTATAGACTTGTTCCCATGTATGCTCATAGTAGGGAATTAGATAAACTTTATACATCTAAAAATTGTTGTTTGCTTCACTGACCTACCAACTAATGGTTGCATAGACCATATTGGCCTAGGCCATGACCTTGGGCAAGATCAGGATGCTCCTTTTAGATGGTGGCTCCACTACCACAATAATTCCTGATCATGTGGTCACGTGGTGGGTGTTCAATGCAGATTTGTTGGACTAGTGAATGAATTGATTTCTGCTTGGCAGTTTGAGGTGGGCTATTTCTTAGAAACCTGATGTGCTTAGCATTTAACTATCAGTGTAAGCATGGGAATTAGGTAGACATACATATTAAAAATTGTGCAAATTTGCAGTATCATTTGTAGAGATGTTAGGTCATAAATTTGATACTGTCTGATTAAAGTCTGCTTCACATTAGGTTGCATGGAGTAGAAAAATAAAACAAAAGATTATGAGCATTGTGCACAAATCATTTTTATGCCCCACATTACTTAATTTAGTCAATATGACTTGGAGATAAAATTTTAATTTTTTCAGTGAGCTAACCCTCCTTGTAGATAATCCACTAAAGGTAATTGAGATAACCAATTGCTGACTGTAATAGGTTGAATAGGCTGACTGCTCTTTTTTTTCTCATTCAGCTTTTCTTCTCCCTGCCTTCCTCTATAACTTTGCCCACTGTAATGAGAGTTTTCTTATTTTAATATCTGTTTTGTCATTTACAAATCAAGCAAATGTTTTTAAAGCAATTCTTATGTTCACAGAGCTGTGCTAGTTGCCCTGAAGGCACAGAGACAGAAAAGGCATAGTACCTGATCTTAAGGTGAGGTAGAGGAAATGAGGGAAGGCTTTTTCTTTTGGGGAAAATCATGAAATGCTTTATTTGATCTGGACCTTCAAGGTGTCAACAAATAGGATTTTGATGGATGGTAAGGGCTTGCTGATAGAGAGAGCTGGATAAATTGAGCTTTAGACGTGGGAAAGTTCTGAGTATATTTGCATAATGGTACATAGTCTAAGGTCAAGTCTTGAGAGGGTGCCATTTTCTTGGGCACTTGAGAGTTGTGAGGGATAAAGCAAGGAAGATTGGGGGTTTGGATTATTACTACACCATGATAAGCATGTTGGGAGGGCAGAAGAGAATACCATTACCCAAAACGAAATGCTTAACAAGGAGATGCAGTTTGAGTTTTGATGCTTGCTGTTCTGTTCTGGGAGGGCAAAAGCCAGGGTTATGCATGATATTGAGTGGTGACCTGGAGTGAAGTGAAAGCTGTACCAATAAAGTGGCCCCACCTCTAGAATTAAGGAGCTAGTTTGAGAAAGCCTTGAGAGAGAATGAGCTGGGATACTGGTAGATTGCCGGGACTCAGTCTCTGTTCCCCTGCCTTTTTCCAGCCCCTTACTAGCTGAGGCTGATGAGGTGTAGCCAATTTCCTTAACAGTATTTCTTACTTGCTTGAGAATCTTCTAGGGTTCTTTTAAAAATGCAGACACTTCTTAGGTCCACTCTAAATCTACTTAGTCAGAGTTCCAGTGTGGGATCCAGGAATGCTCATTTAACAAGCTTACCAGTTGATTCTTATGGACCCCAAATTATTAAAATCCGTGCTAGGTAGAAGATATAAGGTGAAGAATTTGTTGATATTTCTAGTCAGTTTCACTAAATTCACTGAGAATGTTCTAGGCATTATTCTAGGAGCTGAGAATATAAGAAGAGCAAGGCTTGGCTCTAGTTTTCAAGGAGCTTATGGTTTCATGAAGAAAGTAGATATGTAAATACATAACTGAAATAATGTAGTCAAGGTGTATACGAGGGAAAGAAAAGCTACAGAAGATAATTTAAATCTGTATGGGAGAGTCAGGAAGGCTTTCCAGAAGTGATGATTTTTAAACTGGGTGGGTTTTGAAGGATGAATAGGAGTTTGTAGAGAGGATGAGGGAGAAGGATACAGAAGCTTCAAACTGTATGGTGTGTCCAGAAAACTGATGAGCAGAAAGCACAAAAAAGCAGAACGGTAGTGTTAACTGAATAGCTTGGTTAAGTAGAAGGAAATTATTCTATGGTTGAAGAAAGCATAGAGATAAGGATGAACACAGTACACTAATAGACATTAATTGCCACTAATACATGTAATCACATGCATGTTACAGATGCTCATTCGGATGTTTCCATTTGTGGTCTGCATGCATGACTGGCCAAACCTGTGTTTGGGGAGATAAAGGGAGTTTTGCTAATCTCTTCTTAATTAATCGTCATTCCTTTACCTTCTTTCTTTCCACTTTATCTATTAGAGATGAATTTAACCTAACCATCAATCTAACCTAAGCAGGGATTATGATGTGGTTAGTTCTCATCACCAGATCACAATTAACCTGTGTCTGTTTGCTGGTTTTGGTGTCCACATTCACTACACAGACAAGTTTTCTTCTTCCGGTTTTATTACGGCTATGGTCACAAAGATCTGAAAACAGAAACTCTTGTCACAGTAGGAGATGATGAGCCAGTTGAGATGGGCAGTGGTGGATGAAGTAAGGCCTTTCACACTATGCTGAGGAGTTTGAGTTTTAATCTGTAGGTGAAAAGGAGCCAGTGAAGAGTTCTGCTTACAGATTTCTGGGTACATTGGTGTAGGGTGCAGTATGATCTTGGGAGTCAGACTACTTGACTTTGAGTCTTGGCTTTACCATTTACCTTGGTGTGACCGTGGCAAGTCATTTAATCTTTCTGTGCCTTTTGTAAAATAATGATAATAATAGTACCTCTTCCTTTGTGTTTGCTGTGAAGATTAAATAAAATAATACACAGAATAAGCTAGAATTCTGCCTAGGTCAGTAAATATTAGGATTAATGTACTTTATACACACATGCATATATTCTTCAGTGGTATATATATTCACATATATAAACAATTTAATCCTTATAATGATATTGGGGCAGGGCTATGTTATATAACTCCAGGGGGCTCAAAATAAGTAAGTAATCTGAGCAAGGGGCAAAGCCAGGCCTAGCAATAAAGCCACTTGGCTGCTGGTACTTTGCTTTTTCTACCATTGCTGCCTCAGCAACAAGATCTGTTCTCCTCAAAGCCAGCTCTAAATATGTTTAAGCCATGGCATGTTCTGACATTCTTTTAGTTGAACACATTAGTGGCCACTAGGGGTAATATCAAAGCAAAGACTTCTTTTCAGCACATGTGGATGGGTACTTATTAAAACATTTTCAAGAGAGAGGAGTCTCTCTCTCTCTCCCTCTCTCTCTCTTTATATATATATAAAATACATATATATATATACATATATATATGTATATATATATGTATATAAAATATTCCCCCACTCCTGTTAAAATACCTTGGGTTTTGGAAGATTTTGTTCACATTTCAAATCTCTTCCTGGGCTGCTATTCTGGGTGGTCAAGTGAAAGAATGTTACATTTTAGGTTTGCTGCTTAATGATGTTGTTCAAAGGAAGCTATTGTAGGTGATTGGAGTATGTGAACCCACAGGCAGGGTGCATTTTAATTTCCATTTAAAGTGGGGAGCAAGTCTGTAGGGAGCCAGCCTGACCTCATTTAGCTGAGGAAACGTAGGTATGTGCATAGCTAATAATGGAAGTATCTTACATTTGTAAAGGGTTTTATGCTTTGAAAAATTCTTTGACACACTATATTACATTTTGTTCCTCCCAATGTTTCCAAGAGGAGGCCAGAATTATTATCCCCTTTTGGGGTACATGGAAAATGAGACTCAGAGAAATGCAGAAGTGTGCTTAACATCACTCGTAAACCCACAATCACTTTGGCACAATTACAGCTCTGGAGATCACTTTTGCTGCTGTTTCTGTTAAAGTGAAACCACCCAAGAGATAGGGTGGAATCCTTCTTTTAGAGTTAAAATTAAGTTGTTATTATACTAGATATCACTTCTGAATGTACTGGATTCATAGTCCAATTAGGCAAAACATTTCACCTCTCTGGATCTTAAAACCCTCTTTCAAAGACTCTCAAAGGAGCCTAAATTTCTTCCATGTCTTAAAATTGTATGATTGATTCCTTTAGCTGTTTACTTTCTGGAACATTCTGTTACATGGTTCCTTACTCAACTTCCAGGGAAGGACAAGGGCATTTTAATTTACTTCCCAGGAGTGGTTTGGCTATTTTGGATTTTGTAAGCGTGTCTAAAATCCCTTAAGACTATTTTCCTTTATTTCAAGGATTGGGGGTAAAATTACCTCAACCGATGAGGTCCATCTTTTTTCTTTGTAATATGAGTAAACAGAAGCATAGGTATGCTACTGTGCTATTAAAAGTGTTTTCAAATTAATTGGCAGAGATATTTGTAGGTATAAAGATGGGAAGGAATAATGGAAAGATAGAAGAAAGGAAGAAGGAAAAAATTGGCTGTTCTAGTGAAAGTTATAAAATGTAAAATATGTATATTAGAAAAGAAAAAGGCATTGACAAGGTACAGAAGCAGAGAGTATTAGAATCGAGAGGCCTCTAAAATTCATGACGTTAGCCTTCTCATTTTATAGGCGTGGATAGAAAGGTTAAATAACTTAAAGTTACATGATAGGTAATGGCAGTTCCAGAACTGGGAAAAATGAAAAGCCAATATTTGAATGTCCATTATGTCAAAGGTTTTAAAAATGTTATCTCTCAGCGTTATGGGTTAAATTGTAGTCTCACCAGACCCAATTTCTGTGTTGAGGTCCTAATCCCTGGTGCCTCAGTATGTGACCTTACTTAGAGATGACCTTTACAGAGGTCATCAAGTTAAGGCAAGGATTAGGGTGGGTCATAACCTAATGGGATTGGTGTCCTTATGAAAAAGGGAAATTTTGACACAGACTTGCATACAGAGAGGATGCCATGTGAACATAAAGGTAGCCACCTACAAGCCAAGGAGAGAGGCCTGGGACATATCCTTTCCTCATTGCTCTCTGAAGGAATCCAGCCTGCCAACACCTTGATGTCAGACTTCCAGGCTCCAGAACTGTGAGACAATAAATTTCATTGTTTAAGCTACCCAATTTGTGATACTTGGTTATCACAGCCATAATAAAAAGTACACTCAACAATTCTATTAGGCAGGAATCGTTTTCCCTATCTTGTAGGTAAGGGGACTAAATGGTGTTAAATTGGGGAGTTGGGATTACAAACGAGGTGTGTTGGATTTTAAGGTCCACACCTCTGCTGTGTGATGTGGCTCTGCTGGGAGGAGGAGGGTTTACAAGGCAAATGGCCTTCCTTATTCCTCCTTTGTCCTCTAGTATTTTGGCATAAAATTGCCCATTTAAGGCCTCGAAGCATTTAATGACCACTTGGCTTTTTTCATAATTGAATCATGTAGTTTTTCTATCTTTCTTTTTAAAGAGAGAGTTTTCTCCCCTAAGTGTTTTTATCTGTGATAATAGGTAGGCCCTAAGATATAGATAGATAAGCCCTTAGCTTTAGCAGTTGGAGAATTTAAACACTTCAGTGTATCAAGTGGTTTGTTTCACTTTGAACCCAAATACCTACAGTGGCAGCTAGAAATAGTATAATCAATCAAGTGTCAGGTCACGGTTGTGAAGAAGACACAGTTTCTTTTCAACACTAGGAAGCCACTGTGAACGGGGCTAAACTGTGAGGTTAGGAGGCCCACCGGAGTGATATTAAGCAGGGTTAAAAGCTGCTTCGGTGAAGAAGCTGTGTGTCTGTACCTAGGTGGTTCCACTTCTTTAAACAGTTCCAAAAATAGTTTCTCTCAACGGTGGTGCATAAACTCTTGTAGTTTGTTTTCAGAATTGGGAAACTATTTTGTGGAAAAATTATGTTGTGTAGAATCATGTTTTGTTGAAAAAGCATATTTAAACACTTAAAAATTTTTTAATTTGTGTTTTAGAATCTCTAAACTTTAGCTTCCTCACTATGAAATGTAAAATCTGCCCTATTTGAGTTGTTGTAAAGATGAAATGAGATGTGTGTTGGGCGTTTGGAAAGAAGAAAGCCCTGCACTAAAGTAAATAAAAGTGTTTAACCAGACTATAGCTTTATCCAGCTAATCAATAAAATATGCCTACAATCCATTTATTCAGAAGTTATAGCTAAGGCTCTTTCCTCTTATTTTGGAGTCTGGAGAGAGTGTATTTGTGTATGGCATACCTTGACACTTTGGGGAAAAAGTGCTAAGTGAATTCAAGGTCTTGGTGTTATTAACTGGTATGTTCTTCCTCTCATACTTGATAAATGACTTTCAGCTACATCTAAAGGTTTTCACACTATTTGTTTTTGTGTTTCTGGTTCTACCGAGTCTGACTTGACTCGCACTGGCCACAGTCCAAGGTTTGAGTTAAAAAAAAAGTTAAGACAAGTAGCTGTGTCATACTCATAGTGCCAAACCCAATCACATACCACAATCTCTCACTGTTCTCTCTTCTAGCCACCAGGATGGATTTATGGGAGTCAAGGGGAAAGAAAAGAGAAAGGTCATAGGAAATTTTGGGAAACTTGATGGGAGAAGGTGGCAGAATGTGTGCTGAAGTGGAGAATGTGGAATTGCAATATAAGGTAGTGGTTCAGATTGTGGTTCTGGAGACAGATTTCCTGGATTTGAATTCCAGTTCACTTCTTTTGCCTCAGTTTCCTCATCCATAAAATGTGAAAGTGGAAAGTGTGATGATGAAACAAGTTACAAATGTAAGCCACTGAGGCCAGTGCTAGCACATAGCAGTGCTCAGTGCTAGCTGTTCTTACTCTCTTCTTGTCATCCTCTGTTTGTGTGTCTTCTCCTCCATTTGATTGTGAGCTCCTTGAGGAGCCTCCAGTGCGCCTTATTTATCTTTCTGTCTTCTAACATGAGCATTGTTGACTGTGCGAGCCATAATAGTTATAAGACTATTGTTTACCTTCACTCTCTCGGCCCCATCTGACACTACCACCATTGAGAATAATGTGGACATGAGTTGAAGGGGTTTGTTAGGTCAGAAGATGACAGGGGGGAGGGTGGATAATGGCTTCATTTTTGAAACTTTTTGATTTTAAGTGTAGACAGGACATACAAATATAATGGATCATGGAAAGCACCTCAGCATGGACAGCAGGAGTTTTGAAAGAGTACAAAGACGCTTTGGAGGTTTGTTGCTATTTAGAAGGTGTAGCAAGTGTCTGCCTAGAAAAAAGTGGCTGACTATAAATTTTTCCTTGAAGGAGCAACATCAAGGGTGAGGTCACTCTGTTACAGATATCGAGCAGCTCATTTGTTATTGAGGTCGTGCACTGTCCAGCCTTGTGTGGCCTTGCCTTTGCCTCGCTCCCATCGTTCCTCTCCCTCATGTCAAGGTTGTGGGTATCATACCAGTCCCATCCTAAGGGAGGAATCATTTGTCCTTATACTTCCTAGCTTTCACTCCCTTCATATCTCACGTTGATCAAGACAAAGTAAGCACTTCATAAATACTGGCTGAATTTAGTTCCTGCCTCCTTTCCTTCTGCCCTCTTTTTCCTGAAGCCAACCAGGTCAAACTTGGATACACAAAGTTTTGAGGCTCATACATTTCAACACATTTGCTAAGGTCACAAATGAATTATTAGATCAGCTCATGTGCTATGAGGAATAGTAAATAAGCATATAATTCAGTGGTTTTTATACCCACAGTGGATTTACATTTTCCCAGCTCTCAGTTTTGAAGCCTTATTGATCTGTAACAGGAAACAGAGGACTATTATCATAAATCCAGTAGAATACAGGGTCCTGCAAATAGATTCAGTGGTGTGATCTTATATGCTGTAAACACCAGCAGAGTCCTAGGGAGGCTGGACTTAGGAGCTGAGGGCTGGCTGGGCTGCTTAGTGGGGACAGTCCCCTCCTCTGCTGTCACTACTGGATCTACCAAGAGGTAGTGAGGCTCACGTTCCGTGGATTTCTGTGTCTGTCTCCTCACTTCATAGAGGATTTTATGAAAATGGTTTATTGGAGGGTAGATTCTAGTTGTCCTCTAGAAATTATATTTTTAAAACTGGGGCTGCAAGATTTGTTTTGTAGAAAGATTGATAAAACTAAAATATTAATGAGTGTGTGTGTGTGTGTGTGTGTGTGTGTGTGTGTGTGGTGGCGGGTATGCCAGGGAAGGCTCAGGAAAGGTTAAGAACCAGCTGGGCCAGTTCTGTGTTCAAGACAAAAACAAGAGAAGAACAATTTACCCTGGAAGGGTAGGCGGGAAACCTCCGTCCTGCACCTTTGGCTCTTTTCGGTGGCAGGACATAGCCTGCCCCTTTGGCGTACCATATCTAGTGGATTAGGTTGTGGGCATTTACTTTTTCTGCCTTGTGGAAAAATTCCTGAGAGGCAGAGCTGTGCTAAGCAGTACTTTATCAGTTGTGTGCGTTTTTGCACAAAGCAGGGGACCATGGATATCCCTGTATATGTGAGCAGGTGTAACAGTGAACAGTGTAACTCCATGTAAGGCAGCAATCAGTTTTTAACTAAGCTGAAGGAACATTTATTCTAAGATGCAGAAAGTATTCATAGCAACATTTCCCAGTGTGAGTTCCACATAAGACTAGTCTCCCAAAATGCATAAAAGTGTATGTGTTGGGGGAGAAGTCAGGTTGGAGCTCTGTGGTTTAAAATGTTTGGGAAATGGCTGCGAACCATACCCTCCTCTTGGAAATTCACAGTGTGGACCAACTTCTGAAAGGCTCTGAGAAGTCCTTGAGTAAAGGCACCTACCTAACTTTGTTTAGTCCAGTGTTTCCCAAACATATTTTACTTTGAAATACTTTTACTTTTTTTCATAATACCAATTAACACTCTGGATAAAGATGTTTCTTGTCACATGCTTTTGAAAGTGCTGTGTTAAAGTATAAGCCTTTGGGCTAGTGTGGAAAGAATTATTTTAAATTGTACCGAATCTGGCAATTCCTTTTTTCTTCCTATCAAAACCTAGAGAAGCCTACAAAATGCCTTGAAACCCAGTAATGCACAAAAGACAATGTTTTATAGTAGGCTATTTTTGCAGAATGAGCATGAGGCAATAAATTTGTCTCAGGGTTTCTGCATTGGTACTGAATCTGTGTAGAAGCAAATAGAACAAGAGCTAGTTTGAGTTGAAAAACTGTAGTACAGACTGAACTCTGAACTGCTGCATATGTAACAGGCTTTTGAGGCTTCTCTGTAGCCACTCGGCAGGTGTTTACTAATTACCTACTAGTTTCCAACACTGTGCCAAGCTCTGAGGATGCAGTTCTGAAAAAGACACAGCTTCTGCTTTCAGGTCTACGGAGGAAGACCTGAAAGCACATGGGCAATGCAATGTCAACATGAGGCACTCTGTGATGGGGGAAGCAGAGCAGGGTGGGGAACCACAGAGGAGAAGCACTCAGTCAAGCCTTGTTGGGACAGCAAAGTTTCCCAAAAGAAGGTGGCGGCCAAGTAAAAAGGTGAAGGATGGAAGGGCACTGGGAAGAGTGTCTTGGGCAGAGGCGATGGCTTGTGAAAAGCTTGGAGGAGAGTAAATTTGGCATGCTTGGAGAACTTAGAGTGGATGAGAGGGGCTAGAATGCTGTGCTTGAGGTACAGGAGTGACTGGAGGAGGGGGTGCTACCCAAGGGGCTGCCGGACCACCATGGGCCCTGACTACCACACTGAAGGGAGTCTTTTATCTCTGTGTAATCACAGAGCACCAAGGACTGGTAGGAAAAGTTGAGCAGCCTGGTGGGGACATCTTGCCATGTGGACAACTGAGGAAAAGGAACTGGATCAATGGATAACTTAGTACTAAATAAAAGAAGAGAAAGTTCTGAGTAAAAGTATCTTTCTAAATCCATCAGTCTATGAATTTCACTGACACTCTAGTGAAGAGAATTAGCAATTAGGTCGGAAGCACCCCAGAGTCATACTATTGGGTGGTTTACGTGAGTGTACACTTCTTTATGTTTCCACATTATTTGTTACCGGACTTTATGTTATTTATTACAGAGTTTGTATTAATGTGTTTTCAGCTAGTCCTTGTTCATCTACTCTTTTATTCTATAAGTATTTATTGAGTGTCTGGCAGTGCCGAGTACTGAGGATATAATACATGACAAAACTATTACAATCTGCTCTATAGTTTAGAGTGGGAGAAGGACATTACTCAATTAATAATACTAACAAACCTAAAATTATAACTGTGATAAGTGCCATGAAGGAGAAGTACATGGTGTAATGAGTTCATAGCTTTGAGGGTCAGGAAAGGCTTACTTGACAAGGTGGGCTTTAAGCTGACAGCTGAAGAATGAACAAGGGTTAACTAGGCATACAGCAGGAGAGAACAAATAATATCTATAGCAGGTGAGAGCATGGCGCATTTAAAGAACTGAAGGAACCAGTGTGGCTCTAGCCCACAGTGTGAGGGGATGTGGTGGGGCAATAGAGACTGGGAGTTAAGTTTTGTGTTAAGGAATTTCCTTTTGTTCCAAGAGCAATGTTATACCTTTGGAGAGTTTTAAATAAGAGGCTACATCATCAGATTTGTGTTTAGAAAAGATTATGCTGGTTGCATTGTAGAGACTATATTAGAGGGAGTAAGAGTGGATGTGGGTGTAGACTTGGCTACCATGAGAATCTAGGTTAAAGATAGTGGTGCCTTGGACTAGGGTGGTACTAGTGGAGGTAGAGAAATAAAAGAATTCAAGAGCCATTTAGGAAGTAGGCTTTTTTAGACATTGTGATATATTGTGTATGGAGCAGTGAGAAAAAGTAAGTCATATTTTGTGCAACCTAGATAGAGAATATTGGATTAGATTTTAGGGTCAGGATCATACAAACAGTTTTGGTCATATTGATGTGGAGCTGAAAGAAAGGCTCTGGAATGAGATATAATTTGGGAGCAATGGCATTTAGGGAGTGATTGATGCCATGGTGTACATGAGGAGTCTTGGGGAGAGAGTAAAGAGTGAGGAGGGATGGAGCTAAGGAAAGCCTTGAGATGTTCCAGTCCTTCAGAGGAGCCTGAGAAGAACCAGCCAGGGAATTAGGAGAAAAATCAGGAACATGAAGCATGAAAGGAAGGGAAGAGATTCTTATAAGAGGGAAGATGTGGTCATCAGCACCAAATTGCTATGGAAATGTTGAATATGATGAGGAATGAAAATGAAAATGCGATTTAGTAACATGGAGGTGATTATTGGCCTTAGTAAGAATTGTTTTGTTAGAAAGGAGAGGTGGGTGCCTGAATGAAAGAGCTTTTATAAAGTCCATAGGAAGGACTCCTTCATGTATTGCAATACAGAGGTAAGTAAACTGGATGGATTCAACAGCTGTGTGTATTCCCAGGTAGACAGTGTCTCTTATAGAATGGTATGGAAACAAGCCCTTTCCTGTGGGTGACATGTCACACACACACACACACACACACACACACACACACACACTCTGAATGTACTGTATTTTAAGTACTCTGAGGGTGGGGTCGTGGCTACCTTATGTCTGTCTCATCTTTGACTAGAGGGTGCTCAATACATAGTTGTTAAATTAGTATATTTAAAAGTTTTTATAAAACATTAAAATTCTGAAAGCATGTCATTAAAATTTTCCTATGTTGAGTGAAATAGAAGAATTATAAGACTTTATATTGTTAAAAAATTTCTCTACCTTTATCCCTTAGAGAAACTGAAAAAGAAATAGAAATGTCCCATTTTTTCCCCAGAAGGCTGTAGCTGATTAGCTTTGGTAGGTATTGAATGCCTTCAAAATTCCTGCTAAGGTTGAACTACTTGAATGTAATTTATCCTTTGTTTATCCTCTTGGGCAATGAGAATAAGAATTTGTCTTCAACTTATATTACCCCCACTTTATTGAACCACTCTGCAAAAATTGAAGCATGATTTACAGTAATGTTTCATAACAGCCAGTCTTAATAAAATGGGTAAAGATTTTGCAGGCTCTTCAAAGGCAAGGCTCTAAATTTTTTGGGAAAAAAAGGATATTATGAATTGGAATTTATAAAAGAACTGTGTTAAATTCAGTTATCAGACACAAGGGCTCTCTGTTTGCTTATATTTCTGCCAATTGTGTAAAAAAAGCATTAAATACTTCATGCTTATTTAAAGTCATTTTAATCTTATGTGGCCATTGATAGTTGCTTTGTAGAATGCCATAGAATTTCAGAAGAAGCACCTATATTGTTTCATTCTCTAGGGCAGTAGTTTTCCTAATATGGTCTTGAGACTAACAGTTCTCTTGGGATTTGTGAGGATGTAAATTCTGTGGCTCTGCCCAGACCTACAAAACTCAGGGGCTTGGGCCCAGTGATCTGTGTTCCGACCAGCACTGCTAATGCATGCACAAGTTTGAGAGGCACTGCCCTTAAGGTAGCAATATCTTGGTGTATGTGTACATATGCATGTGTGTATGTGTTGACATCCCAGAATCAACCTTCAAATAAATGTCAAAAGCTGTATCAAAGGTAGAAGCAAAATTAGAATATTTCACCTCCCTATAAATGTATGCCCAGCTTACTTCTGGCTCCTTCTGGCTATGCTGGCCTGGACCATCCCTTGGATCTGTCATTCAAGGATCCCAAGAGCAGCACTGTTGATGATTCAGTCTTTGTTACACCAACTGGGAGGAATGGAGATCACTTCTTTTAAGGTTCCATTTGAAGAACATTTACCAGAAGCCAGGCACTGAGCTAAGCACTTTATATTAAATATTTTTAGCCTCAAAACAACCCTATGAGTAGGTATTTTAGTCTCCATATCACAGATGAGGACACTGAAGCTCAGAGAGATTTAAGACACACTTAGGGTGACTCAGATGGTCAGCAGCAGACACAGCCCACATGTTTAGCTGGCATATCCTGCCTGTAGTGGATGGCCACCCTCAGCAAAAGGGCTTTCCTGTCAGCTGTTCCTGTCAGTTTACGCCTTGGAACCCCAGGGCTCCAGGCTTCCTTTCCTAACTGTGGTTGTTGGAGCTTTTGATTGGATAATTCCATAAACTGAGCTAATGGAGCATTAGCAGGATACATGAAGGTGTTTTTGAGAATTTTGATGAAGCAGAAAAGGAGGAACATGAACATGAGAGACGTGCTGTTAGAAACTGGAGGAAAAGGGGTCCTTGTCATATAGTGGCAGAAAGCTCAGCAGACTTGCGTTCTTCAGGTTCGTGGAAAGCAGAATCAGCAAGTGATGAAAATGTACGTGTAGCTGAGGAGCTTTCGAACAGAGCATTGGCCACAAACCCTTCTTGCTGCTCATGGTAAAACGTGAGAGGAAATAGAAAGTTAGGGTGGAAATTTTAAACAAAAAGGAGCCAAGAATTGATGTTTTGGGAGATTCTCGGCTTCTTTGAATTGCAAAAGATGCCAAAATTAAGAAATTAGTGACAGAAAATTGTATTTTAGAGAAAAAAGTGAGACTATGCCTGGATAAACTTTGGCTGATACCTCAGGAAGATCAAAAGATCAGAATATTTAGTCCTATAAGAGGCTCTTTGAAGAGATTACATCTCTTCAGAGATTGAGTAGGACTGTCTTAGTTTTCTGGGATTACCGACTATACTTATAAACCAGGGGTAAGAAATTTGGGTGGTTTTCTAGTTTTTTTGTTTGTTTTATTTTATTTTTTTTTGTTGTTGACAGGACCCTCCTCCATTGCAATACAGAAATACATTCTCTTTAATCAATGGTGCCTTTTAGGGGTTTGGGTTTGGAATGAGTTTGTGTGTGTGCAGATTGTCTCTTTCTTTGCTGTGGGACCCTTAATTTCCAAATGGTACCACAGCAAGCCCTGCCCCCAGAGTGGTGTCTCTTGGTCCTGTGATTTGCCAGATGCCAGTTTTACCCAACTAACACCTGTTTCCTATATGTTTCTGTGGCAGCCTGACCTGGCCTGGCCATTTCCTGCTTGAACAAGTTTGTTCCCGACTGCCCTCCCTGCACCTCAAGGACTCTCTGGCTAACATCAATTTTTTCATAGCTTACCAACCAACTAATGTTCTTTATATCTGTAGCTGTGTAGGAATGACAGGACTGTATAAAACTGCCTGTTATATTACAATTGGGGCTCAGCCTTTGGTAAGAATCCGTTAAACCGGTACCGGCATCAATAAATGCTGCTTCCTGCTGGTAGCCTCAGTGTCCCGTCTCTCCATTTGAGAATCCCACGACATTTCCACATAGGCTGGACTTTCATCTTCTGGGGTTTATTTTTTCTAGTACCCACCACTCATAGGTCCTCTCTCCATTTCCTTCCCCTACTCTTTCCCTCTTTTCTCCTCCATTTCCCTTCCCTCTATCCTGTATTCTCTGCCCTGACCCACTATTCTGGATATGGACATTTATTTCCTTATTTGCAAGCAATATGAAGTTCATAGTATTTCTTGACTCCTATTAATACTGTTGGTATGGTTTACGGGCAGTTTTATTTGTTCTCTTTGTTAATTTGCATATTTTTGTAGGAGATGGAGAGATTCACATTTAGGCAGCTGCATTATCTCGCAGCAGGGTTTCTCAACCTTGGTCTCCTTGGCGTTTTGGGAAAGATAATATTTTTGTTGTGGGGACTATCTTGTGCATTCTAAGATGTTTAGTAGCACCCCTGGCCTCGACTCACTTGGTGACCATCGCAGCCATTTCCCCAGTTGTGATGCGTCAAGATGTCTACAGACATTGCTAATGTCCCCTAGGAGGCAAAATTACCCCCAGTTGATCATCATCTCTTTTTGCTTTACGTCTACGTTTTCTTGGAGATTTTCTCAGCTTCAATTTTTTTTTCTGTCATCATCATTTAATATTTGCTTTTCTCAGTGTTCCTATTTTAAAAAATTAAAATTATGTGCTGTTCTTTTTCCATGAGAGTAGTATCTTGTCTTTTTCATTTAAAAACAATTATTTATACTTGTTAATTTATTGGTTTGATTGCGATTCCATTGGTTTATTTTGTTCTTTATTTTCATGTTAGGTGAGTTTTTCTAATGTCTGCTCTACATTGGGTAACAATTCACACTTAGGAGTGAGGCACTGCAATGCTGACTAGAATTTGTCTGTGTGTTCCCAAGGTGTATTTTGGGGTTGTCAATGTAGAATAATTGGATAGAGATCTCATTTTCTTGGGGAATCCCTAATATCAGTTTCTATGGGTCATTTCTCTTGTCCTGATTAGTTTCACCAGAAAGGAATTTGTTAATTTTCTACCTGCCAGTAGCATTTTGGGTGGAACTCAAGGGAAGGGGCCAGGGATGGAGGGTAGGGTGTTGGTGGGGGGTATGAGATTTTTCTTTCATGTCTCTGGCTTGTTAGAAAAATACTTCCCAAGCTTTGCCAGTTTCTTCTGAAACCAAATCCTTCATGGTTTAATCTCTTCAGATAATAAAACTGTACTCTTCTTCTAGGATATAGAAGGAGATCTGGGGATTAAAAGTTACTCCTTTTAAAGACTTAGGACCAATTCTCTTATTTTTAGTCCTATTTCTTACTCTCTTCTTAAAGATACCTGATGCGTGCAGGTCTTGAGCATTGCACACTTCTGTTTGATACCACCTGTTTCCAAAAGGCACTTAGCTTTCAACCTTCCATGGTCTTCTAGGCGAGTTGCCTCTCATCTGTTTTCCAGATCTTAAAACTTGTAGTTTCTAATGGGAGGGAGTTGAGATAAATGCGAATACTCGGCAGCATTTTGTGCAAGTAAATAAATACATTCCATCCATTGTGTCCAGCTGGAACTCCAACATCTTCATTATAGAACTTTGGTTCACTAAATATCTTTGAATGTTTAGCAGCATCAGCATCGCCTTGAAATTTGTAACAAATGCAAACTCTTGAGGTTTATTCCAGACTTTATGAATCAGAAAATCTGGGGGTGGGGCCCAGCAATTTATTACCAGCCTTCCAGTTGATTCTGGTGCACACTAAAGTTTGAGAATCGTGTCAGAGGGAAAAATTAGAACTTTCTAAAAATCAGGACTCCTGCCTAAATAACCTATTACAAGATCTCATGTTATTTCCATCTCCCCGCCCCCATTTCAAAAGAACAATTTTTTTCAGATGTTTAACTCCTATTAGATAATTTCTAGAAAATCTGAGAACTAAAAGGGCATTTTAATTTGAAATATAATATTTGACTGCACATTTGCTATATTTGTAATGTCTGCTTATTTTTTAAACAAATATTTTAGTATTCCCTAAAAAGCTGGTTATATTTTTTAATCATTTTTTAATTTCTCTTTTTCTTTTATACCCTATTTAACTACATTGCTCTCTATAGCCCCTTAAGCTGAATTCAAATGCATTTCAATTATTTCTGTTTCAATGTTTTTCGAATATCTTTTATTTTTATAGTTATTTCCTCAATACATTGTAGAACTGTAATTAAAATTCCTTGTTTACTCCTATTTCTTCTCAACTCATTTTCCAAATGTTAATGTTTTCAGCTTTTCTTTCCTCATTTAAAGCTACTCAATAAGAGTAAATATTGACATAATTTTTTTTTCTTTTCCAACCTGGAGTGTTTGTTATTATTTTTAGAGTTACTAATAATGCTTGTTATTATTTTAGAAAATGGGGTGGGATAGAGAAACTTTCCTCTTACTCATACTTAATGTTTAACATTCCTTGTCCACAGCTGTCAGTGACTTGAGCCAAGGAACTCAGAAGTCCATAGCTTGCAGAACAGCAGTGGGCAACCTCTGACTCTTCGTGATGACAGTGGGCATATCAGTGCCTCCTGATGCCCTTGCTAGCTTCAAACACAGGAGTGGGCGAGCACCAGGGAAATACTTCTCAAAATAAACTATCTTAGCAATTACATTTGTCTAAACCTATTTGCAGTTTTTCCAAAAATGTTATAATTTGCCTTAACCATTCTTTGTAGGTAGTTGTGTCTATGTTCATTTTGCAGGTGAGGAAGCCAGCTAGCTAATTAGCTAACTGGGACACGGCCCTGTGTTAGTTTGCTACGGCCACAATAACTAAATATTAGACTGGTGGCTTAAATGACAGGAATTTATTTTCTTTCAGTTCTGGAGGCTAGAAGTCCAAAACTAGGGTTTGCATTTGTAATCAGTTTCAAAGTGATACTGCTGTTGGTGGTCTAAGGATCCTTGATAAGCCAATATTCTATGATAAAGATGTTGAAATTCTAGTTGAACCCAATGGACTGAATGTATTCATTTATTTGCACAAAATCCTGCTGAGTATTTGTGTTTATCTCCAATTAAAACCAACAAGCTTTAAGAGCTGGAAAACAGATAGATAAAGAGGAAGTTGGTAGGTTTGGTTTCTTCTGAGGCCTCTCTCTCTGCCTTAGAGATAGCTTCCTTCTCTTTGTGTCCTCAATGGTCTTTTCTCTCTGTACACACGTCCTTGTGGGTCTCAGTGTGTCCAAATTTCCTCTTATATGGACACCAGATGGATTGGCATAGGGCCCACCCTAAAAGCCCCATTGTAACTTAATCGTTTCACCTTAATTTTCTTCTATGACATGATTCTCTAAGGCCTTATGTCCAAATACACTCAGATTCTGAGGTTCTAGAGGTTAGACCTTCAACATATAAATTTTGGGGGACACAATTCAAACAATAATAGTAATAGGAATCAGTTGTTCTTCTGATCTCGGAGTCCAGCTCTTCTACTTAACCAAGATAAAGAAGAAAGCACAAGATGAAGACAGAGACAAAATGGATAACTAGAAAAATTAAAGAGGCCCAAGCTAGCACAAATACCAATTAAGAAAGCTTCAGGCCACTCTCCAAAGAAACTTCCCCTTGTCTCAGTCTTTCTGTATTTCTAATTTTTATTCCTTTTTCTTTCAAAAATCGTGTTCTTACCTAAGAGATGTTTGTGCTTTTTTGTTTAGCTCCATTGAAAATTTTCCAATACTATTCTCTGGCTGAGCTTAAGCTTTTGTAAGTATAGTCACAAAGTTACTCTTTCAGATTCAAGCAAATCCTTATGTATCTATTTTTAGGATGTCTCTTTCCTAAAAGCAATACAAAATTGGAAGACATCTGTGATGATTATGCTTTTCAGGTGCTGGAAATTCTTAAATTCCATGAAAAAAACCATTCATCTCCCTGAAGTGCTCCTGTCCTCCTGTCAGGTTGTTAAAGGCTTTAGGGCTTGTGAATTAGCATAGTATCAGATTCACTCTCACTGTAAATTCCCAGCCAGTTTTCTTCCTGACCACTTTAGCATTTTAATAAAATAGGATCTTTCTTTCACTGGGGACAGTGAGAAATTGCCCTCCTTTTCCCCGAAGTACATAATAGAATTCAAGAATGACTAAAATTCATTACGCCTTTGCACAAATGCACTTCTGAGTCAAATTTTGCAGAAAGGAACATTTTTTTAAAACTATGTGTGTTTTACTTAAGAAGCACAGACATGCCTAGAGAGTAGGGTTTATTCTTTGGGAAAATGAACATTTTCAGAACTTTTTGTCTCCTTAGATCTCTTTCCCTTTTATTAAACCGTGTAGATGAGTTATTTGAGGCTCGAATTTAATGTGTGATACATTGGAGCCCAAGTTTGAAATGGACCTGGCCACATCAGAACTCCATGGTGCTTGCATGGAAGTCACTTGAAGTGTTTGTTAAAAAGGCATCTATTCGAGACCCACTCCAGAGCTTCTGATTCAGATTCTGGGAATCTGCATTTAACAAACACTCAGTAACTCTTCCACACACAAAGTGTTAAGAACTATTGCTTTAAATGAGAGATTTTAATCTTTCCCATTTTTACGATTTCTGCTAAAACAGGGAGGAATTGAAGCCTTCCTTTCTTTCCTATATCACAAGTCTATAAATGGTCTCAGAAGCTTCTGGATTGCAGGAATTCTATTAGCAAATGGTAAGAGAGCTCTTGGTGAAGAATTTGTTTAGTAGCCTTGTTTTAGCTGATCATTCATTGGACCGATCTTTGAAAGAATAGTGAAAGGAGAATCTACTATCTGAGCCTGGATGATTGGGTCATGTTATGAGTGGGGCTTGAAGGGTTGGTGAGTTTTGTGGAGGAAACATCCAAGAGGATATATCCGATGGGCTGTCAGGAAAGGGGGACATGGCATTTGGTGAAGTTAGGCTTTCAAAGATGGGAAAGGTTTGTAGCAGCTGCTGAAAGGAATGGATCAGGGAGTTAATACAATGACTAAAAAATTACGAACCCTATTATGGACTTTGCTATTTTTAGATTATCTTGGTTTTGGAGTGAAGTAGAAGAATAGTTATAGAACTATCTCTTGTGATGCTCCAGGGCCAGAAGGCCAGAACACGTGAACTATGATTCTCAAGACTTTTGCCTCTTGGTTATTTCTCTAATTGAAGCTATTGGTTATAGTCATAGAGGTTCTATGTTTTAATCTATTATGAAGCCCAAAAGCCATTGGAATAGCAATAAATAGGGGATAAAATAGGCCTTGGATACATTTAATATTGAAAATAGCTATAAGTCATTACTGTAAGTTTCTATAGTAAATATGTGAATTCAAATGAGAAGAAATAATAAAAGAAAATTCAAGAAAAAAAAACCCAGAATCTGTAAATCTTAACATTTCCCAGTCCACTCAAAGATACAAGTAATTGACCAGGAAATAAGTTGTTTCTGGAAAGCCATGAGGTAAAACAAGACAGAAACAAAAAGGTCTATTTTCCATAAGAAAAAAAATAATAATTATTTAAGTTTAGCTTCTGAAACAGTGAGAAAACAGCAAAGAAATGTAGTTTTTCTTTTCTTTCTAGGACAAAAAGAAGATATTGATCAATTGACAGATTTTATTATCGATAAATATCTGATTACTCTGAGTTAATACATAGGGTTTTGTCCTATATTATCTAGACCAGTGCTGTCCATAAAATATAATGTGAGTCGCATGTGCAACTTAAAGATTTTTAGTAGCCCCATTTAAAAAGTGAAAAAGAAATAAGTGAAATTAATTTGAATTATGTATTTTATTTATTCGACCTAATATATCCCAAAAATTATCATTTCAACATGTAATCATATAAAAGTTATTGAGGTATTTTCCATTTTCCTCTCACTGTCTTTGACATATGACATGTATTTTACAGTTGCAGTACATCTCAGTTTTGACTTTGAACATTCGAAGTACCCTGGAGCCACACGTGGCCATTGTCTATGATACTGGACAGCATGGATCTAGAGGAGCCATGTATTTCATATTAACGTTATGTGTTTACAAGACCTCTCTCTACAGTTTGATAATTTACTTTGGGATTTTCCCAGCTAATATCTCTGTGAAGTTTGCCTAATTAGATGCATCTAAGCTACAGTACTTTACTTTCGGGATTTTAGGAATCAAGTCTAAAATCATTTTTTTTTCTGACTGAAATGGTATTCCTTTGTGGAAGACAGGAAAATCACAAGTGTTTGAACAACTGAGTCTGTTTTTCTTTCCATTTGACTTTGGAAACAGTAAAATATGAATGTTAATGTAACATTTGCATGGTGTTTTTTCCTTGTGAAACTAAAAAACATTGGTACTTTTTTGAAGACCTGGGGAATTGTAGCTAGAATAACAGCTCCATGTTGGATATGTTTATGTAATTACAGCACCTTGCTTTAGAGTATTGGGTGGGAATACAGCTTTCCAGGAACTTTTGACCTGGAAGTAGTTGGATGATTTCCGGCTTTCAAGAATGTGTTGTAACAGAGAAATCCATTGGACTGATGGAGCTATTTGGATAGAAACAAGGGATATCTCACGCCTTGTTGGCAGACTAAGAGTCAGTCAGATAGGGGTTTCAGTAGACACCTTCACAGGTAGTGGTATTATTCACTATTTATTTAATGAATACTTATATATAATTCTTACCAAACCCCGAAGGCTGTCCAAGTGCTTAATAAATGTTAACTCATTTAATCCACATGATAACCCCATGATGTAGGTACTATTATTATCCCCAGTTCACAGATGAGAAAACCGAGGCACAGAAGGGTTAAGTGATTCAGCATGGTCTCCTAGCTAGTAAGTGGCAGAGCTGGGATTTGAACCCAAGCTATCTGGCTCTACATCCACATTCTTAACCACTCTGCTCCTATTAGCTGCTCCAAACCAAGTGTCACTGAGGTCCTCCCTCCAGATCCCTTGGCAGATGTACGTACCCCACTCTTCTGAAATCATTATGTCACCCTGAGAAAGAGGTAGCTGAGATTATATTTTTTACTACCCCCTCAGAATGGGAATTTGGAACAGGAATTTTAAGGTAGCAAAAATAAAAATGCCACTTATTTTACGTATCTGAGTTTCATGCCTGCTACACAAATATAATTTATTAACACCAATCAATGCCTCTGGAGTCTGTTTTGTTTACATATAGACTCTTCAGTTCTTGGGAACTCTGAAGGAAAATGTGTTACTGTCATGCTACAAGAGCACTGGGATCTCTGGGGCTCAGCGTGGAGAGGATGCCCTTCTTCTATCACCACCATGTTGCCCAAATTTGAGTGGCAGCTATCCTTTGCTTTTCCTGTCAAAGGGTAGAGACAAACTAGGCAATGTCTGAAGGGGAAGCTCTTTAGGTTGCATATAATTTTGGAAGCCCTAAGATTGTCCATAGTTCAGTATGAGTACAAATGTTGAATATGGACTAGGTTAAGAAGGGAAGATTAAAAGATTTAGAAATTTCTGGAACAATGTCAACAGATGCAGAAACAATTAGAAAATTTTTTCCTTTTGTGTGACTTTGAAACAGAAACTCATGCCAAATCCCCCCAGTATTCTTTTTAACTGTGAAACTGAGCTCAGTGGGTTCTGTAGTTGCCTAATTGAGGGTGTGATTATTCATTTAGTCCTGATTTTGTATAAGGAGCCATTTGCCCTCATGCAGAATTATTTCACGCAAAGATCCAAATTCAGTGTTGTTTTCACATCTGTTAGGAAGGAGCCACCAGGCACTTTGACCAAGCCTCCCTATAGTTGTAGTATTTTTCTCTAAACTCTTTCTTAGAATACAGCCTTATCAATAGTGTTATACTTGTTACTATAGAAAAAAAATGAAAGGTTGTTTTTAGATACATCAGAAATAATTTATTCCTGAGGTGAACTGTGGGGCCACAGATGGCTGAGTTTGGGGTACGTGAACCAAGAAGTACACTAAAATGAACAGACTCAAATAATAGTAACTAATCTATTAAGTAATTCCATATGCATGCCATTATCCTAGTTTCTTCACACTTCATATGTTATTAAAGCTTCACAAAAATGATCAATTAGGTACTATTATCATTCTTGTTTAAAGACCAGAAAATTGATGCTCAGAGATGTTAAATAACTTGCTTAAGGTCACACAGAAAATAATGTCAGAGCTGGGATTTGAACCCAGGTCTATCTAACTTCACGCTTCTAATCCTTATATTCAACTGTCAGGACCTAGAATTGATCTCAAGGTTGAATACAATAATTTGGGGTGTGTGTGTGTGTGTGTGTGTGTGTGTGTGTGTGTGTCTGTGTATGTGTTGGAAGAAATTTGGTCTAGACAGGGTTTGGCAAACTTTCTCAGAGAAGATCTAGATAGTAAATACTTTAGGCGTTGTGGGTCATATGTGGTGACCTTTCCATATGTGTTTCCTTGCCCCAAACTCACCCATCACCTTAAGATAGAAGAAGCTTAGCTTAAGATTTCAAATTAGGGTACCAGTTTTATTATTTAAAATGGAGACCCTAAATGAGGAATTGGCATGCAGTTGTGAAAGGCACACTGGTAGCTATTTTATTTATCATCATTTTATGGAAAACTAGATGAAAAACAGATGTCATTTCAGCTTTTTCTGAGTCCGGAAAGTTAAATCTGATTTGGCCATTTGTTTGTTTTGTCCTGGTCAGTGACATTAATGTCAATATAATGATTTATTGTGCTGCTGAAATGCTGGAAGTGATCTGGGCTGTGTCACTTATTCTAGTGGCAGCTTGTCACCCAGGGGTAGGGATGTCTTCCACCCAGCCCAGCATATCTGAGGGGCTCAATGACAGAGCCACAGCCATTGCCTTTCAATGTGTTCAATTCTGGTAATCTAGATAAATAAGCTGACTTGTGAGAATCGAGGCTCATTTGGGTTAGCTTAAATCAAGGTATCAGAAGCAGAAAAGTGTTAAATTGATCCAGTATTCTCTCTTCCAAATACCAACAACCATCCCTGATGCAGAGAAACCACTGAGTTTTCCCCCTTACCATTTCTAGCTCTTTGCATTTACTGTATAATTGGAGTGTGGGAGTACAGGAGGAGTATAGCCATCCTCTCAAAGTCATGTGTTTCTCTCCATCCCTTTCCTCCTCCCCCCCAACCACCTCATTTTCCTTTCAGCCTCCTTCCTCCCCCACTTCCTTCATTCTCTCCTCCCTCCTACATACCAAATATTTGGTAAGTACTTACTCTGTGCCACTGTGCATGGTGCTAGGATATAGAAGCAAACAATTCAGGCAATTGTAACCATCATGGAGCCTACGGACCACAGAGCAGCCCAGATATCCAAAAGGCTGAAACCTCCATTGTAACTTTTGTCTATTTGAAGTTCACTGAGGTTTCTGGATGTGTAGATTTAACTGTTTTCATCAAATTTGTCAGGAAACTTAATTCCATGTGGTATTTTGTCTGATATGTGAATTTATTTATATAGAATTTAAAAGGCATAAAATCGCATTTATTTTACATTTTAATGAATTACTTTTGTTAACCTGTATTAGAATTTTTTAAAAAAGAATATGGAACAGCAGTGTAGGGAACTGGGCAGGGTGGGGGCCCTATTGTGGTCAATGGCTACTGACCAAACATCCTTGCACCACATAGCAGTATCCGTGCTCCCTGAGAAGGGGATATAGGCTGCCTTCCTATCAATTTCCTGTGCATATTTTCAACCTACAAATGTAATGTTTTTGTTTTTTCTTTATAAATGTGGTCAATAAGGAGGAGATTGTTTATTTTGAATAGCAGGAAGGCTATGTATGAGGCCTGAGAGCCAGAGATGAGATTTTTCTTATGTCACTGAGTAATTCACAAGAAGTGGTGGTAAAGAACAGCCAAGCATGGGGAGGAATCGGGCACTTTGAACTTGGGGCGATCTTATGTCATACCTGGCAGAGTCACAGAACTGATAGTCGATCCCACACCTGTGGCAGGAACATAATACAGGAGTTTTAGGGGGGCTTGAAAGTAGTTGTTGATCAAGGGGTGTGATTTCAGAAGTTCTCTTTTGCCTGTTTGGTTATAAATCATGATAATTACACTTGAAATCATTGCTAGCTAATGTGTTCCCACCCAGTCCTCTGAGAGTGGCTTCTCCTGTTCTCTGTTCTTCCTTCCACATCTTTGAAGAATTATTCACAGATGACAGTTCTCATATTAGTAATGAGGCAGCCTGAGATTTTCGCTTCTTTCCTCTTTTCTCTGATACACCATTGGAATAGATTTACCTTAATTTACAGCTTCTGATTTCACCCCAGGGCATAAATGACTCATGGCTGATCAGGCTCCCTTCAATGGATTTTTAACCTTTCTTTGCTTAATATATTTATGATAAGGGTCAGAGACACTACATTCAAAAGCAGGAAGGGGCCTGATGGCTTCTGGGAGTGAAAGATTCTTTCTTGTCTTTTAATTTAAAAAAGTTTAAGACTAGTCAGCACTAGAAGTGGGGCTGAAGAACAGAGCAAGCTGAGGTTTGGCAGTATTACCTGATTAGCGAGCAGGCCTGAAATGATTTAACAGAGAGCAGATGATGTAAATTAACTGGACGAAAGATCAACTGATAGGTTATACCTATCAAGGTATGCAGCCCTCCTGCTGGAAATGGGTATCCTCTTTCTCCATCCTAATCCAGTAGGTGAGATGTCATCCAGCCGTCACATTAAAATATGCCTCTTTGTAACACTGCAGAATGGTGGAATATTTAAATGTTTTCTGTGACAATATCTTACTCCTTTCTTCTTCGTGATTGGGAATGTAGGGTGAGTTATAAGAAGTAAAAGAGATAAAGAAATGACAACCCCCCTCGCCACATGTACCTTTGTGCAAACTTACAAAATGGTGCAGCTATTTCACAAAGTAGAATTAAATTGCATCAGCTCCAGGAATAAAAATACTATGCATGTTGCTGGGCATAAGTCTGAATAGTTGCTGAAAAGCTAGTCAGCCTATAGACATTTCTCTGTAAACCACTATATATCCAGTAATATGGTGTATTTGTTTATTGTCTTTGAAAATATTTTATGACGTATGTATTAAGAGAAAAAAGTTACCAAATGAGATATATATTGTGATTCCACTTTGTAAAAGGCAAACATTGAGTTTTTGAAATATATACATCAAAATATTAATAGATATTAGCGCAAGTCCTGAGATCGCTCTGCTGAATCCGCCCTCGCGTTGCCGCTGTCGCCTCCAGTCGCCCACCCCGCTCCCATCCCGCGGTCCCCTCAGCCCAGCGCGGTCCAGCCTTGTTTCTGGGATGATGAAGTTTGTGCATAAAGAGGAGCTTCGGTTCAGAGAAGCACGGCTCTGAAGCGAGAGGGTCCGAAAGGAAGACTGGCCAGGGTTCTGGTGTTAGCAGAGAAGACTCCCAAAGCTCGGATGGTGCCTTCTGATCTCACAGCTGGTCAGTTCTGCTTCCTGATCCAGAAGCGAATTCATCTCAGAGCTGAGGATGCCTTGTTTTTCTTTGCCAACAATGTCATTCCACCCACCAGTGCCACAATGGGTCAGCTATACTAGGAACACTGTGAAGAAGGCTTCTTTCTGTACACTGCCACAGTGATGAAAGCATCTATGGTGTGTGAAGCCCCAGCCCCTGCAGTTGGGGGGTAGGGTCCCACTCCGCGAAGAGAGATGGGTGGCCCTGTCCTGTGACTTCTTCTATCTTCAGGGTCAAACACCAGCTCCCTTCAGGACGTGCACCTCCTAATGTTTGAGGCTCTTCTCCTAGCAGGAGTGTTAACCCACAAGGGCCTCTAGTCCCTCTCCTTTTTCCTCTCTTCCCCTTTCTCTACCACCATTCCCACACTGCATTAGACTTATTGTCAATCTCTGCCTCATCCAGTGATTGTTTTGGTTTCTATTCCCTTTCTCACTGCCCAAGGGGCTCAACTGTCCTTTCCATTCACTACTCTTTTTGGGATCGATGGAAAGGACTGAAATTATGGGGGGAAGGTTGGAGGCACATCAGTAAAGGGGAAGCCACTGAGCTGAAAAAGAATATTAATAGATAGTAATAGTACTTATCAATGAGTGGTGGGATTATAAGAAACTTTGTTTTGTTTTATTGATTTTTCTATAAAGGAGATGTTTGTGTGATAAGAATTGTTAAATTAAAACCAAAATTCCTGGTAAATTGAGTCTGCCTATTGATGTTTCATAAATATGAGATTCCTTTATGAATTCACTCTGAAGCCAGAATCTTTGGATATAGATTTTCTGCGTCTTCGTAACTTAAACTCACTGTTTCTAATGCTGCTGCTTGTTTTAACAGTGTGCAGGTCAGAGAGCCTCAGCCGTGGAAGGCTTCTTAGAGGTTTCCCAGGGCCCTGGTCAGGGCTCCTACTCAACTGCTTATCATTCTCGTGATAAACTAAGTCATATTCAGCAAGAAGACAGGAGTTTGGGAATTATTCCTGGTGAAGAAATTTTCACCTCTACCTGTCCATATGTGATTGAATTTCACTTTACCTACCTCTACAAAAGTTTTTTCATATCTCTGGAAAAGAGAGTAGTTTTTGTCATATGGTTATTTTCATTAAAACATATGTATATATGATGATTATGACCAGCTCAAAATGAGGATGTATTTGGTTATTTAAATGCATTCTCATTTCTTTACATTTTCTAATCACTTGCTCAAACAACTGCCCTAAAGAGCAGGAAGCTCATTATCTTCTACTTGAGCATTGCTCATCTTCCCCTCTAAGCTCCAAGAAATATGGGGCTCATTCAGTCCTCTCTACCAGGAGCCACACAAAGGGAACCGAAGTCTTTTATGACCATTGTCTCTTGGAGCCACAAATTGTCCCCACTGAAGTTTGTTCCTGAGAATCATGGTGCCTGGTCTCTTAAAGGACACAGTGTGCCCAAGCTGGGACTCCAGGATGACTGTTATCTTAGTGCCCTCTCACAAGCAGGCGTGGCCATTGCTCCTGAAAGCACAGCACATAGCCATATGCTCTTCCTGACCAGAACTTCCTGGTCCTAAACCCTCAGAGTTTGTCTTAAGCCTGAGTCATCAGCCTGTACTCTCCAGGGAAATTCATTTGGTGCTCTTTCTTTTTCCATGCTATTAAATCTCGTTCAGACTCTCCCTGGTCCACTCCAACAAGTAAAACCTAGCTTTGACTCTCAGAAAGCAGGGATGGCATATGCATACTTCTCATCTGCTTCCTCCTAGTGCTCTGGGATCCTCATGTGGTAGAATCCAGCAGGAGGTTGGTCAATGTGATTTGTGTTTGCAATCCATCTGTGTTTACTCATTTTCTATGATGAAAGTTAAGCTCCTACCCTCTCACAGAAACTGGGAGACCGGGTCCCTATTTTTTTTTGCTGATTACATTTCAAAAGGATGGCTCCTAAGTCCTTGAGAAAGATATCCCTGGGTTGTAGAGGATTTATACCTTAAAGAGGCAGACAGCTTTCCCAGCAGTATTTACACAGCTCAGGGAGACTATGAGAGTGCATAGTCTCTCATAGCAAAGTTTGTCACATAATTGACCATGCCTTAAGGTGCAGTTCCAGATTTGATGGTCATCCTATTTGTGGGGAGTGGATACTTCATATATTGTTTTGGGTACAAAAGGAGTTAAGATATTATACCTTTTTAAGGGGACACTACACTGCAAGTTGGGGAGTCTATATTTTTCTTTTCAATGACTACTTTATAGATTTTATGCTGCAACTTTATAAAGAAATGGGCACCAATGTTCCCACTACACCTTCAAATCAACAACTCAGAGAGGATTTACTTCCTTAGAAGTCACCATGATGCCATTTCCTATTGCAGAGGAGTTTAAAATATATTTCAGTGTGGCTTCATTTGTTCTTATTCAGTGGTTAAAGGGTACATGTAAGGGAGTTGGTAAAATTTATTAGGTTGGTAGTTTTAAGAGACTATTCTGAATTCAAAGTAACTCTTAAGATCCACATGAGGAATTATGACCATTATTATTAACTCTGTTTAGATCAAGACATAACGTGGAAACTCCTGTCCATTTAGAAACTTATTCTGTTATCTCTCTGCCTATAAAGTCATATTCTACAAATGTGAATGTTTCCTGAGCACCTTCATAGGGGTGCAGTGTGTTGTTTGTTCTGTCATCAGAAGTGAGAAGTTACTTGACATATTCATTACTAATAACTCCCTTGCAAAGTGTATTGACACATCAGTCATGTTTCAACCAAATCCACAAATAATGAGCCCCTGTTCTGTGAGACCCACCCACATAGTTCTTGCTTGCAAATGACTCAGGCTGTTGAAGAACCAAGTTATAGACATTTAGATAGTGAAATTAGGAAAGACTACCTAAACAAATGTCAAAATATCATCTCGAGGTATATGAGTAATTACAAAACAAACTTCGCAGACATTAATTACTACAGGAGATGAGAGGATGGGAAGGAACATGTACAAAATGGACCTCACATTTTCCCCCAGGCTGCTTTGTCTTTCCCTCAATTTCTTTTGCACAGGGCATACATCCTTAAAAATTCTCGCATGCATATGTCTCTTTCTTTTAGCTGTTTTCCTATGCACACCCTTCACTGCAGTTAACTAGATCTATTCTTAATTATCTAAATTCACCTGCATATGTAATGCTCCTGCCTCCACACAAGTGCCTCCTCTGCTGGAATGCCTGTTTCAACTCTTTCCCTCTTTTGTTCCCTCTATGTTGCTTACTTCTCTTAGTTAAATTAAGTAATGAAGGTTCCTCCACCTTTTGCTCTAGTCAGACCCTCAGTGCATTGGATGATGCCTGCTGACATTGGGAAGGGCCATCTGCTTTACTGTGTGAATCTTTGTGGAAACATTCTCACAGATATACTCAGAAAGAATGTTTAATCAGAAATCTGATCATCCCACAGCCCAGTCAAGTTCACACATAAAATTCATTACCGCAGGCAGCATCAGCATCTTATGGATATTGTAGAAATACAAATTCTTGGGCCCCACCCCAGACCTACTGAAGCCTTACCTCAGGAATCTGTGTGCTAACATGCTCTCTAGGTGGTGCTTACATATATAAATGTTTGAAAAATACTGCTTTCGAGAGTCCTGACTGCATTGCTTTGTGCAGTGATTGGGATAAGTGACTTAGCAAATGTGTGCTAAGTGGTTTTATGATGGTTTGGGCTCTCAGGGAAAACCTTGTGGGGAGACGCTTGGCCCACGTGGGTGTTGTCGGGCCATGATCAGTGAGACCACCACAGACAGTGTCCTGATACAGGCAGCACTCTCTGCTATCAACACATCAATTCGGGAAATCGAGGAAAATAAAGGAGGCATAACGTTGACGAGATGTCATCTAGTGGAACTGATTCCTCAGACTAAGCAAAATGAAGCAAGCTTTGAAGTCCAAGTGAGGTGGGAAAGAGAACCAAATGCCATAGATTAATTAGAATAATGAAAACAGCTGTCAAACTAGTCTGAAACCTTGGCTTACTACAATTAAGTGTTCAATACAAACTAATTAAATTAGCAGTTCCCAGGTGTTGGCTTTATAGACAGTATAAATTATGCATGGAGGCAGGAAGCTTTGTCTATACCAAAGCCTTATTTTGGTGGTTCTTCTCATTTTATGGTTTTCTGTGTAGCATTTATTTCTGGTTTTATTTTAATGCCTCATGTCAGATATATCACAAAGTGGCAGCATAATTGAACAATTACATATGGATGCTGAATACTTAAATAGGTTCATATTTTGATTTTTTCCCCTGTCTTTGAAATTCTTTTACTAACAAAGGCAGGATACCACAGATATTCTCAAATCTTATTGGCTCTATATATATCAGAGAATATAGATCAGAGAATGATCTAAAACCAAAGCTTACAAATATAAGATGTGTTATTAATACTTGCTGCTGTAAAACATTGATAATAAATAGGAGCTGATTGCATCTGCTGCAATGTCTCACTCAATTTTGATGGCTGGGAAAGAGCAAAGATTTCCAAGCAGAATGACAACAGGTTGATTTGGTTTTAGCTTTTCTTGTCAATGCCTGATTGAGGCTCCATTCTTGTCTCTTGCTAGTGGGGGCATAGTGCATTTCTTTGTACTGTGGTTCAGTTGTCAAAGGGACATCTGGTATTTGGACTGTTCTTGAGGGGGGTCATTGATTTTTTTTTCTTTTTTCTTTTTTTTTAACTTGATCTTAATAAAGTTGATAGTTTGTAAGATTCAGCCAACCAGTCATTATTCATTAAGATCCTACCTTGTGTGTCAGACTCTGGGCCAGGCTGGGAGAAAACTGTGAAGTGGAATAAAACCTATCCTGGTCCACAGAATGTCTAGAGTCCTATGAGAAGCTAGGACACATATGTGAAATCACATTGAATCACATGAGCCAGGTCTCAAGTGCCAACTGTACTACGAAAAGTAGACAATGATTTCAGAGTGGAATTTCTTCCACTGAGGAGAAAGGGGTCGTCCATGAGAAGTTTCCAGCATCACTCCATATTTTTGAGCAGTGTTTTTCAAACTGTGTTGACAGTGAGTTATAATAAGAAAAATGCTTTATATCACAACTATACACATTTTTGGGTTGTGAATCACTGAAACAATACTTAACCCTTTCTATGTGCTGTGCACTTTGGTCTATTCTATCCTATCCTATTCTATTCTTTTTTTTTTTTTAATACTCTTCTATGAAACTGCTCTATTTTATGAAAAACTGCAGAGTGTAGTCTCAATAAATTGTTAGATGTCCCACTAATTAATTATCATCCACAATCTGAAAAATACTGCTTTAGAAGCCTGACTTAAATCCTGCAGCTACTTCTCACTCTGCTACCTCCTTGACTCTCCTCTCTACACCCTCCTATAAGAGGAACCTTATCAGTGTCTCTGCAGTGGAATAGCTAGTGTCCTTGGTGTCTATGTAGGATAGGTATTCCTTCCGTAGCAATTGAGGACTTCTCCCTTTCCTTCCCCATCTCATCAGACCAGGTTGGGGCTGCTCGTGTGGAGTACATAAGTAAAGGAGAACTGTGGAACCTTTTTGTCAAGCTGACCCATATCCATTTAATTGTTTCATGACTTTTTGATTGGGTTCCAGATTGTTATTCAGGGGGGAGTAGCAGGAAGTATGAAGAAATAGGTTTGGGATGCAGGAAGATTTCAGTAATATTCCCATGCCCTTGAGGAATTTGTTCTCATTGAAGATTCCTAGAGTCACTTGAATATTAATCTATTTCAGGAAACCTTTTTCTGGCCACAGTTATATGATGGTAGTTGCTTTTAGGGCATCATCGGGTATTTGACTAGAATAATATTTCATTAAATGTTATTCATTCACACATTTAACATTCACAGAGAGCCTCCCATATTCTAGCCCTCTGCTTTGTTCTAGGTTATCACATGCTGACACATGAAAGCTTCAGAGTCTGGGGAGAGAGATAGACATGTGATATCATTCCCATGAAACTGCTATGTAGAGGTTTATACAGAGACTGCTGGCCACAGAAGATGCAACCCTCAACTTCCTGTTGTAGTCAGGGCAGGTTCTTGGAGGAGGCAGAGTTTGCCAGGCAAAGAGGTTTAACTTTCCAGGGGGAGAGAATGGGATGTGAGAAGCATCAAAGACATAAAAGTCCCAGAGCTGCAATAAGCTTAGTGAGTTTGGGGGAGATACAAGAGGAGGCTGAGAAACTCACAGAAGTGAGAGGACAAAGAAGCTTTATGCCATCCTGAGGAGTGTGGACTTTATCCAGACAGGACTGGGGAGAGCTGTGTTTAAGGATTATTAGTAGAGGAGTGATATAATTTACATTTTGGAAAGATGACTCTGGTAAATAGTGTATTTCTAAGGAATTTAATTGTTGTGGTATGCAAAGGCCTCACATAATGACCACACACTTTTATAGTGAAGATGCGGAATGTAGACTGGTGTTTCTCAAACCTGAATGTGCATCACCTGGAGGGTTTGTTAAAACACGGGTTGCCAGGACCCACCTGCAGAGCTTCTGCTTCAGTAGGTCTAGAGCAGGTTCTCGGAATTTGCATTACTAAGCGGTTCCCAGGTGATGCTGATATTGCTGGTCCAGGGACCACACTTTATTTAATGCTGTGCTAGAAATAATAAGGGACCCCAAAGATGTCCATGTCCTAGTCACTGAAGCCTATGAATATATTACGCTAGATGGAGAAGGGGAATTAGATTTTGAATGGAATTAATTTATAATCAATCAATCAGTAAATTAAGTGTTCTAAAGGGCTGACCTTACAATAGGGAGAGTAGCTTAGATAGTCCAGGTGGGCCCAGTGTAATCATAAGAGTGCTTAAAATCAGATGAGAGAGACGGAAGAGGAGAGTCAGAGGGAGATGTAACTACAGCAGGTCCTCGAATAATGTCCTTTCTTTCAACGTTGTTTTGTTATAATGTTGATGAGATGCCATAGGAACTTAACTTTTGTTTATATCAGTTACCTAATGGTAAAATTGGCTTCTTTACGTCATTTCACTTATAGTCGCAGAACCTGTCGAGGATATTACATGAAGACTTTCTGTACAAAAGAACGGGCAAAACGATTCAATGTTGCCAGCTTTGAAGATAGAGAAGGGGCTATGAGTCAAAGAATGTGAGCAGCCTCAAGAAGCTGGAAAAGGTAAGAAAATGGATTCTTCCCTAGAGTCTTCAGAAGGAGCTCTTTGAAAGTAACTATTCTTATTTTTAGTAGTAGCTTCAGCCCCTAGCACAAGCACTGACATTTAAGGAAGACTGTTAGATTAGAGACAGTCTGGAGTTTGTACTGTACATGAAATTGCAGCTGAAGGTCACATGCTATATGACCAAAATGCAATACTAGGCCAGCTGACACCTTGATTGCAGCCAACTAAAACACGAATCAGACATCTAACTTATAGAACTGTTAGATAATAGAGTTATACTGTTTTAAGCCACAGATTGGCAATTTGTAAAGCAGCAAAGGGAAACTAATAAAAAAGCCTCCAGGTACTGTGGTGGGTACTTGGGGCCCAATGCTGGAAATTGGTTTAATGACTACCAGCTTCCCAATTTTTTGCCTTCACTTCCTACTCAGGGCCAACAGAGAAAGCCAAATGTGCTTCCTAAACCAAGCACATAAGATACCCTGCCTCCAGTTTCCCCAGGCCAGCACCCTCCAAGCAGAGCACTCCCGAAATCTTTCCTTTTTTCGCTATGAAGGCTTTCCACTCCCCTGTCTGACTTTGAACCTCTGACAGTCGTAAGTGATGGTGGCTGACTCCCTTGCTATAGCAAGCTCTGAATAAATAGTCTCTACTTGTTCTCATTGGGTGGCGGTCCTTGATTTCCATAAGGGATAGCGTTCTACTTTTTTTCTCTTATTCACTGAATATTCTAATGCAGCGGTTCTCAATTGAGGATTTTGCCCCTTATGCCTCCTCTCCCCCAACCCAGGTACATTTGGCACTGTCTGGAGATAATTTTGGTTGTCACAGCTGAGGAATGTTACTGGAATCTAATGGGTACAGACTCTCATAGGAATCTGCTAAATATCCTACAATGCACAGAATGCCTCAAGCACCAAAGAATTATCTGGACCCAAATGAAAATAGTGCTGAGGGGTGAACAACCCTGATCTAATGACAGGAATTTCTGGTTCTCATGAAGCAGAGAGGTATGTTTGTGAAGGTGTCTTTTAATGTGAGTGGGACAGTAAGACAGGTGGCAAGAAATCTGTCTATATTCAGTTTGACTTGGTTTGGTCTTGTAGCAAAGATAGTCCTTGCTTCTGCTTCCAAAAACAGAATGACCTCCCTTGCCCTAAAGGAGCAGGAAAGTCTTGCATTTCATTTTTTTCCTCTGCCTAGTGACACCTAGAGATTTATAGTGTATGTAAAAATATGCTAATATATTTGCATCTAATTTTTACATATATATACACGAGATATGACTATAACATGAAATTTCCATGTGTGAATTGTGAAAATGATCTCTTTACTTCATAGCTTTGTCATACAGACACACACATACATTTATTTGTTTCTAGCTGGTTCAAGCTGCAAAACTACTTCCTTCCTCATTTCTCTCCTTCCACTGGTGCCCCAGTGAAATGGGATGTGTTTCGTTTGAGTTTATATATCTGAGACATCCTCATCTCTGGATCTTCAAAGCTGATTTGGAATGCATGCTATCGAAGTCTACACTTTCCTCATGCATTTAAAACAGAGCTATAGTTGGAGATTTCTTCCACAGATCAACCTCTAGTGTTTCGATTGACAAGCTCAGGAAGGAGATGAGGTAAGGTGTTAGCTGTGGAGAGAGGCATTCTCAATCCTTTTGCTCTGACATTTTGCAGGCTCACAGGCTAATTAATCAATTTCATTAAAAAAGAAGAGAATGTTGCCATGGTATCCTGAGGCATGTTTATACTGGCACATTAAGATTTCAGGATATTTTTAATCTTTAATTACCTGCTTCCATTTTTTTTTTGAATTGATAGGGCCTTAATTTTTTTTTTTATTATATGATTTTCTGTCTATTTTCTGAGATTGAGGTACTAAATGAAACAGAGCTGCTTCTCTTCTTTGGGAAGAAATAAGATCACCCCTGGAGCCCTGGTTCTGTGCAAGATTTGATTGAAAGTTTCACGGAGATCATTGTACTAGCCTGCCTTCAATGCACGTACAAGAAGCCACTAATTTATCACCAGAGACATGACCCAGAAGGAGTTTTATCTATAATATATGTAACATATGCTTGCAAAGATTCTAAATATTTTCAGGAACATATTCAATTCTAGCCTTTTTTTTTTTTTCCCTACAGCATCACAAAAATGTTTAGTATTAATGATGAAACAGGTGACTTTTTGCCCTGGATGATTGTTTTCTGGGAGTATCAAGAGAATTAAAAATGTCCAGTTTTATTAAAGAACCTGTGAACCACTTGAAGTAATAAGTAACACCTGATTATTTAAAGATCCCTTTTCTGGCATGTTTTCTAACTTCTAGTCATTAAAGGAATGAGTGAAGATAGAGAAAGAGAAGATACAATGTAGCTTTTGAATTAGATCAGACTGAAACCTTATTAAAGTAGACCAGTAATAACATGATAAAAACAGGTCAGAAACTCTTCTGCATTTCATGAAGGATGTATGCAGTAATTCTTTTCTTTTTTTAGATTTACTATAAGTGTCTGTGCTTAGGGGGATTTGGGATCTTATTAAAAAAGAAAAAATGAATACATGGAAAATATAAATGTGTCTATCTTTTATAAGGGATAGTCTAGCTAATGTGTCTTCCTCTGAGTCTCATTTATACATTGTTATTAATGTTTAATCTGTGGCTTAAATCGTAATACTCATTTAAAAGATGTGCCCATTTATGAGACATTTTACTGAACCTGATGCTTTAGGTTTTTCATGTTAAGTGGTGCTCCTGCAAAACCCACTTCTTCAGGGGCAAAGGTCATGTCCCAGCAAGGCTATCGATAGAGAACATCTCAGAAATAGAGTGCCTTTCAGTACAGAGCCCTGACACGCCACCACTAGGAGTTCCCATTTCTGTTTGCAGACAGGTCTGTGAGCTTCTCTGTGACTTGGGCTTGGTCACCCTCAAGCTTGGCATGCCCCCGTCCTCAGGTTCTGCATGAACACAGCAATTAGAACTGCCTGACAGCACGACTGGATAGCCAGTGTAGGTGACTTTGAGTCTAGGTCTGTGGTACGAAAAGTATTTTCAGCTCTGTCCTGTATTCAAAAAAAAATCACACAATGCCAAAAGTACTGAAAACCTGTCAACACATTTTGGCAGAATTTTAAATATAATTGCTGAGCTATTAACCTTTAAGATAAAAGTATTGTAAATTGAACTTTTGGCCTGGATGATCAATTTAGGTAAAATCTACACTGTCTAGTATTGCATTTTGGTCACATGGCATGTGACCTTCAGCTACAATTGCACAAAAACAGTGCAAACACTAGACCCTCTGCAATCTAACAATATTAATTAAACTAGTATTGAGTGACCCTTAGCTGTCAGTGCTTGTGCTAGGGATGGAGCTACTACTAAAAATAAGACTCAGCTCCTGCTTTCAAAGAGCTTAGATTCCTTAATAGGATGGACGGAAAGACAAGTGAAGTAACTAAGTTTCAGTTTTCATAGAATTAGTGTATTTTGATTTTGGTTTAGAGTCAGGATTTAATGCAAATCTATTCCATTTGCAAGTTGCAGTAGGAAGTTCTCCTAGGAAGCGAATATTTAGTTCCTTAGAAGTTGTTTTAGGAACACATTGTATGCATAATCTAGCACAGCCTTGGGGAATCCACTTTCTAGATAAGTTGATATTTCCATGTCATCCTGAAGGGCACGTTAGTGTTAATGATGAAGGGATTGGGACTTGAGAGAGAAAGGGTACAGGGGCAAATACTGCTGGAGTGACAGTCTGGGAGATCTGTGGATGGCTTGTGGGAAGCTGGGCTCAGATTGTGCATTTGTCATAATGAGAAAGTGACATGGGGTTAAGAATCATCTGTTTATTGATTTCCACAGATGGAGACTTTCCCTGGAGTGTCTCAAATGCACGCAATGTGTATGAATGCAAGATTTGGATTAGTAAGCTGAAAGATGCAGAGCATCACATTTGGCCAGGTGAGTCTCTATGGATTGTGGACCTGGGAGGAACTGTGAGCACTGTTCAATTTAGAAGGTAGGAGGCATGGTAGGTGTTTGGCAAGGCTGGCTGGCTGGCTTTGAAGCCAGATTCAGCTGTGGTTGAATGACCTTCCACGGAAGTCATGCACGATCGTTTTTTTTTTTTTTTTTCCGTCTCTCAGCATAAGATCTATGTCTGTTAAACATAGTCACGTAATCCCAGTTCTATTGCTAACTTTCAAAGCAATTAGAAGTCTTAAGCTGAAGTTGTACTAGGTAAGCCATAAATACACCAAAAGGTCAGCTTTCATCCTACTTCAGACGAAGATGTATATGAGACTGTGTGATGAGGACTCAGAAAGCTAGGCAAACTGACAAAATAGTTCACCCTCATTTTCATAATTCATAGGAGGTCTATTCAGAGAAGGCAGTGATTTTTTCCCCTTGATGATTATTTTACTTTCCCATAAGGAAAAATGATGCTGGGATTGTATTTGGCAATGTTTGCACCCTGATGTTTTGTGTAGGCATTTACCCTGGGCCCTGGCAGTATGTCAGGAGTTACTATGCTGGCCTCTGTGTAGGAGTCAGCATTTTCTGGGTACAGAGCCCTGTAGTGATAATGATGATGGGGACAGAGTATCCAGTGTTTCCTTGAGGGTAGGAGCTTTCTCCCTCAGAGATAGCAATGCTGAATGAGACAATATTGGCTAGCTAGGAGCCAGAATATGGGGTTTTATCTCAGCCTGGGTAGTTATTTGATGGGTTGTCATTAATCTCCATGCCTCAGTTCCCTTCTCTTATCATTAAATCAAGCCAGCATTATAGAGCTATTATAAGTTCTCGTGGGATGATGATTTAAAATATGGTAAAAAAAAAAAAAAAAAAAAGGTAGAATTAGCATATGTAAACACACCTTAGTCATATTGTGGCATGAAGAGCTCCATCAATTTTTTTTTACAGATAACTGAATATTATAGCTTTAAGCATTTAAAAATTACCGCCTTTTAATAAAAAAGACTTTCAAAATGCATGACACTTTTCATGGCCCTTAAAACCCAGGTGACACTAAACATGATAGTCTAAATGAGTAGTTAAATTATTTTTAATGAAGAGCCAGCGAGTAAATATTTTATGCTCTGTAGGCATATGGTCTGTCATAACTACTCCACTCTGCCGTTGTAGCATGAAAGTGGTCATGGGTTGGGAGGAAGTTGTTCCTCCCAAATTTGTCATGGACCAATACTTTTGTAAAATATAACAAAAAAAAAAAAAACTACAAAAAAAAATACCATAGACGCTTCATTAGCTCAATGTGGCTGTGTTCCAACAAAACGTTATTTACACAAACAGGGATTGAGTTGAATTTGGCTCATATGGGCTCTTGTAGTTTGCTAATTCCTGGCCTAGCCTAACTTCAAGGGTGGGTGGGGGAAGGGGAAATGTAATTAAACCATTTTCCCAGAAGTGGAATATTTGCAAAGAACATGTTTAGCTGTTTGAGTGCAAGCATGAGATAGGCAGTTAGTTGAGTTTAGCTGGGTTTGGAGTTTTGCAGGTGATTATAATGGATGTGGGTCAGGAAACTAATGGTATTTTAAAGGAAATGCTTATTTAGATCCTGAGATTAGTAATCAAAAAAGTGGTAAGGGGTGAGAGTGATGGATATTGTTGGAGACATTCAAGATTTGATGAAGAAATCTTGCAATGGGAATAACTGAGTGCGTCAGAAGGATAAAAATTGATGGTCAGTAAGTAGAAACTTGAAATTTTTGGAAGTGGTTCAGCTATTATGGGATTGGGTGGGGGATAGAGGTGAGCTAGAAAGAAAAAGCTTTCTAGAGGTGAGGAGGTCAAGGGCCAGAGAAGCCAAAATGTTGAACAGCTCATCCATGGAGATATTGAAGGCATTGAGAATGGTACAGAAGTAGAGATGAAGACAGTAAACTAGGTGCTGAATTTGTTGGTGAATGAAGAAGAGCTCCCGAGGGGTCTGTGGGGGTAGTGAGAAAGTCCGAAACTAAGAATTTCAGGTGTGTTGGAGTAAAGGAAGAAGGATGACAAGTCATGTGGAAGATCTATGGTGGCAAAAACTGCTTAGATATGCACCGGTCCCATTAGGGCTTCTTCCTGGGTGCACAAACTACATTTCTTAGCTTTTTCTGCAATTAAATGTGGTCATGTGAAGTAGTTCTAGCCACAGGATGAAGATGGAAATGATACTCAGTATTTCTAAGCCTGTCCCATAAAAACCTTCCATGTGCGATACTCCACTGTCGCTCTTCTATTGTCCACTCAGTGGATGCAGGGCATCCTTGGAAGACTCCCAGGACCCTGGGGATGGTGAGTCATTGAAAGGGAGGATACTGAGTTCCTAAATGCTTGCTGCTCTTGATCACTAGGTTGGACTTAACATGAGCAAGAAAGAAACTTCTGTTGTGTTAAGTCCCTAGCATTCCTTACTGTAATACACATACCATAACCCTAGTCTTGGAGACACATGGAATATGAGAGAAAAAAAAATTTTTTAAGCAAATAACCCCAAACCTTAAGAGGGCTGCATGGAAACTGGTATCATCCAGGGACAACCAGATGTCTGACTATGATGATAGTATGGATACTAACAAAATTATCAATACTAACAGCAGCAATAATACCACCACCCAAAGCCTGTAGGCTTTGAGACTTCCATCCTAGGTATTGGGAATGTAATTAGAAATGACTGTGGCTTTTTGGGTGGCTTTTTGAATCTATTAAACTCATTGCCACTGAAAACTCAGGCACTTTTCACATGGACTACTGTTTTCCCTAGTCTCTTTTATCTCTCCTTTGCTCAGTGGGATTTTTAGATCCCAAATGCAGAACCATTCATTAGCCTACCTGCTCCCTCAGATTGCTTAGAGATCACCACAGGACTTGGCGTTTTTACCTGCTATTCTCTTCATAACCTCCTTAAGCTTCGGTTTCCTCACTTGTAAAATATAACAAACAGTACCTCAAAGGGCTGGTATAGGGATTAAATAAAATGATTCTTGCACATAAATCACTTAGCACTTAGTGTCTAGCACATAGTAAGCCCTCAATAAATGTTAACTATTGTTGGTTGTTCAAGGATCTAATTTATCCAAACCAAGGAAAGGAGGTTATTTATAGTAGTCATTCTCAAAGTGTGGTCCCAAGATCAGCAGCATCAGTACAGAAATTCTTGGGGCTCACCATAGTCCTATTGAATTAGACACTCTGAAGATGGGGCCCAGCAATTTGTGTTTTAAAAAGCCCTCCAGGTAGTTTTGATGCATGCTAAGTTTTGAAAACCATTTCTTACTCATGTTAGCAATATTTATTATTCTTGTTCTGGGAAAAAAAATCTCAGGATAGTCAAATTTCTTTAAAAATTAAGAATAAAAGCAGAGAAAATCTTGCAAACCATTAAACATTACTGACTTCAAATGCCAGCAGGAAGCGTCAGAGAGAATGTGACCCTGGCATCTGACCCGGGTGCTTTGACCACACACTACCCCTGTGGTCTGCCTTGTTTTCAGGGAGACTACAGAATATATTTAACAGGCCAGCGACCTTACAGTCTATATGCTAGTCATGCCGGGGAGCTGGCGGCTTTACAGCTATAACCCTTCACTATAAAGGGAACGGTCAGAGGGAATTGTTTTGCTGTTTGGAGTGGAGGTACTGGTTTAAAAGCAGCTCTGCTCTTGAAACCATCCTGTTAAATTTCTTGGTGGATGGGTCAGAGCGACTCAGGTGGGTGGCTCGTCTGTGACATTTTTGGATTGCTGCTTCATTGGCACTTTCTAATCTGGCTGTCCTATGCCTTTGGGTTTGCTTTGACCTTGAGGTTGATTTTTCAAATTTTTTCACTCTCCAAATATTTATTGGTCAGCCTGTATCTTATTGGTCCAACCATCCTATATCTTTCCCCTTTCATGCATTTTCTCATACCTTGCTGAATATTGATGCTGGGAAAGGAGAGATCTTCTAGCTTGATCATCTTGCGTTATAGGAGGGGAAACTGACGCCCTGTACTCAAGGCCACACTGTTGCTCTTATTTCCAAGGTCACAAGGCTGTCCTCTTCAATCCCCACCCTCCTTTCTAAATTGACTTTTCCTTCATGCATTTTATCTAGGCATAGATATTCCTCTTTGAGAGTGGAGTTGTTTTGGTTAGTAATGATTTTTCTTCTAAGAGTCAAAATGACAATTTCGAATTCATGATTTTGTGGTGGCAAGAATTTCTGTGTTTGCAGAACTGTGGCTGCATCCATAGAGTTAACATGTTGTGTTTCATACATTTAGGTTTCACGATAAATGTTTTCTTTAGAATTGGGTTACTTCCCTTCTTTAAGGTTATAATTAGTTCAGGAGAGCTGACTTCATTGCTGGGGAAGAATGGGGAGCTCCAGTGGATTTTCTTCCATCCAGAGGCATTTGGTGTGGGTATCGGAGTGGAAGGAGAGGCGCAGACCTGGTCTCCTGGGCCATCCAGCTGTAGATCATTCTCAATTAGCAGATATTAATGACAGCACTAGCATTTCAAAGATGGCTGCTGGAACCAGCTGTAGAACCAGGGACAGGAGATTCCTAGCTTCTTCTAACAGTCTCCTCATCTCTAACCTGTGTTCTTTTCCCAGTTGCTTTTTCATGATTGTCTCATCCCAGTTTTAACTGGTTGACTGAAAAGTTCAGGACAGAGTTGCTATAAACTGAATGTTTGTGTCTTCTCCAAATTCATGTGTTGAAATTTAATCCCCAATGTAATGATATTTGCAGGTGAGTCTTTGGGAGGTGGTTAGGTCACAAGGACATAAATCTCATGAATGGGATTAGTGCTCTTAGATGTGAGAGAGATCCAACCATGTGAGGACACAGTGAGAAGACAGCCGTCTGTGAACCAGAAAGTGGACCCTCACCAGGTACTGAATTTGCCAGCATCTTGATCTGTAGACTTCGTAGCATTTAGAACTGTGAGAAATAACTTTCTGCTGTTTATAAGCCATACAGTTTTGATATTCTGTTATAGCAGCTCAAACAGACTAAGAAAGAGTAATCTCAAAATCCATGTGCATTTTTAATCAGTGGGTTCCTTCAGGTCCAAAGGAATGAAATTCTAACGGTAAAATGACAGGCACAATGTTTGAAATTTTTCCAAGATGGATTCAGGTAGGTGTGTTAAATAGGTGGTCTTTAGCATCAAGGGTATATAACTCTGTTGCTCATGTCCTGTGATAGCATACTCTGCTGTCAAGTCCAGGAACCACTGAGGTTCCTGTGTGAGAAAGAGGGCTTTTAGTAGCCTGGGACAGGCAACAGTTATATTAGCCTTATCAGGACATCAAACTGATTATAATACATGCTCAGTGTAAAAGTTCTGGTATATGTGAATGGGTTAAAAATACTTTTGAATTAGCTGGTGAATGTTAGAATTAAAAACTGTTTAAAGACAAAGAAAGATGGAGTAAGATGGAACAAAAGTTTGTGAGAGGAAATTCTAAAATTCTATGGCAATCCCCCTCCACCCCCCCCCCCCCCGGTTATTTGATTTAAAAATGGGCTAAGGGGGATGGCTCCATAGTGTAGTGGTTAGCACGTATGCTTTACATGCAGAAGGTACTGTGTTCGTGCCCCAGGTGGAGCCATGGACCATGCCCTGGGTGCACCAGCACCCCCACCCCCCCGAGTGCGCCAAGGGTGCCAGGCCCCGGGTGCTCACTGCAAGCATGTGGGAGGAGATGCCCTGACTTCAGAGATCCAGTTCTTAAGGGGAGACAGCAACATCCATAGGTCAGGGGTGGAAGTGCGGCGGGTGGGGGGGGGCGGGGTGGGAATTAAAGAAGGGAAAAAATGGGCTAAGGACTTGGATAGATATTTCTCTGAAGACACACTGATGGCTAACAGGTATATGAAAATATGCTCAAGATCACTAATCAGAAAATTAGAGATCAAAACCGCAATGAGATATCACCTCATACCTGTCAGCTATTGTCAAAGAAACAAAATGTAAGTGTTGATGAGCATGTGGAGAAATTGGAACCCTTGCATACTGTTGGAATGCAAAGTGGTGCAGCTGCTATGGAAAACAGTAAGGAGGTTCATCAAAAAATTAAAACTGTCATATGATTTAGCAGTCCCACTTCTGCACATTTATCCAAAAAGATTGAGATCATTATCTCATTAGCCCTCTTATATTTATTGCAGCATTATTCACAATAGTGAGGATGTGGAAACAACCTAAATGTCCATTGAAAGATGAATGAATAAAGAAAATGTGTGTGTGTGTATATATATATATATATATATATATATACACACACACACATATACAGTGAAATACGTTTTAGTTTTAAAAAATAAATTTTACAAGCTATGACAAAATGGGCGAAACTTGAGGACATTTGCTAAGTGAAATAAGCCAGTCACAGAAAGAGAAATATTGCATGATTCCACTGAAATGCAGCATTTAAAATAGTCTAATTCATAGAATCAAATAGTGGAATGTTGGTTGCCAGGGGCTAAGGGAGGGGGAAATGGGGAGTTGGTAATCAATGAACATGAAGCTTCAGTTAATCCAGCTAAATAAGCTCTAAAGATCTGCTCTACAACATTGTACTACTTGTCAACGATATTGTATTGTATACTTTAATGAGATCCATCCACTTAAATTTTTAAGTATTTTGACCATAATAAAATAACATTTAAAAAGCTAAATTGAAAATATAATTTAAAAAGCATGCTGCCCTCAAAGCATGAAAAAAAAAAGTACATACAAGTTCATTTATATAAAATTCTAGATAATGCAGATTAGCTTTTAGTGACTGGAAGCATGTCATCTTTGCCTAGAAGTGGGCATAGGGGGAAGGAGAGATTACGAAGTGGCCTGAGGACACCTGGGAGTGATGGATATGTTTATTATCTTTATTGTGGTGATAGGTTCATGGTCTGTGCATGTATCAAAATTATCAAATTGTACATTTTATTTATATGCATATTATAGAATGCCAGTTATATCTTAAAGTTCTAAAAAAGTATATGCTATCTTAATTGTGATTGAATTTAGTAAAGAACATTTGTTCAAATGACAACCACGTTCCTACACGTAGGCCATTTCTTTATTCTCTAGATACCACTTGTCTGTGATAGAGATAGGTGAAAAGTGAGACAAAGGTCTAGTAGGTTTTATATTTTTGCTGCCCCATCCGTTTACTTCTCCTTTTTGATCCCTTTTCCTCCCTCCTCTTTCCACTCCCTCCCCAAAGTCACCAGAATGTGAAAGGCTACATCTGTTCCTGCAAAAGCTATTTTGCAGTGCAATTAAGCATTCCTCACCTTAGCTCCCCAGGAAGCTGGAGACTTGTGCGATCACTGGCATAATGGATGGTGCCCAAAGCCCTGGCCCAGGTGTGCAGAGGCTGAATGCACATCCATGTGGGCGAGAGGAAGCTGCTTCCTGGCAGCGCAGTGTGAGGCTGCCCCTCCCGACTTGGGCCTCTTCAGCACTCACAGCAGCTGCTACCCTCCAGGTGACCGACATGTCCTGCCATTGTTCACCTGCTCAGGCCAGCTGACAAATGGAGTTGGCGCATTGCAGACTGAATAAATGGTTCTGTAGCCATTTCTGGCTTCAGGATGAGGGAAGAGACATACAAGTTCTGTGACCTGATGGGATTCTTTGAGGCCTGAGAGAAAAACTGTTTAGAATTCCTATCCATGCTTCTTTCTGCTCCTTTCAGGAAGCTTGAGTGGCTCCTAGACATTTTCTGATATATAGTATCCATTTCCTAGTATGGATAAAACAATTAACTGGGGCATTCAAATCCTTCGCAGACAATTATTTAGTGTCTGTCATTTTAACTATTAAAAATAATGCATATTTATTTCTAATCTGTAGGAATACTTAAACATATCAGCAGAAATAAGTAATAGTTAAAAAGTAGTGCATTAATTAATTCAGTTTGATCATTCGGTAGCTTTTTAGAATGAATTGCTAATAAAATAGGGACATTATTAGAATTTTGGATGTCGACTCCACATTGAACATTTGAAGCTACTATGTTCTCCTATGACTGGCTCGTCTCAACATTATTCCATCAGAGACCTCAATTTGTTCTCTAACAAATACCTCTATAAGAAGAAAAATTGTATAGACTTTCTTTGTACCCTTCCAGCTTAATCGTACAACTATACTGTTACAAATGGACTGAAACAGCCTGTTTCAGTTTTTTCTTCATAACCAACTCTGAATAGATGAACAGAAATAGCTCTCTTCATGTCAGAAACTTTAATTAAACCATTCTGAAAATAAGCATGGGGAAGAAATGGCAGGACCTTAATTTAATCAAATTTCCTGCTTAACTGTTTCTATTGCTTACTTGAAAGGTTGAAGGCATAGACGGGCAAAGTCCTGGGGATTCAGAAGATTGTGACCTTTGACCTTCTGAACTCCCATACTAAATTAAAATCAGGGCTGGAGGAAGGAATATGGCTTATGGAAAGTGTCAAGAGGTGTTTATGTGAATGGGTCACATGAAATTAACCCCTATTTACATATACATCTCATAAATATTTTATTTTTATTCCATTTTGTTAGTAAAAAAATTTACAGCATCAAATACTTGCCAGGGATAGCTCCAAGAGCTGACGAATATTTACTCTTATAATCCTTAACAACAATCCAATGGGGTAGGTCCTCTCCTTATTCCCATTTTACATGTGAGGGGTCTTAAGTGACTTTCTCCAGATCATTGCAGCTGGGTTTGAACCCCAAAAGCCAGGCTCCAGAATCTGGATTGGTCAATACTATTTTGTCAAAATTTAGGAGTACTTATTTGGAAAGAACCTAATCCTTCATGTTTTTTCATATGCCCCCCCTTTACCTGAATATCCAGCCTTCCAAATTTCTCTAAGGTGATTGTCACAACTCAATCTACTGGCTGCACACGTGCCGATGTCCAAATTGCATGCAACATTCAGCTTTTCTGTTTGTTTCATCTAGAATTGTGCAAAGATCCTAACCTCTGGGCTGATTTTCTTAAATCATTTTTTTCCTGCTTTTTGGATATTAACTCCTGGGCTTCTTGCCCCTTTCTTCTCCACTCACCAGCAATCGGTTCTTCTGGAATGTTGTATTTGGCCCTTTCACAAGTCATTGAGGTAGGAAAATAAAAACTGAAAAAAACACATTAATACTATATTAAAGGTTATTTTGTTTTTAATCCTTTATCTACCCCTCCCCCACACACATATAAATAGCTTTTTAACAAGAGATACCATATTTCCATCCATGTATACAGTGGCTGTTAGGCAACATGTAGGTCTGAGATTTTACATTTTTCAACTGGGAGGAATAATGACACCTATGTGGTGGGATCGATATTTCCATTAAAAAAAGCAATCAATATTACAGAATTTGTAATAGAGTTAGAATCAAATGCATCAAAAATCCAGGAAGAATAAGTTTTCCAATATAACTGAATTTAATTAGCTTAAAAACTATCCTACTGGTATATGAAACCTTACTCACGAAGTGATTCTAAAATAAGATTATTTTCATTGTCAGACATATATTTACAAAGATCAGAATGCTCATGAGCTTTACTGAGCTACAGAGATCCCTTTTCTATTCACTGTGCAAATGTGAAGTTAGTTCAAAGAAGGTTATGAAACCATCTAATCCATTTTTTAAGATAGTTTGCTGAATTTTTGAAAAAGTACCTTTTGTTAGCAGCGATTCATTTATATGGCTCTGCAAGTCTGGGCAATTCATCTTTTTTCTTAACCATCTGTGGTTATTTCACAAGAGTTCAGTTGAGTCGCTTCCTTAAACATCTTTAAAACAAATGGTATGATGGGTTGCTTACAAGGAATCTAAAATTCAGTAAGAGGTTTTGGTTATTAAAAGCCCTACCTTAAATAACTGTTGATCAATATGTCTTTAAAAAAAAAAAAAAAAAAAAAACGGTGGGAGAAAGTTTGGCAGCATTGAATTAGAACAATGAGGGGCAAAAACCAAACTAGAAATGGCATCAGCCTCTGTACTGTGGTTGAATTTTGTTAGTACAACCTTGCATAAACCGTTTGGATAGAAGGGGTAGGTGGGTCAACTAGGCAGCATCGAGTATATTCTCTGTCCTCTTCAGGACTCCAGGTAACCCCAGAATCTTTCCATCTTCTCTGTTTTTCTCAGGTTTGCAAACTTCTAGAACTTCTAGGTCAGAGTCTCTCCTGCCTCCCAGGGCTCTGCCCTATTCTTTATAGTGTCCACTGGCTGGTCTTCAGCTAATATGTACCAATGTGATAATAGGTTCTGATGCTTTGAGGAGTTTCTCTCCCAATTTGCATTTAAATAGAGATTTCAAGACTCTCACGATTCTGCCCTTATAACTGCTTTAAAGTTGGAAGTTTTAGGCAGCTTCTTACAGGTCGGGCTCTTCCATTTCTCTGACTTTCCATCCATCAGGGTACATGTTTATAAGGAGGTACTCTATGTCCTTACTAGTGTTTAAGGTAGAGAAATCAGTCCTTATTTTTTGGTTAATAGCCGCTGTGTTGAGCTTCCTGAGTGGTCATCCTGATCCTTCTCCTGCCTATCTTCCCAGAGCTCAGTAGCTGGAGGCAGAGCAGTGGGGTCTCTAGAACCTGGCTTGGATGCTGGGTCAATGTCACCTCTGAATGGTTGCCACCTTGTGCCATACTGAGTGTTAACTATTTTAACTCTTAACCCTGTACATAGGAAACTAACTTCAGTTGGTATTGGTTTTGGGCTGATCCAACCAGTGAAGATAGACACAAGTATTTTGAAGACCAGACCATAGTGATAGTTACATGACTCAGACATATTCCAAGAAGCAATGTGAGAGAAACATCAAACTTTGTGGCAGTCTTCTGGAAAGAAGAATTAATCATGAGACGTTTCTTTCAAAGAGACTAGGCTGCTCAAAACAGACCATTCTCAGTGGTCAGATTTGCTTTTATTCTCTTGTACTCTATGAAAGTAAGGAAGATTATGTCCAAATATAGTATATGATGAAGCATCAGCAGTTTATGTCTTAATAAAGTGATTCTTGTGTGTTGGTAGCTAGTGATGCAGAATGAGGCCTCATCTTTATCACAAAATGATGGATCAAATTCATGGCAGGTTGGAAGAAGCTTTCAAAAAGGATTTCTATACCTCATGTATCAGGATTGCCTAAGAAGATGATATGTATACATCTACAAAAGCATGAATATAGTATAAATCACATTTACAATTTTAATGTAATGTTTGCCAACATGTTTTGATGTGGGCACAATTTTGAAGCAAAATATTTTTATATGGGGACAGCTTGAGGTTCAAGTCAGTGGTTCAAATAATATACATACAGACCAGCCACTATTGCACATGTTTTCACATTCTCTCATTTGGTCTTTCCAACAGCATTGTGAAGTGGGTATTATTAATGTAGTTTTAGAGGAGGAGCTAAGAGAGGCTAAGTGATTAAACTTTCAAAAGTCTTGTACACAGCAAAAGTCTTGAGCCATCTGTGTGTATGTCTCTGCTTCGGTGTCATATCTACTGCTCTTTGGAAACTTCTATCTTAATTCCTAATATACTTTTGGTCTTTTTTTGGTATTAAGTTGATGTCTCAGCTCTACAAAAAGCAGAAATGTTTGCTAAATTGATCTGTGGCAATGTATATTGTAAGAGAATTCGAAGAGATGATAAGTAGATTCAAGAAGTAAAGGGGACTGAGGTTATAAGGCTGCCCCTGTCCAGATAAAAATAAATTCCTTGGCTTCTATCTGTTCTTACAGGTTGGAAAGTTAAGAGTAGAAAGATATAGATTTAAAACTATCAGATGAGTGCTCATTATCATTAGGTTCCTTTACATGCAATTTCCTATCCAATCCTCAAAACAATCCTGTGAGAAAGATGTAAGTCTTGTTTTCCTGATGAGGTATATGAAGCTGTGTGATGTTATATAAATTGCATGGGTAGAATTTGGGTCTAGTTCCAAAACTGGATTTCTATGCAGCAAAGCATGTAACTCTCACTTTTATGAATGTGAAAAACTAAAGGGCAAGTTTTGACTGGAAACTTGTTCTTTGTAGTTGCCAATTTAGTTTCATACTTAGAAATGAATATTGAATTTCTAAATATTAGCAGTTCATTTAAGTCGATAAGCAACTAGGGTGTCAAGGTATTTGTAATATCATATTTTAAAGATCTCTTATGAATATATTGCCAAAATTTCTCATTCTGGAGAAAAGTACTTTAAGACAAATCAATTGAAAAATAATTGAAATTTCTATTATGCATAGAGCCCTATGTCTGTGGGACAATATATTGAGAATAAATACATTATAAATTAAAATCTTCATTTATAAATAAATTACAAATTTACGAGTGTAATAGACAAGTTTTTATTTAACACCCTGTAGTCCAAGTTCCTAATAAACATAGCATATTGCATTGACTGCATATACGCAGCTGCTTTTTGCAAACCACTGACTCTGACAGGAACGATCAAGCAGTTCTAATTCAGAGGTCAGCCACTGCAAGGTGATTTATTAGCTCCTTAATCATACAAATATGGCCAAAACCACACTCCCTTGATAGAGATAATGGATATGGCAAACAAGTTCTGCATGCACCACCGTAGCTGACCTTTGAAAGAAATCTATCCTTGTAGGGTGAGGCTTCATGTTTCTTTTTTTTTTTTTTCTGGACTGATGATGACTTTTACCCCTCATACAACAGCTCTGTTAAATACTGCTTTTACTCTAGTTGCTTAGAGTTTAGTTGCAGGCATTAGAAACAACAAGCTGGATCTTGGAAGTTGTTTAAATAAGGTGTAAAAATGTGATTTAGCCTGAGGAATTCACATGGGTTTTGCCCACACTTTTATTTAGCACCCACTGACAATCATCTTTCTCATTGACTAGAGAAGCAGCAAATTCACACTCTTTTAAAAGAATTACACCCACTATGAGAAGGGCCCATGAACCTACAATATCTTGTATGTGGCCATTCAACTGCATCCGTACGTACACATGGCAATAAATAGCAGAGACAGTGGGGCCCAATTCCCTGTCTAACTTGTCAAAGAGAAATACTTCTTTTTACTAAAAGCAGTGGGAATTCAGAATTGTTAATACTTCTACAGAGTATTCTCTCAGTGGTTTTCTACACTAACAGCATCTGTCCATTTACGTCTCCTTTTCTTTTCTCTCTGAAATTTTTTTAACTATATAATTTCTTCCTTTGTTGGATATAGAATTATTGAGAAGAGTTGGAAAGAAGTTACCAGAATTTCAGGGTTAAGAGTAATAACACAACAGTAGTACTCCTGTCCCTCCTGCAAATAAATAAATCTGTTACTTTGACACATCTGCTTTATGACTGGTGTCAATCATGGGGTTGTGGTCTGAAAACAATGTGACATGAGTATGTAGAGGTGGTGTTAGCCTTTAGCAACATACCATAGGTGACATAAGAGACTGAACATACAGGTTATGGCATTCTTCTTCCCACAAAAGCATTTAGTGTTATAATCTGACCTCTCTGTATAAACTAGGAGAGGCTGCACGTTTTCCACTTCTCTGAGGTCTGCCACCAGCATTTAACAGCTCTGTACACTGAGAGTTGTATTTCTAGATCACGGATGCACAGAACTTGCAATTTGAAGGCAATGTCAATCCAAAAGTAGTTATGCGTTCTCCACTATAAAAGTAAAAGGCGAAAAACAAAAGCATTCACTTGTGCATGTGGCAAGCAAACAGTCCTGTTTTTATGCAAAAGCCAAGGGAGTAAACATAGAAGTTTGCTTTGCTTAGGATTATCTTTGATGGTTTAATGAGTCTTCGTGAAATTTCAGGTGCATTCCCAATTCTCAGCTTTGCCCACAACTGCATATTTTAGTTACTCAGGAGCATAGAGGGAGCTTTTGTTAATTCTTAGCTATAACATGCTTGAGTGATTTGAATACTTCAGCCCCTTGGTCAGTAGCATGCATATTCTATATTGAGTACACATTAACTATGCAAGGGGCCAAATGAGGGCCTGTGAGAATGGCTTTCAAAACATGGTCTCAGCATAAGGGATATATTGTTAAGTCAAAACAACTTTACAAACTCTCAACAAAGCCCAAAGCCTATTCTAACCTCAAACCACATATTCGCGGATAAGTATCTTAGGATGTAACCATCACTACTAAGTTTGGAGGATATATTTGTTATTAAGTTTATTTTATTAAAAAAATTTAAAAAGAGACTGAAAAAATTTACTGGAGGTATCATTGACTGGGGTATTTTATCTTTGAAAAGTCAAAACTTGCATCATGAATCCAATTAAAGATTATCTTCTGGGATTCCAATCTCTTGCAATATATTTTGGTGATCCTATTTTTGTCCTCACCATATTATTGCTTGGTTTTGAAAGGCTATTCATATTCGTAGGGGTGAAGGTGAGAATGACTACATAGGGAGCTTAGAAATTAACATGCAGCTTATTCCCAAAGCAGTCATATGCATGTTGTTCTATAGTAGAGCTGGCTTGGGAACCCACTCTCCAATTGGAGTGACACTGCTGGGGGTATCGCATTTTTGGGTCTCCTTTGGACATGGTTGTAAAGGTCAGTTTATAAATCACACAAGATTTGCTCACTTGTTTATAGACATTAGCTCTTTTATGAAAATAAACTCTATTTACCTTACCAAGTTTTATTTCAAATGATGTTTGGCTAATTGAAAAAGACAAACTTGGAAGAGAAAAAAATACATCGAGGAAAAACTGAGGAAATCTAAATAAACTGTGGACTTCAGTCAATAATAATGTGTTGGTTCATTAATGGTAAACAAGTACCATACTAATGTAAGAGGTTAACAATATGGGAAACTGGATGTGGGGCATATGGAAATTCTCTGTACTAACTTTGTAATAATTCTGTAAATGTAAATCTATTCCAATATAAACAGATTTTAAAAAAGGACAAAGCTGTTAAGATAGGTTTCTGATACCTCTCACTGAGAAAAGGAATGAGGAAATGAGGAATAAAAGAATAAAGAAACTAACCTTTCTGAGTATCTATTATGTTCTAGAATCTTATATATATGTGTGTGTATTCTCATTGAATTCTCACAGTAGTCCCATGGTAGTTATTTTTCTTTCAGTCTTACAGAATAAAAAAGATGTTTAGAAAGATTTAATAATTTGGCCAAAGACAAACAGCTCATGTGTAGTAAATATTATAAAACAAACACATTTTTACTGGGCCTTAGATTCTCTCTATCACATAACCGTATTTCTTCCTTAAAAATGTTATGGGCTTTGAAATTAATTCCCAAAGGGCAGTTTATAAAACAATATCAAGTACAAATTTCCAAAAACTGACCACCTTGAACAAAGGTAATATTGATGTGGATATAAAATTGGTATATTTTCAAAATTAGCCACATTATTTGATAATTTTAGTTACTAGTTTTCTGATAGAGTCCTTAAGGGTGACAGATCTTTTAAATTCAGGGGAATTGGGTTTTCACTTCAGGAACTGTGGCTCTCTTGGACCAAGCCCCTTTCTGAACTTGTCATCAGGCCAAAATATCCATTTGGTATAAAGACATAAAGGGTGAAAATGAGATTGATTCTAGGAAACGGAGGGCCCAAATAAATGCTTCTGTGTTAATGAAAGATTCAGGACTTTTGCCAACATTATGGCTTATACAGCTGCCAAGGCTACAATGGAGAAACAGAGGGACCTGTTGATGAGGCCAAAAAATGACCCGTTGGTAGTGGGTTTTCACACCTGTGGGGTGTGGCCCTCTGCCTGGTTGCTTCTGTCTCCACAGCCCCACTTTTCTAACTGCTGGGAGTATTGGCTGCTGGAAGCTCACAGAGGGTCCCTCCCCAGGAACTGCCTCACTTCTGATGGAGGGACTTGCCTTACCCAACTTTTATCACCTGTCTTGGAGCTGTCTGCATGTGACTAATGTTGAGGTTACAAAGGCCTGGCCCCCTGGCCTCCTTACAAGGCACCTCTGAAGGACTTACCCAACTTCAGAGCTCTCTCTGGGATCAGCTGAGGCCTCTCTTGCAACTGCCATGCATCGCAAACTTTGCCTTTTGCTTTGTTCTGCTTCTCTCACTCTCTTGAGTTGATCCAAGAGCGTTCTTTGGTAAACCATCTCTGTGCAAATTTCAGAGCCACTTCTCCGGGGAGAGCACTCTATGACAGTGTTTATTGTGTTCCTGCCCTCTCATAGGAAGAATCTGGTACTTTTCAAATGCTTTCTTACAAGTGTAGATATGACTCCTTCCAGAAAGCCTTCTCTGACTAGGTTAGTGTCCTCTCAGGACCTCTTTAGCCTTAGTTAGGTACTTGCCACACTATGGCATTTATGTCACCAAATTGTAATTGTACTTAAATATACCAACTTAAGCTCCTTTAAAGTTCTTTTATTTATATTGATTTTACCCCAAAGTTAATTTGTCATATAACCAGAAGCATTGATAGGGTTATCCCGGAAACTTTATTTCTTGTTTTTCAATGCCAGTTGATTTAAAAAAAAAAAAAAAAGAGCAAAGAATGAAAAGGAACGAAATCCTGAAGAAATGCAGAAAGAAATCATCAAAACAGAGATTTGCCTATAAAATTTTTCCCTAGGTTATATTCAATTCTGAAATAGAGTCATACATACTACAGGATATTGATTCAGAAATTATATTTCCTTCCAACCAAGAAATGACTACTTAGAACTGGAGGAAATCTTACTATGTTCCAAATAATGTAACTTTATTTTTACAGATAATGGAACCATCACATATCATTTAGCGCTCATGATAGACATAGTATCTTCAGATTCCTCCAGCTCATAGCACCTGTCTTCTTTCTGACTCTACATTGCCTGTTTTGTTTGTTTGTTTTTTTTATGCCACTTGTTAAGAGTTAATTGCTCATAGGCCTTAGGTAGCTTTGTAGACAGGCCACTGGGGAGTCTCTGGCCATAGTCACCTTGAACAAAGAACACACACAAGCTGGGACTGAGAGACTCCCCAACTGAGAAAACATCTCTGGTTTCCCACATAGAGTGCAAAGTGAGTGAAGACATGGATGTCATAGGCTCATAGGACCTTCATTTATACATTTTCTTGTTATTCCCTACTGTGGTCAGTGGACTTCGAGTCAATCTCATATTTGTATTTCTCTCTCCTGAGGCCTGTGATAGTTGTTTTAGCTCCTCTCTCTGAGACCACTCTTTTATCCCTCATTTATTTAATATCCTAATTTTGCCTACTGCATTGCTTATTGACCTATATTTTGTTGTGATTTTCTCATTATGGTAACCTTATAACCCAGTCGATGGAGACAACTTACTTAGTAATGATGAAACGTATCTGCCCAGTCGATTGTTCTTGAAACTTTCACCTAGTTTGAGAGCCGGTAGATCAACTTGAAGGTGTGTGTCTGCTTTAACCGTGGAGGACTGTTAAATCTCCTCTTATACTAGCAATCCTCCATTTATTACTGAAGTAATTTAGGAGCTAATAGAGTGAAGCAGGTACTTTGTGTCTTACCTAACACAAAGCCAATTTTCTTACTGCTCATCATACTCATGAAACTTTATATCCACTCCCCTAACAACTTTTCTGTTGTGTTGAATACCAATAACTTTTATTAATGTTTACCTCTTCACATATGTCTCTTGTCTTCTTAATTAGAATAAATTCTCACTGAGGGAAAGTGAGAAGTAATCTTTCAAGATGCTTAGAGTACTGCTTTGCTTAGAATATGCTGGGTTAATATTCTTTATTCAGCATTCACTTCCACTTCCTTTTTATCTTTCCTACCAATTCATGTGAAAAGGGCTGGGAGGCTAAAAATGACATTTCTTAGACTCTTTTCTAGCTTGTATGATGGACGTGAATTACATGTAGCCAGTGAGATGTTCATGCATAAGATTGTAAAAGAGGTGTCAACTGATGAGCAAATTCCTAAGGATGGAGTTATTTTCAGTACCCAAGTGCCACATTTCACCCAGTTGCTAGCTTGTGAGTATGGGGTCCACAGGTGGCATGGCAGCAGTTCAATGGCCTCTGGGTCACAGCCGAGGGGGTGTGACTTCAAAGCAAAAAAATCCAATCAGTGGCAGCTTCCTGACTTTAGCTGTTCCAGCACTTTCAATGGTTTTAAAAATACCTAATTCCCTATTAAATCTTTCTTATTGAAATACTTAGAATCTTTTCTGTTTCTAGCATTGAACCTGGACTGATACAATCGCTCAATATCATTTGTTGATGTGGTAAAAACATCTCATTCCCTTCTTGTAAAACAAAAGGTTTTACATTATAGTTCTTTTTTCTTTTCTGTTTCTAATTTCTGATGGACCAGGAAGGCTCTAAAAGTGCTAAGGACTCATCCATATTCCTTTAGTCACTTTAAGGTGGCAGAATGAGAATCTAGATTTTTCAAAACAAGTGCAAACACATTCAGTCAGTAACAAAGAATTACAGCAAATGAGATATTAATAATAGTAGAAGTCTGAGTTTTAAAAAAACTGAATATTTTATTAGTATGTGAACCTTTCAAGAGAATCTGAAATTATTTACTCAGCACCCCAGTTTAACAGTGAAGAATTCATTTCATTGGTTACTGGGTTTATTTAAATCCTAAATCTCACATGAATGCTTTTGAGTATGTGGCACAAATCCACATTCTGAGATTGAATATTGTGGACTATTTAATTTACTGAATGTAATTTTAGGGAAATGACATCCTTTACATATAGCAGGCTTATCATGCGAAGAGCTCAAAACACAAGGAAAAATCAGAATTAATCAGGCATGAATCATAAATCATTTGGCTCTCCCCAAATTGCACCTCTGATTGTAAAGGTAGAATGACATCCCAGGTGTCTTGATTCTAGTCCATGCACAATCCACTGTGCTGCTTTTTGCCCTTGGTCTTTTGGGTCTGTGATTAACTGAATACTTTAATTTGAGCTTTCTGCCATTCCTTCTTGTGCATGTCTGCCCTGTGGGTCTGTAAGTGAGAACTGCATCTACTTGCATAGCAACCACAGCTCTTGTGAACATAACCATGGCCACTAACATTAATAAGGCACTTTATTATTCACAAATATCTTTCACAAATTTTAATTAGTTGAGCCTCTCAAAACATTATGAAGTAATAAGGAAGGCAAATATTATATCATCCTCATTTTATAGACAAAGATAAAAATATCTGAGCCAAATATTTTTTAGTGAAAGGTAGAATCAGATTTCTTATAAATTTCTTTTAATAAGATTTCTTTTAAAAAGTTACTTTTTTGTATTTCCTCTAAAAATATTTGCTAGAAGCTAACTATTGTGATGTTCAAAAAATAAGTCAATAGTATTAAAATGCCTAAACCTCAAGCCAGTCCGTGGTAATGAATGATATGATAAATTCATTTATTCCATAGACGAATCTTTAACTGACGTTTGCAAGTTAGCATGGTTTATAAGCAAGAGAGAAGGTAAGAAAGACCTTCTTTGGAGAATTTATGAGCTTTTGCCAATTTTAGCAATTAGATTTTGATCTGAAGACAAAGGAATTATTCCAATGTCTCTAGTTTTCTGGCCTATTCTGAAAAACTAGTTGTGAATGATTCAAGGGCAAGCAGATTCTGCCTTATTTGTTTGTAAACGAAGTGCCTTGAACAGCGCAGAGAACATGGTCAAATGTCCACTAAGCTATGCTAGTGGTTCTTGTCCAAAAGTTCCTCTGAATTCATTATCTTTTGAGGTATTGTGTCGAATGCTTAACCTCAAATGCTAATGTGTATCTCCAGCCCTTCATTTGGTATTCTTTCCTGGAATAAAAGCAATCAATTTTTCTTGGCATGATGGCTCTTTATAAATGCTTGCTGTTTATTGCGTCTGCTCCCATTATTCTCTCTCCTTACACATTTAATTCACTCATATACTTCATTTACCTTGTGTTAGACACTGTTAGTAAATCACAAGGCATGGATAGAATATGAGAGGAACATTTCCCCCCTCTGTTCTAAATACATGCTCTCTAATCAGGATGTTTTATTTATTTTTAAATTTTTTAAAATTAAGTTTATTAGGGTAACATTGGTTAATACAATTATATAATTTTCAGGTGTACATTATAATTTGACATCTGTATATTCTATTGTGTGTTTACTACCCAAAGTCCAGTTTCCTTCAGCTACCATATATTTGATCCTCTTTACCCACTTCATCCTCCCCCTATTCCCCTATATTTGACCCCTTTTACCCCATCTACCTCCCCTCTCTTCCCCCACCCCCTACCCTCTGGTAACCACTATAGTCCCTGTCCATGAGTCTGTTTGTTTGTCCTGCTCATTTGTTGCTTTTAGGTTTATATCCCACATACAAGTGATATCATGTGATTTTCTACTTTTTCTTTCTGGCTTATTTCGCTTAGCATGATTATCTCAAGGTCCATCTATGTTGTCACAAATGGCAGTATTTCATCTCTTCTTATGGCTGAGTAATATTTCATTGTATATATGTACCACAGCTTCTTTAACTACTTATCTATCGTAGGACACTTTGATTGCTTCCATGTCCTGGCCACTGTGAATAATGCTGCTATGAACATCAGTGTGCAAATATCTTTTTGGATATGGGTTTTCAAGTCTTTGGGGGTAAATACCCAGTAGAGGGATTGCTGGATCACATGGTAGATCAATTCTTAGTTTTTTGAGGAATCTCCATACTGTTTTCCATAGTAGCTGTACCAATTTACAGTCCCACCAGCAGTATATGAGGGTTTCTTTTTCTCTGCATCTTCTCTAGCATTTGTTATTACTTGTCCTGTTGATTATAGCTATTCTAACAGGTATAAGATGGTATCTCCCTGTGGTTTTGATTTGCTGGTGATGTTGAGCATCTTTTCATTTATTTGTTGGCCATTTGTATGTCCTCTAGGGAGAAGTGTCTGTTCAGATCCTCTGCTCGGTTTTTGATTGGATCATTTATTTTTTTGTTGTCGTTACTGAGTTGATGAGTTCTTTGTATATTTTGAATATTAGGCCCTTATTGGAGGCATTGCTTACAAATATATTTCCCCATTGAGATGATTATCTCTTTACCTTGACTGTTTCTTTTGCTAAACAGAAGCTTTTTAATTTTATGTAGTCTCATTCATTTATTTTTGCTTTTACTTCCCTTGCCTTTGAGGTCGAATTCATAAAGTCCTCTTTAAGTCCAAGGACCTTGAGTTTCATTTCTATGTTTTCTTCAATGCATTTTATTGTTCCAGATCTTATATTCAGGTCCTTAATCCATTTTGAGTTAATTTTGGTGTGTGGTGATAGACAATAGTAACCAGGATGTTTTAAACATTAAATTGAGAGGAGTAGATGGGACACTGAGCCATTTCCCTGGACTTTGAGAAAACCTGGTGCTGTGGCAAGGGCTCACCTTTCCCCTCTACACCTGTCAGGGAGGAGTCAAGGTGCTGACCACTTTGGCTCTTCCAATGAACTAAAATGGCCGGCAACTGGTTAATGATTCTGTGAGTATTTTCAGGGGACCAGGCTCTCTCATTTTCCTATTGGTGTTCTATTTTCATGTATCCATTTCTTAAAAAAAAAAAAAAGTATTTTTGAGAGGTTCATCAGATTAGAATTATTTTTTGGTACTGAAGTTATGAGTATTAAAAAATAAATTTTCTACTACCCACATCCTTCTAATGTCTAAGAAGAATCGAACTGGTAGTAAGTATAGCAGCTATTGTTTCTCCCTTTCCTGAGAAATTCCCAGAGGATTCTTTCCTCAGAAATACAAGCTTGAATTGTGCTCACTCCTTGTTACTAATTCTCAGAGAGATGGCAACACTAAAGCAAGCAGCTATTAGTAATGGATTTGGGCTTTGAGTGGTTTGCAGATGTTGAGAGTGCAATATTTCAAAATGGGACTGAGTGGAAAAGCCAAATTCAGATTGATCAGAGGGCTGTACATGTGCTTCATTTAACTTCAGACAGATTTTTGACTACTTGTGTCATATGCAAATGTGTACAACAATGCTTGAAATTGGATTTCCATTTTACTTAATTAGATTAGTGTAAGACCTGCATAATAATGAGCAGTTAGTAGCCTTGTTACTCCTGGGCTTTAGAATCTCAGAAAGGATTGCTGGTTTTGAAGTTTGGTCTATCCTGTGGGATTGAGGTCAATTGGTTGATTTTAGGTATAGCTATGGATGGTTTTACTTGTATTATGTATAGTTCATCTAAAAGACCTCACTTTTCTTTAACTCATATAGATAAACATAAAAATAGAATGTTTTAAAAATTCTGAAGAAGTAATTAAGGAGTTTTTAAAGACTGCCTGCCCTAAAAAAAATAAATTTGAGTACTATTTTTTCTAAGTTTTAAAGAAAATGGTTAATGAAGTCTCACTGCATGTTTTCTTTCCAACATGAATAATAGGAATTTGAAACCTATTATAATTACAATTAGGGTGTTTTCTGTCTGGGTTTTAGATATCTAGAGTGTGTGGCCTGCACAGAGAACAGCTTTACATAATTACAAAAGACAAGGACTATTGGTTTCAGAAAAGCCAGTGGTGGAACAGATGATTACACATAAAATTCTGGGCAAGAAGACAATGACAATACTGAGAGGGAGAAAGAGCTCAAGAGAGCGATACTAAGAACTCATTTAGAAATCAAGAAAACCCAAATAGCATTTATCCAAGCAGAGAGCAGCTCTACAGTGTCCTATTAAGCAAAAGGAAGGCAGATGTTCCATCTTGTCCCTGTTGGGAAGGTTTTCATTTGTAGCTGGCTGATGTTTTTAAATAAGACTTTCCTAAGTGCTGCTTTGTAGAAGGAAATCAAATTTCATGACAGGCTAGAGGAGGTTTAGGCCACTCTGGAAGCTCTCAGATGTACAGTCAGACTAAGACTTAAAAGGAACGTCTAGGAGTGGAAAAGTTCAAGACTTAGAGTTAAGGACTGTGCCTGCTTTTGCCATTAATTAGGCTATCTACCTTTCCATGCTTCAGTTTCTTCATTTACTAAGCAGGATTATAATGACACCCTGTGACTATGTGAAATTGGCTGATACATCTATCCCTTAGTTTTATCTATAAAGTGAGATCATTTTATGACTTTAGAGAATATTTAAGTAAGGGAAATTCATTTTTCTTGTAGCTAATTCTCAATTACCTTCCTATTTGTTACATTTTATAGCCCTGCTTTTGCCTTCCATGTTTCGTGGAGTGTTTATAAAGGTTAAATAAGACCATATATAGGTAAGTGTTTTAAAGGGCTACCTAAAAATCAAGGTGGGACACTTATTGTTAATACAACATCAGAATTTGAAATGTTACAATTTTTGGTCAAAATGTCTATAAATCATAAATCTGAGCTGGGATAGGATCCTTGGGGGATAATTTCTTACCTCAAATTAGTAAGCAGTGGAGATGGAATTTGGACCAAGATCAGTATCAGGGTCCCATGTTCGTGAGGATTGTCTGTACTGGTAGATGACTGGTAGATAGATGGCTATTGTTAAAAGATAAACTGAGGCATATTAAAAATTTTACGAGTTTATTTGAGCAAAAATTGATTTGGATTGGGGAGCATCCAATCTAGCAGACAGAAAAGGGCTCCAAGGAACTGTACAGAATGAAAAGCTTTTTCCCTCTAGCATATTTATTTTTATTAAAAACTTTTTCAATTACAGTTGATACACAATATTAGTTTCAGGCATATAACATAATGACTAGATGTTTATATAACTTACAAAGTGTTTGTACCTATCAATAGATGAATGGATAAAGAAGATGTGGTACATATATACAATGGAATATTAGTCATAAAAAAAAAATGAAATCTTGCCATTTGTGACAACATGGATGGACCTAGAGCATATTATGCCAAGTGAAATAAGTCAGACAGAAACAAATACCATATAATTGCACTTATATGTGGAGTCTAAAAAACAAAGTAAAAAAATAAAGCAGAAATAAACTCATGGATACAGAAAACATTTTGATGGTTACCAGATGGGAGGAAGGCTGAGGGAATGGATGAAAAAGGGGAAAGGATTGAAATTTATAAAATATTAGTTATAAAAACAGTCATGAAGATGTAAAGTACAGCATAGGCAAAATGAAAGACTTTTATAGCCAGAAGGGAGTGGAAATAAGGAAGTTATACTAGGTGGGTTGATTAATGCAAGGTTGCTTTCCTTTGGGGGATGGCAGGGGTCTATCAGGCAGATTATGTAATTAGTGATTGTAACTAGTGATCAGGTGATTCCTGGTTGACTAGTTTAAGTTCTCTTTCTGAGATAGTTGAAATTGTAATTAAGTATCAATTTGGTGATGCAAGGCTTAATATAATCAACTTCATTTCAGATTTTTTTTTTTAAATGCTATCTATAATAGTGGGCCTGCCCAATACTTACTCTGGTTTAGGGGGAATGCTGATAAAGGGGTTTGAAACTTTTTCATCCCTTTCTATTGAGTTCCTTCCAAAGTTTATACCTTCTTTCAAGGCTTCTCAAATAGGCCTCTGTTACATCACAGGAGAGGTACTTGGAAGCATTTTGGTTTTACTGAGGGGTCTAATGAGTTATAGTTCTTGTGATTAGGTTATTGATGTTAAAAATATGCATTTTACCTTGTTGGTTATATAACTAATATCTATGTGACTTGAATCTTTTGATGTAACAATGCTGGGAGTCTAAATGCATTCTTAAAAATCTGAATGTCTGAGTTTTCCATAAATTTTATCACCTAAATTATTGGCAATATAGCTCATAAAATCTCAAGAAGATAAGAATCTATGAAAAGATGAACTTTATTATTAAATACTGGGCTATAAATTATGGTGGTGATGGTGTGTGTGTGTGTTGTATTGAGAAGAGATAGGTGATGTATTGACATACAGGCAGGGTTTTCTTTTTCTTTCTTTTTTTTTTTTTTTCAGGGTTTTCTTGATAACATTGCTACTATGTCTCCTTTTCTGAGTCAGATTGGAGACAGGGTCTTACTGGCTCATATAGCAGCTGTCAGGCACAATGTGGTCAACAACATTTGCTAAGATCATGTGAGTTAGATTTATGTCTGTGCTTAGGACCCATAAGTACCACATATATGAAAGGGTGACTGTCTTGATACTGTGTAACAGACTAGATGTGTAATAGAAGGAAGTGAAAAGAGTCTTGGATGTATCAATGGTTTCCAAATCGAGTGACTTGGAATGGTGGGGACAAGAAGAGAGGCCAGCTTGGCAAGAAAGATGATGAGCATGGATCTGCACATATTGTTCGTTAGGTGGCTGTAAGATATCCAGCTAAAGATGTCGGTAGGTTCTCAGAAGCATAGACGTACTTCAAAATAGGTATTTGTATTTGATATATAGTTTTGGAATTCATCAGCTTTGAGAGCAGAGAGATACCTCTGGGTAGAGATGGACATTGGAATAGGATGTGCAGTGAAATTCCTTTCTCAGAGCTGATTTTTAATAGAGGCAGGTATGGAATAAAGAGGAGAAATACTAGCAAATAAACCTGGGTGCAGCATAACCTGGGCACCATAACCACAAACCCATACTTCAGGGCTATAGCGCATTTTGTATTCTTTGAAGAATTCTTTCCCCATGTATTTCTGTGGATCATCATCTCATCCTGCTCAGAACTTTGTTGAAACGTCACCCTCTCAGTGAAGCCTTCAGTGACTGCCCCATGTAAAGCTGCAATGTCTCCCATATTCAGCATCTCCCATCACCCTGCCCTGCATTATTTTTTTTTACAGCACTTATCACACTTGACATGCTATACGTTTAACTTGATGATTTGATTAATGTTGATCTCCATCCGCTAGAATTGAAAGCTCCAAGAAGGCAGGGTTTTTTGTATCATTAGAATTGCTGAGATTGCTTGACACCTAGCAGGAGCTCCAAAAATACTTGTTGGAAGAATAAATAGGCTGGTAGAGATGTAAAGGCACAGATCTATGTGATCATTAGCCTTGAAAATGCAGGAGGACTGAGTTTTGGTGGGAGAATGAAAAAGAAATTATACACTAAAACTCGATAGCAAGAAACTCGAGGCCACAGTTTGTGACTAGAAAATGTTTAAAGAAGACAAATAGTAAAGCAATTTGTCTTCCAGAGAAGATAATTTAGAATATTAATGGAGCTGCTGATAAGTTAGTCAAGAAAATTAAAGATGCGCTTGCAGTGTTTGTGAAGGTGGAGATTGATGACAAGAGAGCCAGTTTGGAGGGATGTCGGCATATCTGAAAACCAGACTTGGACGAGCTGGGCATAATGATCTCTCTAGCATATTCAAGGTGGTTTAAATGGTAGGTCAGGTTTGGTTTCCTAAGGTGATTTGTTGAAATGTTTCTAGAACTCAGAAAAACTAAGGATTAGAACACAGAAATTTCCCAGGTTGATAAAGTAAAGAAAATGAATATTTTGGATTCCCTAGAATTTGAAATTAAGTAGTTTTAGGGAAAATAGACTTTTCAGAGTTGACCGACATAATCTGAATGTAAAAGCTGTTTTTCTAGAACACTAATGACTAAATACTGTTTCCACATGTTCATTGACTTCTTTTAACGGAAGGAGATATTGGGTGATTGTACCTTTTCAAGAGGAGTAATATCTATCTCAACTTTCCATGGGCTGATCATTTTTAGTGATGTTTTTGTTTTCGGATCTAGTCAGTAAACATCAGTTTAGACAATGAGGCTGACAGCACTGGTTATTTCTTAGGTAGAGGAGATTTCCCGCCCTTCTCTCTTCCCTACTTTTTCCTCTAAATGGCTCAAAGCTCTTTTCATGTTTACTTCTGTTGTCACTCACAGCTCTTTGGTTATAAGCAAAGGACACCAGTTATGACCAATTCACAATCAAATAGAATTTCTTGAAAGGTGAGAGTGAACACGCAGGTTTGGAGGGAAGGTCCAATAATCAGACTAGGAGCAGACAAGAACCACACAGCCCAAGGTGGTCTTGGTGGCAGGATGTCTCTACATTCTTACTCGGTCTGAGCTCTCAAATTAATTTTCTCCGGCTATTTTCAGTGTTTGCATCACATGGCTCATGATTCACATTCTAGGAAAGGAATGTCTGGTTTGTCTAGCTTGGTTAAGAGATGATAGGACCTCTGATCCAGTAAGGGAGAGGTAATTCTCTCAAAAGAAACCAAAAAATGTAAAATAGATGATGGGCAATGAAAAAGCGCTGATATCCAAAAACCCTGTAGATTAAGAGAGCACTCAAAGTGAAGCAGACTGCTGTGCTCCTGCATTCGGCCATAGCTGTTTAATTTCTGTACCTGACTTTTTTTTCTTATCTTGGACACCTCTAGCTCCTTAATGCTTTTTTGGCATCAGAGTGCCAGGAGAAAATTAGTTGACTCTTTTTTGTTGTGTCATGTGATGAAATTATGGGCTCTTTAAAGCTCCTATCTGCTAATCTGTATCCTGTAGGTGAATGAAAATAGAATTTGAAGTAAAGCAATTTAGGCAGGAAGTTATTAAACAGTGGTCTAGAGCTACCACTTCAAGGAGTCTTAATGTTGTAGCTTTACTGGAGTACGTTCAGCATGATACGTTCCAGTGGGAAGATCTGTTTTTAGTTTGATCTGTATTGAGGAAGAGAGTTCCTTATCAGAAGGGGTTTGTTTTTGTCAGGTTTTGCTATAATAATGCTGTGTAACAAATAACTCCCCATATCTCAGTAGCTTGCAACAACATTTATTTGTCACTCATTGGTCTGAAAGTCCAGTGGTTTTGATGCTGTGCTTGGTTGGGCTTACCTGGGGTTGGCTGAGCTTGGCTCCATGCTGCAGGCTGGGTTTAGAGCTGGTATAAAAGTGTCTTCATTCTGGAATTGGGTTAACCAAGGTATGCTCTTCTTATGATGGAAATGCGAATGTGAGGAGCTGGTGAAACTTGCCAGGACTCTTAAACCCTCAGGTTGGAACCGGCATGTGTCACTTCTGCCCATATCCATTGGTCAAAGCAAGTTATGGGACCAAGCTCTGTTGTTGGGGAAACAATGGTAAGAGTGGAGAGCAAAAGACAAATGGTAAACAAATAATGCTATCTTCCACAGGGTTTCAACATCCCCTGCTATCTTCACTGTAGCTGCATATGGACCACTGCAGAGTGTAGGCAGCTGAATGTTCTGGTTAGTAAGGGAGTAGAAGGCTGTAGTACCACACAGCAGTGTTTGCTGTGTTATGGGAAGGAATGGAAGTTTTATATAGGAATCAATCAATTGAAAATTTGATATGTAAATATACTAAGCAAGTGTCTAGGCAGGGATCGAGTACTCAGCAATTCGAGAATGCAAACAGAAAGGGAACACAGTTTGTAGTTGGCAGAGGGCTTGAACAGCCTGAGTCAAACATAAGAGGGGTCAAAATCATATGCAAAAAGAATAGAGGCTATTTTGCTGGCCATATTGGTCAGATTTTAGTCAGATCCAGGGAGAAGGAATTGAAGATCAGTTTTAGGACTAAGATTTTACATTGTATGATTTGTATATAAACCTACATAGTAAAATATTTGATTTAGAGAAGACTGCAAAAATCTTTGACACAAAATGGTGACCACATGACAATATCTACTCCACTATCTTCCAAATTCACTGTCCCCCCTCCCCGCCCCAGGGTGGCTCATCAGTCATTTGTAATGAAATTCCCATTATGAAGCGCTTGGTTGTAGATATCACAGCTGGGTGGGTGCTGCTTAATTATGAAGGTCAAAATGCTAATGCTCAGAATGTACAAAACTAGGGAAGGAAGCTTTTTTACAGAACACCATATGTGTGTATTTGTTTATGAATAAGTAGTATTTTGTTCTTTTATATCCCCAAGAATTAAAATGTAGTTACTCTAAATCAAATCAATTTATTTTAAATTTAAAGTTATTAAGCAATACAGGTAGAGCACTAAAGTTCAAGCACAAATGATATAAAGGCAATTCTTGAATAACGTCATAAATGACCTAATAACGTCATAAATGACCTAATAACGTCATAAATGTCTCTTCATGACCTCTAACTTGTCCAGCACTGTAAGCCTGTGGTTAGGATCTGAAATCATAAGATACTGAGGGTAATTTACCCAAACATGTTTTCTGAGCATATTCTGTGTACCATCCACAGGCTGCATGCACAACTTAGTCTCAGCATACAGAATGCTATCTTAAATTTATTTCTCTCTTGGTGTGGTACATGTTACCTCACCTTTATCCCTTACCAGTTGTGTTGGTCTCAAGCTATAAAATGGAAATTGTGTTCCTCTCAACCTATAAAATGGAAATAACAACAATAGTAATAATAACAACTAAAACAATCATAGTACAAGATAATAAAAACACCACTACATGGTAATTATCTAAAGATAAGAGATTTTGCAAGAGAAAAGAACTTTGTATATGATAGCATGTTGCTACTTAGTTATAAAGAAATAACTTGGGCATCAGACAGTTATAGGTTGAATAAAACTGGGGCAAACCGAGGATTTCAACAGCTGAATACACTTAGGAATGTGGAATAATATTTTATGATGTATTAGTTTCCTAGGGCTGCTGTAAGAAATTACTACAAACTTGGCAGCTCAAAATAGCAGAAATTTATTCCTGCACAGTTCTCGAGGCTAGATGTCTGAAATCAAGGTGTTGACAGGGCCATACTCCCTGTGAAGACCCCAGGGAAGACTCCCTGTCTACTTCTTGGCTTTTGGTGGCTCCTGGCAATCCTTGTCATTCTTTGGCTTGTAGCTACAACCTGTGTTGTTATGCTGCCTTCTTCCCTGTGTGTGTCTGTGTGTTTCAAAATCTCATTCTTTCTCTCTTTCTCTCTCTCTCTCTCTTTCTCTCTCTTTTTTTTTTTCCCCAATAAGGACATCAATCATTGGATTTAGGCTCCACTCTAATCCAGTATGACTCCATCTTAACCTGATTACATTTGCAAAGACCTCTCTAAATAGGGTCACATTTATAGGGGTTAGGACTTAAATATATCTTTTTGGAAGACATAATTCAGCCCACTACAGATATATATCAGAGTGAAGTAATGAGGTGACAATCTCCTCAGTTGACAAGATGTTAACAGTAGATCAGCAATGAACTGAAGTTGATCACTGCTCACTCTTTTTGAATGGAGAGCTAGACGGATAAGTTCCCACATATTTTTAAAACAATGAAAGATGCTGTAAACCAAGTTTGGAAGAATAAGACAAACTGATCATGAGAGGTCATATTCTCTTGTTTTCAGATGATAATTGAAAATTTAAATCTGGTAAGGATAAACAGTAAGTCTAGATTTTAATAAACCAGTGAAGGAAAAAAATCAAATGATTATATAGCATATTAATCAGGGATCAGTATATAAAAATCTTTGAAATTATCAGGCTAAAATATTTCTCATTTTAAAAGTAGAAATTGATTAGGACACAGATATTCCAGCAAGAGAGGAGACTATAAATAAGAAATAATGTTATTACCATGTAAACAATCTGAATTGACAGGTTTGCAAAGTATGTGGCATTTAGATCTCCAGTATAAGGAAATAGATTCATTTCAGATGGTACTTCAGTAGGCTAAAATGCTATCATGGTTTGACTTAACCCAGTAAAAAATGCAGAATCCCTTTTTAAAGGTTCATAAATTTCTTAGCTAGTTTAGCAGAGAGTTTCATCCTCCATTCTACTGAACAATAAAATATTTTAAGTAAACTGCAGGGGAGATTATTTCAGAGCTTCCTAATAATCTATAGAACTGTTAAAATATTATCACTTAGAGACTTGGTTCATCTTAAGATGGTATTTTAGAATGCCAATATATATGTAATGGCAGACACTTTTATAAAGCATCATCTACATGCACTCCATATTCATAGAATTATGGACTCTACTGATAAAGTTAATATTGTGTTAGCAGAAAGAGTTGTTAGAAATTTAAGGATTTCATGGGCAGATGTCAGCTTAGAAGCTCTAACTTCTGTTGGTTGCTGTAATGTTAAATTTAATGTGTCAACTTGACTAGTTTGTGGTGCCCAGTTGTATGGTCAGTCACTACTCTAGATGTTGTAAAAGTACAGTTGACCCTTGAACAATGAGGGGGTTAGGGGAACAGACCGGCTGAGCTGTCAAAAATCTGCATATAACTAAGTTGGCCAGCTGCATACGCAAATTCTCAACAGAGATCGAAACTGCAGTTGAACAGGTCAAACCCATGTTGTTCAAAGGTCAACTGTATTTTATGGATGCAGTTAACACCAATGATCAGTTGACTTTAAGGAGATGATCTTCCATCATGTGGGTGGGTTTCATCCAATCAGTTGAAAACCTTAAGAACAAAAACTGAGGTTTTCCAGAGGAGCAGGAATTCTGCCTCAGCTGTAACATAGAAATCCTGTCCATGTTTTGACTTGCCAAATATATTCTATTGGTTGCATGTCTCTGGAGAATTCTGGCTGATAGAGTTGCTTCAGATAGCCTTTGAGCATCTTCAGCTTTGAAGTTCAGAAATTTTTGTAAATTATGGTAGTCCTGAAATTGTTGCAACAGCTACTCTGACTCCTATATTCACTGTAGGGTAGTATAAGGAGTACTTAGTCCAGGCAGGAATAAGTTTATTTGAGCACCTTATTATAAGTAGTACCAGAATCTTAAAGGCTGTTATCAGTCCTATCTTCTTGGCTCAGCTGTCTTTTTTTCAGTGATACTTAAGGGGCTCTTTAATTTAGGGCTTCATAATGACAATAAAAGAATAAGTTAAGAATGACAACCCATACTCTGGAATATGATTACATATAAAATAAACACAATATGATTACATATAAAATAAACACATTATATACATTATTCGTATATAAAATAAACATCATATATACAATAATTACAAAAATGATACTTTGTGGTTCTAATGTCTCCCTTCCAAACTTGTAATGCAATGAACTGATGAAGCCTCACCAGTAGGAGTTGTCTTGTTTCTGGTCCTGCTTAAGACTGTCACATTCACTGTCCTGGTTCTGTGTGTGAAATGATTGGTGCTTTATTCTTACTACCTTTCCCCCTCCCACAGCATTCATTGTCTGCCTTGTCAGGGTTACCTTCTTATACATTAAATTTTTTATACTAAATGTAGATAATTCTCAATTCTCTCTGTAATTTCTTAAAGAAATAGAGAGTTTATATCAGTCATGTTCTTTCTCTTTCTCTCTTGCTATCCTCGATTGGCATTTGTTTACTTAGAAATCTTTCTTGAATGACTATACTAAATACTGTGCAAGGTAGTAGATGAACAAAATAGATGTGGTCCTTGCACTTGTCACGTTCACAACTCCTGCATAAATAAAGGCCCTGCTGGAATGGAAGGCATATTGATCTTCTTTAACATGCTACCTTCTAAGTGCCTGTTTACTTACAATCACTTGAGAAATGCTCTCTATGCATTGCGCCTCTTCTCTGCTTTGTTGGGGGGTTGAGAAGAGAAATACTCTTCCTTTCAGATAAATTAAGATAGTTTCTGTGGGACATTAATAAGTTTCCTTTTGTTGGTTTGGAATAGGTAGTTGTTTAGACTTTAAATATTTCATGCCTGCATGTATAGAACAGAATTCCACTTTATTCTCTGAACTATAATCCTGTTAACAGATAGACTCTTTAGAAATTATAAACTCTTAAATTGAAAAGAAGATTCTTTAAAAAATGTTATGCCCTAGGTTGTCAATTATATTCTGGCAATCTCCTCTATGCTGAAATCCAAATTACCAGGAGGAGGAAGGGTAGGGTGGTTCATTGAAGTTCTGTGTTTTCAGGGAAAATATTGTTGCATGCGCACCCACTGGAGTATTAACATTTGTTCTTATTAAAAAAAGGAGTATTTGAATGAAAATTCAACTTTATTTTTTTAAAGCAAAATTACAAAAATTGAAGAAAAAACGGAAGAGTGCCTTTAAAAAGGTTCTGGAAGTTTTAGTTATGTTACTCCAAATTGGTGATGTTCGCATTTAAAAATAATAGTAATTTCATGATTTATTATTCTCCAGGGATACTCTGAACATTGGACTTGTGCTATTTATTGATTGGATAGTGCTGACACTGTGTGAAAATCTAAGAGTAGCTGGATTTTCCCTGAGGTTCCCAAGTTGGTGCACAGCACAGTGGTTTTAATCACGTATTCTCTTTCCTTCCCACCTTACTGCCAATATCTACCCTGCGTTTGTACAAATTTGTTTTCTCTAGAGAAACTCTATTTCTAAACAGTGTCATTGTATCCCCAAAGTTCTTTTAAAGCTTTTTTCTTTCCAGAATGCATAATTTCATTTTTTCTTTTTCTTCACTGTCAAATGTCTTGGTTGAAAGTTTTATACTCAGTCTGTTTTTCATAGTTCACCAATTTATTGTCCTCAAAAATACAGATTTGATTCTTGGTGTTCTACAGAAACTATAATTGATTTATTCCTCCATTGCCTCAAACCAAACTTAGCCTTTTCTCTCAATAGGATTTCATTAGTTACCTATTGCTGCATAACAAATTATCACAAACTTAGTGGCTTAAAACAACACACATTTATTCTTACTATTTCTGTGGGCCAGAAATTTGGGCACAGCTTAGTGGGTTTCTTGCTTCAGCGTCTCTCACAGGGCTGCCATAAAATCATTGGTCAGGGCTGGGGTCCTACCTGAAGGTTTGAGTGGGAAAGGATTTGCTTTTGAGACCACATGGTTATTGGCAGGATACAGTTTCTTGAAGCTGTTGATCCAAAGGCCTCAGTCCTTTGCCTGGCTGCTGACAAAAGGCCACTTTCAGTTCCTTGCCATGTGGACCTCTCTGTAGAGCAGTTCACAGAATGACAGCTTTGCTTCCTCAGAGCCAGAAAGGGAGAGTTTCTGCTAACGAATCAGAAGTTATAGTCTCTTGTAATATAATCATGGAAGTGCCATTTCATCACCTTTGCTGCATTTTATTGATTAGAAGCCCCGTGCTAAGCCAGACCACACTCAGGGGAAGGAGATCACACAGGGCATGAATAAGAGATGGAGATACAAGGAACCATCTTAGAGTCTGTGACATAAGGCTCATTTCTCGAATATCTTTATTTCTGATAGTGATGTTATTATTTCCAAAGCTGTTCTGACCTAAAACCTGAAGATTATTTTTGATTCTTGTTTTGTTCTCTGTCTGTCATCCATTTTCCATTTGATTTTGTACCTGTGTCATAGTGGAAATAATAGAAAAACAAGGTACAGTCCTAGCCATTCTACCAACCTTTGGGAAGTCATTTAAATTGCCTGGGTTACAGTTTCCTCATCTGTAAAATGATGTCTGGCACTAAGTGATCATTTTTTTTCTGTTCTAACATTCTGTGATCTTGAGAATGTCAAGTTTTCTAGTGTGGATCTGTTATTTTTTTCCTTTTCCCACTTCAGTCCAAGCAGACTGTCACTTTCATTTCGTCATTTGTCAACTCAGGACCCTAAAGTAACTTTGAGTTGCCTACATGATAAAAGCCAAATATCCCTTGGTATGCTTTAGAAGCTCTCCCCAGTCTCATCCAAACTCTATCTTCAACTTTGTCTTGGATTCTATTACTTTAAGGAACCCCTGGCTATGGCTAGACTAAACTATTCAATCATCATCATCATACCTTGATTTTCTTCTGTTTTTGTTTTTGTTTTTGTTTTTGTTTTTACACTAATCTGCTTGCCTAATTGTCCTTCACATTTACCCTCTGCTTATGTAATTTCTACCTATTCCTTGAAGTCCAGCTGAACGCTCATCTTTATACCACAGACATTAGTATACTAGTTTTGAATTCAGAAGGCTAGGGTTCAAATGTTGGCATTCCATATATAAGATTTTACTTAGGCATGATTAAACTCTGAGTCTCATCTTTAAAATATGAATATTAATAATGCCTTGCTCATGGGTTGTTGTGAAGATTACATAAGATAATATAATCAGGTGCTTAATACTGTCCCTGGTACATAATAAGTGACACGAAAATTATTGTGTGTGACTTTTTCTATTAACTTATCTTGATGTAGAACAATGGCACGTTGTTTGTTGATTCCACTCATTTAACAGATATTTTCTGCCTTTCATGGTTAGTTAACTATTTTTTCTTTTGCATGTCTTATTATGTCGTAGATGGTACATTTATTAAGGGCAACAGCTGTGTTTTATAATCCTTTATATTTCTTTTGTCACCTAGATTAGTGCTCTGTAGCACATTGATTACCTTCCTTTTCTGGAATTTGTCATCCATGTATGTGCTTTTCCCTCAGCTCTTCTTTCATTCCTAACCTATCAATTTTTTTTCCATTCTTTTTGGCTCAGTCCTGAGCATCACGATTATTCATTCAACAGATATTTATTGAGAGCCTACAAATACGTGAGGCACTGTGGCTTGCTCTGAGGATACATTGATGAGCTAAAACCAGCATGTTTTCTGACTCATGGAACTAACAATGTAATGGGGCAAAACTGGCACTTCAAATATTCACGGAAACACATGGCTCCATGAGAAAACCGATGTATTATCAAATAATAATACAAAATTATATGGCACAGTGAGCAACTATAATAGAGAAATTTGACAGAAATATTTGATATTTCAAAAATAAAAGTCACCTGGATGAAGAAATGATGGAGGAGTGTGGTGTGGGAGGGAACATGGTGACTAAGATCAAGGGCAGAACGAGGTGTTTAAGAGAGTGAGAGGCAGGCTAGACCAGTCGTGGTGGAGGCGACATGTGAGAGCCACTTCTTGATCACTTGTTTGTCACGTGTCATGACCTTGCTTTCATTCTGTTTTCTCTCATTACAATCTAAATTGACATACTAAAATATCACCTTAAAATAGCTGAGAAGGTACCTATTTTGGAGAATGTACTCAGGGAAGCAATCACACAATCTGCTGCCTCCAGCAGTTCTGAGCAACAGGAACTGAAAGACCAGTGTAGCTGGACCTTGGAGAGTGGGTGAGACCCTGGGAGTAAATGGGCTTAGACAGTTAGAAAGGACCAGATCACACGGGGGGCTATATACCATGTTAAAGAGATTTGTCCATGGGGAGGTCACAGGATAGTTTTAAGCTGGGGAGTTATGGGATCAGGTCTGCATTTTGAAACCATATCTTTGGAAACTATGTGGAGGCAGTGGACCTCCCTGAATCACATTTTGTTGCTTGATTTTATGTGAACAGGATGTTATTATATAATGTTTATATTAATCAATTTCACATTATAGTATCATCCTCCTATTCAACTCTATGCTACATTAATCGGAATTTAATTTGCCATTAGTAACAGAAATATCCAAAATAACAGCTTAAACAAATAGAAGTTTTTCTCTTACATAAAGGAACCTGGATTAGGCATTTCAGGATTAGTCTGAATACTAATGAGTCATCAAGGAGCAGTGACCTTTTTGCTATGCCAGCTTAGTGCTCATTGTCTCATGGCCTAAGAGGGCCACTTAAATTCTAGATATCAGGTTGGTTTTCCAGTCAGCAAGAAGGAGAAGGGATTGATGAAGAGTGTGATGTCTTTTCCCTTTAAGGTTACTTACTGGAAATTATACATGATGTTTTCATGTTCTAGAATTTAATTATATGCTAATACCCAGCTCCAATGAATGTTGGAATATGTGGTCAGTTTTCTCTGGTGCCAAGTACCTAGTCAAAAATGAAGGATTCTATTCCTATGGAAGAAGGGGAACATGAATGTCGGGGACAAATTTGTTCTCCAGATTTTTTGGCCGTACTCTTTTCCTTCTTAGAGAGGTAGTCCTGAATCCTATTAAGTTAATTCTAGTTCAAAGTTTAGGATTTGTGGGAGACAGGCAAGAACAAGTTGCCTGTCATAAACACATCCAACATATAATAGTGGAGAAGGAATAGGTGAATTTCAATAAAATCTCCTATTCAGATATGAGGAGAATGGGAAACATCCACAGTCACTGGTCCCTAAGAAATTCTAAATTACCTATGCTCAGGAACCATATGGGGTAAGTTTCTTGATTATCCACCTGGACCCCTGGTTTTGGGGAGGAACTCCCTTATCTATTGTCCTCTATGGTTCTGGCTTTCTTCCTGGGAGGTTTTTCTATTTACATTTTCCTCCAGGGACATCTCTAAAGATAACAATGGGCAGTGAGCCCTTCTTGAGGGCCTCAACTTTTGCAGATCTCTTATTGTTTCTGCTGTTTTTGTTTTGCTTTATTTTTCTGTTTTTGATGTAAGAAGGCAGGAATTATATTTTGAAGGATAGACAGTTAAAAACTTTTATTTTCTAAAGATGGCTGTAATAGTACCTCTCATCCCACCAGTTCTTCTTTTAACCTTATTATTTCCCAAACAAGAAATAGAATTTGTCTTCTCTCCTTAAAACTTGGAACTTTTTGGCTACCTTAACCAACAGAGTATAGCAGAATAGCACCATGTGACTTCTAAGACTAGGTCATAAAAGATGATACAGCTTCTACCTGACTCTCTGGGGTGCTTGCTTCTTAGAAACTAACCACCATGTTATAATGAAGCCCAGGCAAGGTAACATGTAGTGTTTTGGCCCACAGACTTAGCTGAGGCTATAGCCAACAGCTAATATTAACCACCAGACATGTGCATGAGGAAACTTAAGATGGCTCCAACACCAGCCACTGTCTGATGATAATCACATGAGCAATTCTAAGTGTCAACCTCTTAATCGAGCAGGGTCATCTCTCAGAACTGTAAGGGATGACAATAATAGTAATAAAGGATTGTTGTAGTCTCACACCACTAAATCTAACACAGAGAACACCCGAGGTAGACAGTCCAGAATTTGTATGGTAGTTCCTCAATTACCAAGATTTTGTTCCTTCTGTCTTGATGCTCTGACCTTCTTAACCTGCTGCCTCATGATTCAAAATAGCTGCTTGAGCTCTAGTCATTACACCCACTTTCCATCCAGTAGTAAGGGAAAGAGACCGAAGAAGAGCATTCCTTCTTTTAAGGATACTTATTCAAAGTTGCACATACAACTTCCATTTATATTCCATTTGCCAGCAATTAGTCACGTGGCTGCACTTAACTGCGAGGAAAGAAGGGAAGTATCTTTATTGTGGATATTCATGTGCTCAGAGTAGCCCTTACTTACATTCTCTTTTAAAATCACTTAGCTCTGTTTTATATACTTCTAATGTAGTTGTCTCATTAGTTTGAACTTCAAAGTGAACTATGCTATGTGAGAAAAACATTACTAGGACTTAATCAGAAAGAAAGCATTTGGGATGATCAGACTGATAAAATTAAGCATTGCATGTGTCCTTGGGATCTATCCTCCCAGGCCCTCACTCACCCCTGGTAACTAAATCCTGCATACCAACCCTCATTAGCCAATCTCACAGAAAGTACTGGTCTGCCCAGAAGGATTTATTACTTGAGGTTTGAAGAGGCAATTAGAAGCTTATAGTAAGATTTAAATTTGATAAGAACCCCAGTGGCCTTTTCTATATTTCAGCTCAATAAACAGACCAAGAATTTCCCCCTCCCCACCCACCACCAGTTTAACAAACCTTGTCGAATCTGACATTAGAAAATAAATTGTTTGCTCAAGTAAAAGCTTCTTTTTATTTATCAAAAAGTTGATAGGAAATAAGGACTTTTTTTCTTATTGTATCTGAGAGGAAAGTTAATGAGGTATTCAGGTGGTAAGATCTCACAAGATTCATTCATTCAAAAATGTTACCGAGAATTCATTAAGTAAGAGACATAGCACTAGCTGTTGGGGATAGAGTGGTGAACAAAAGTTAGTCTTGACTGTGACAGGCTGAATGATGGCTCACAAGGATGTCCAAGTCCTAATCCATGGATCCTGTGACTATGTCACTATACATGGCAAGAGAGACTTTGAAGATGTGATGAAGATAAAGATTTTGAGCAGAGGAGATAGATCATGCTGGATTATCTAGGTAAGCTCTAAATGTGATCACAAGTATCCTAATAAGGAAGGCAGAAGGGAGAGTTGAGAGATGGGGAAGAAAGCAATGTGACCATGGAAACAGGAATACAAAAGCCTATGAGATGCAGAGCCATGAGCCAAAGGAGGAGGCAGCCTTGAGTAGCTGGAAAGACAACAAAAAGAATTCTCCCCTCCAGGCTCCAGGAGGAGCACGTGGCTACCAACATTTTTCTTTCAGCCAAGTGAGACTGATTGCCCACTTCTGGTCTCCTGAACTGTGAGAGTACATTTCCTTTATTGTAAACCACCAAGTTTGTGGTAATTTGTTATAGCCACAGGAAGTAATACATTGTGGAGTTTGTAATGTAGTGGGTTAAAAGGTAATTAAAATCAAGTATGAAATACCTAATGAGAAACTTGAAAGAGCAAAATGGGTTAGTGTGGGTAAGGCAGTGGGGGCAAGGCAAAATCAGAGATAGCTGGAAGTACTGGGTTTTTTGAAAGCCATTCAGTCTCTTTGAAGTAGAGAATGCTTTTATGGAAGTGAGAGAGTGATGGGAATTTTGTGACAAGGAATGAGGCCGAATGAACCATTGAGCTAGCTAGTTAAAACCATTGAGCTTGGGGCTAGATGATGAAGGCACAATTTGTGCTAAGGACTTTGGGTTTCATTCTTAGAATGTTGTACATTCAAGGATTTTGAGTAGAGTTGTAGTGTAATTAGGTCTGCATTTTAGAAAAACCTCTCAGACTGTAAGGTGGGTTATTGGAAAACTTGTTATTTCACATCACTCTTTTAAGTACTCATTTTTGGACCTTTGGGATTAATATACATTCAGACATTTTGTATTACTGTTTTGTTTCTTTTCCTATAAATGAACTTGCAATTGTAAGATTCTCTTGGTTTCACATATCTATGCATCTACAGATCTTTTTCCTATCTCCTCTCCTCCTAAACTTCAGACACGTCTGTCCGTCCGTCCATCCATTCATCTATCCACCAACTATCTGTCTGTCTATCATCTATCTATCTATCTATCTATCTATCTATCTATCTATCTATCATCTATCTATCTAATCTGTCTATCTGTCTATCATCTATCTAACCATCCATCCATCCATCCAACATTTCTACTTGGATCATAATAAGTTTCTCAAATATAGCATTCCAAAACTGACATCTAGATCACTTCCACAAACTTGTTCCACATCTCAATAAATAACTTCTTTTTAAAAAGACTTTATTTTTTATATTAGTTTTAGGTTTACAATAAAATTGAGGGGAAGGTATAGAGGTTTCCATATACTCCCTGGCTCCACACATGCATAGCCTCCTCCATTATTAACATCACTCACCAGAATGGTAAAGTTTTGACTAAGGATAAACCTACATTGACACATCATAATCACCCAAAGTCCATAGTTCATCTAAGAGTTCACTCTTGGTGTAGTACATTTAATGGGTTTGAGAAAATGTATAATGGCATACATCCATCATTATAATATCAGAGTATTTTCACTACCCTAAAACTCTTCTGTCCTTTGCCTATTCATTTCTTCTCTCCTTCCTCCCAACCACCCCCACCCCTCCACCCCAGTAACCACTGATCTTCTTGTCTCTGGAGTTTTGCCTTTTTCAGAACATCATATAGTTGGAACCATACAGTATATAGCCTTTTCAGATTGGCTTCTTTCACTTAGTAATATGCATTTAAGTGTCCTCCATGTCTTTTCAACAGTCAAAGGTGAAGGTTAACGTGATGCCTGGAGATAGGACTGGGAGGCCAAATGAGGGTTCCTTTTGACTGCATCTCCAGACAGGAATTCAGAGACTTTCTTTTCAAATTCCTGATAATTTTGTCCATTCGCCATGCATGGGTCTTGTTTGGTAGTTGTGTCTAAGCTAGCTGCAGGGTTCCGTTCTAAAGTATGTGTTCTACAAATAGGGCTTCATTATTTTCAAATACTTGATATGAAAAGTTCTAAAATCTCTTCATGTTATAAGAAATTGCACAGTTAATTTGTCAATGGAAAAGCTCTTAAATTCTTTAAATTTAATTTCAACTATTATAAATTTTTGAATGGTTGCATAGAGGATTCACATTTTAAAAAATCTAATAAGAATAAAGTTTCTTACTGATGGTGCCCATCAAAAATTTATAGAGATTATAATTAAAATGTCTTGAACAAGAATTAAGCAAAACCATTCAAACTATAACCATGTATATAAATTGTTAATTCAAGTTTTTTTAATGGTTAAAATGACTTTATTAAAAATGTTGAAAGATTTTATAAAAATTCAATGTTTAATACCTTCCCTAACTCTTTGCATCTTATTTTTCTTAATGATATAAGGAAAAGGTAATAACTTTTAATGAGGCTCATATAGAGGCTCTCAGTCCCCTCCAGTTTATCTCAGTGAGTTGTGCAAATATCATTTTCTTAGTGTTTTTCAACATGAAAAAAGTTGGAGAGTACAGTAACTCCTCATTTAACATCATCAGTAGATTTTGTGACTTTAAGTGAAATGACATATAATGAAACCAGTTTTACTCTAGGCTAATTGTTAGAAATAAGAGTTAAGTTCCAATGGCATCTCATTAAAGTTGTAACAAAATGATATTGAATGAAATTACATTATTTAAAAGCCTGTACTATCCCTTGCTGTCCATTCCTTCATTTCCCAGCCAGGCAGACCTCACAGGTGTTGGTCATAAGGAGCCTCTGAATTTAGTCCCTGACAACTGTCAGGAGTTGGCTCTGCCCTCTCCAGGTCTAAGGTGCCACCAGGCAGGACAGATAAAGCCATTTTGACTCATAGTTTATTTATAGTATTTACAGTCTAGCTAATGGGAAGTGGACATCATGCCCCTGAATTCTCAAAACTTATTGATAAAACCCATCCTTTTAAAATTTCTGATCTACATGCAAATCTTTCCTTATATGATGTTGGTAATTTTCCTCTGTACTATCCCCAAAGCTTCCTTTCTATTTGTAATTATAAGGATGTCAAAGCTGAACACTTGCTTCCTTTTTATTATGCCTAATTCTTAAGACATGTTCTTCTTGAGGGCTAATCATGCTTATCTAATTATATTGATATAACACATTATAATTTTATAAAAAGAACATTGAAACTATTCCCAAATATGCATTGTCTTATAACTTTACATTTTTTCTTTTCAAAAATCTCTAACCAAATGAATTTTATGCATTCATTACCTAACCCAATGCATTTTTCTTCCCTTGATCAGTACATTTTTCTTTGATTAGTACTGCCAATTAGACTCTACCTTTAGGCCTGGGGGAGAGCAGTCTGGTTCCTGGTAATATTCAAAAGTCTAGTATATTATCCATTATTTTTTTTTTAATCTAAAATTGTATTGTGAACATGATAATTCCAATTAGAAGAGAACCCAAGGTAGAAGATGGGCAAACAGCTTAGGCAATGTGAAGCTACTAAATGTTTTTTAAAATCCAAAGATGATCTCAATTATTTTCTTTTGAGTCTTGTTTTTTTTCTAACTACTGCATTGCTCTCTCTATATAGAGCCTTTTCTTCCAGATCTAATTGACATTCGGTTTCATAAAGTAGTCTCCTTTTGATTACACCTAAATGTTTGACAAGATTAGAATATATTCTCTCTTGTCATTACCCATGTCTGGAAGGGAAATTCACTTTGTAAAAGATGTAATTTTTTCCGTTGAGGAACAAGGGAAAATTCATTGAAATGTGGGTAGTGGCAACATCATTTTCTGTTATGCTATCTAGGTAGGCTTTGCAGCTAAATTATTTTCTGAAAAAATTTTATTCACAAAGGCCAACATAGCTTGCTTTTCACACTTTCATAACCTAATAAGATGCAGGTGTTGTTCCCCAATGCATTGTTAAAAGAATGCCTCTCCAATCCAATTTCTTTACCAGAGCCCACACCAAGTTTTCTGTGGAGGAAGCCCTTTGTCATGTGGTGTGGATATTGGAAAGCAGCTGATTGGTGACAGAGCAGTGCCACTGATGGTGATTCTTGGAGGTTTGGCTTTCTTCAAATAGTAGGAGCAGAGCTGACTTGTAGGAAACAATTTGGAGGCACAGTCCATCAAATCTGAGTGTGACTACCTGTCCCACTGTTCCTCTCACTGTGGGCCACACTCTCAGAATCACTGGGGTATGTGTTACACATGCAGATTTCCGAGTCCCATTCCAAACTGAATGCATGAGACTCTTTGGGCACAGGACTAGGGAACCTGAACTTTTAAGAAAGCATTTTTATTTTGTCGTCATTTTAGATTTACATGCAGTTGTAAGAAAAAATATAGAGACCCAATGTATCCTTTTCCTGTTATTCCTAATGGTAACATCTTTCAAAACTTTAGTATAATATGATAATTAGGATATAGACACTAGTACAGTCAAGATACTACTTTTCCATCATCACCAGGATCCTTCAAGTTGCACTTTTATAGCTACACCCTCTTCCCTCCTCACACCCTTAATCCCTGCCATCCATTTAATCTGTTTTCCCTTCTTATAATTTTCTAATTTCAAGAATTTATGTAAAAGGAACCACATACTAAGTATCCTTTTGGGATTGGCTTTTTAACTCAGGATAATTCTCTATAGATTCATCTAGCTTGTTGCATGTAACAGTAGTTTGTTCCTTTTTATTTCTGAGAAGTAGTCCATGGTTTGGATGTACCACAGTTTAATCATTTCCCCATTGAGGGGCATCCAGATTGTTTCCAGTTTTTAGCTATTATGAATAAAGCAACTGTAAACATTTGTGTAAGGTTTTTGTGTGAACATAAGTCTTAATCTCTCTGGAATGAATGCCCAGGTTTGCAACTGCTATGTAGTGTAGTGTAGTAGTTGCAAGTTCAGTTTTCTTAAAAGAAAGTACCAAACTTTTCCAGAGTGTTTGACAATTTTTATATTCTCACTAGCAAAGTATGAGTGATCCAGTTTCTTTGCATCCTTGCCGGAACAAGGTATTGTCACTATATTTTAGCCATTCAGGTAGGTGTGTAGTAATATTTCACTGTGGTTTTAATTTGCATTCCTTAATAGCTAGATGTTGAAACTCCTTTCACATGTTTGTCTTCTGTATATCCTCTTTGGTGAAATATCTCTTCCGTCTTTTGCTCATATTCTAATTGGACTTTTTAAAGGCGATTTTTTTTAAAAAAAAAAGCAATTTAAGGTTCATAGCAAAATTGAGGGGAAGATATAGAGATTTCCAGTGTACCCCCGGCCTTCATACAAGCATAGCCTCCCTCACTACCAACATCCCCACTGAAGTGGTACATTTGTTACAATTGATAAACCTACATTGACACATCATAATCAGAGTCCAAAGTTTACCTTATGGTTCACTCTTGGTGGTGTATGTACATTCTATGGGTTTGGACAAATGTACAATGACATGTATACATTGTTATAATATCATGCAAAGTATTTTCACTGACCTAAAAATCTTCTGTACTCCATCCCTCTCCTCCCCTGCCAACCCCAAGCAACCACTGATTTGTTTTTACTGTCTATTGTTTTGTCTTTTCCAGAATGGTGATATAGTTGGAATCAGACAGTCTATAGAATTTTCAGATTGGCTTCTTTCACTTAAGTGTCTTCCATATCCTTTCACAGCTTGATAACTCATTTCTTTTTAACACTGAATAGCATTCCATTGACTGAATGTATCAGTTTATTTACCCAGTCACCAACTGAGGGGCATCTTGTTTGCTTCCAAGTTTTCACATTTATGAATAAAGCTGTGATTAACATTGGCATGCATGTTTTTATGTGGACATAGGTTTTTAATTCATTTGGGTGAATACCAAAGAGCACCATTGCTGGATCATATTGTAAGAGTATGCTTAGTTTTGTAAGAAACCACCAAACTGTCTTCCAAAGAGGCTGTACCATTTTGCATCTACACCAGCAATACTCCATATCTTCACCAGCATTTGGTGGTGTCAGGGCTCTGGATTTTGGCCCTTCTAATAGGTGTGTAGTGCTATGTCAATTTGCATGTCCTTGGTGACATATGATGTAGAACATGTTTTCATATGCTTATTTCCCATCCATGTATCTTTTTTAGTGAGACATGTTTTTCCTATTGAGATGTGAAAGTTCTTTATGTGTTTTATACAGTAGTCTTCTGTTGGATATGTGGTTTACACATATTTTCCCCCAGGCTGCACCTTGTTTTCTCATTTTCTTTCCAGGATCTTTCACAGAGCAAATGTTTTTAACTGTGGTGAAGTTGAACTTGCTAACTTTTTTTTTTTTTGGATCATGCTTTCGGTGTTAAGAACTCTGCCTACTATTAGATCTCAAATATTTTCACCTTCTTTTTTTCTAAACATTTTATAATCATGCTTTTTTACCTCTGTGACCTATTTTGAGTTAATTTTTTTGTATAAGGGATGAGACATAGCTCAAGGTTTTTTTTTTTTTTGCCTGTGGATGCTCCATTTGTTGAAAAGGTTATCTTTTCTCCATTGCATTCCTTTGCATCTTTGTCAACAATCATTTGGAATATTTATATGGATCTATGTTTTGTTTTGTTTTTTATTCCTTTGGTCTATACATTTAGTTTTAAATTTGACTTTCTCTAATTTAAATTTGGCTGCTTTAACAATGCCTCACAAACTTTTCAATGTATTTTTCTAGTTCCTTTAAGATTTCCTATTTACTCATAGATTATTTTTAAATGTGTTCATTTCCAAGTGTTTCAAAATTTTTTCTGTCACCTTTGTTATTAATTTCTAATTTGATTTCACTGTTATCACAAAGCACACTCTATGTGATTTCAATTCTTTTAAATTTGCCGAAGGTTGTTTCATGGCCAGGTATATGGTCTATCTTGAGCCATAGTCACTGGAAAATGTGTGTTTTGCTTTTGTTGTGTGGAGTGTTCTGTAAATGTTGATTAGATACTGTTGGTGGATGGGGCCATTGAGGTCTTCTATATCCTCGCTAATTTTATATCCAGTTGTTCTTTCAGTTTTTAAGAGAAGGATATTCCTATCTCCAACTATAATCGCAGATTTTTCTATTTCTCCTTTTATTTTTATTAGTTTTTGCTTCACGTATTTTGCAGCTCTCATTTCATGCATACTCATTTAGGATTGCTATGTTTTCTTGATGGATTGACACTTTTATCATTAAATAATACCTCTTTCTATTTCTGGTAATTTTCTTTGCTTTGAAGTCTACTTTATTTGATGCTAATATAATCACTTGTGCTTATATTAATGTTTTCATGGTACATCTTTTTCCATTCTTTTACTTTCAACCTGCCTGTATAATTATATTTAAAGTGAATTTCTGCAGAAACTCACAGCCATTCATATATTCATAGCATATAGTTCAGTCATATTTTTTGATCCATTTTGTTAGTTTCTGTCTTTTAATTGGTATATTTCGACCATTTACATTTAATACAATTATTGATATGTTAGGATTTATGACTGCTATTTTAATATTTGTTCTTTGTTTCTCTTTTCATGTCTACATGTGATTACTCGAACTTTTTTTAAAATTCTATTTTGATTTTGCTATAGTGTTTTTGAGTGTATCTCTTTATATAGCTATATATACAAAACTTATCAGAGTCTACTAGTGTTGTTTTACCAGTTCGAGCTCAGTATAGAAAACTTACTTCTCTTTACATTCTTTATACTTTCTGTTTATGATATATAAAAATGACTATATTATAGATTAAATAATTATCTTAAAAAAATTTTTTTTGGTGATATTGGTTAACAAAATCCAATAAGTTTCAGCTATACACTTTAATAGTAAGGCATATGTATTTATGCTGTGTGTTCATCTCTCATATTAGATTTCTTTCTGTCACCACATAATTGACTCCCTTTACCCCATCTACATCCTCCCCCTACCCTCTGGTAACCAATCACTAGTCTATAGTCCATGCCCATGAGGCTCTGTTTGTTTGTACAGTTCATTCGTTGCTTTTAGTTTTATATCCCACATATAAGTGATATCATGTGATTTTCAACTTTTTTGTCTAGCTTATTTCACTTAGCATGATTATCTCGAGGTCTATCCATGTTGTCACAATGGCAGTATTTCATCTCTTCTTATGGCTAATATTCCATTGTATATATGTACTGCAGCTTTTTTATACAATAATTATCTTTAATATGACTATTTATAGTGTAATTACCCTAAATATTTTTTACATACATTTAGAACCACACCAGACAGTTATAATTTTTGTTTCAACCATCAGACATAATTTAGAACTTTAGAAGAAATGTCTATTGTATTTACCCATATTTTTGCTTATCATATTCTTTATTCCTGATTGTTTTACTTTCCAATTGCTATTGTAAAAAATCACCACAGATTTGCTGAAATAAGGTGGCACAAATTTATTATTTTATAGTTCTGAAGGTCTGAAGTGTGAAATAAATTTTACTAGGTTAAAAGATGAGGTGTCAATCTGCATTTTTTTCTGATGGCTCTTGGTAAGAATCTGTTGACTTCTCTAGCTTTTAGAGGCCACATGCATTTCTTGGCTTGTTTTTTTTTTTTTTTTTTCCTAATCTGGCAATGTTTAACTCTGATATTTTGTTGTTTTCCCCAACCCAAGTAATGATCTGTAGTGCTGGCCAATGAATTCTTAAGTAGATACCTTTGAAGCTTATTTTATTTTCACTTTACCTGGAATTCAGTCCCTTCAGTTATGATCAATAATATTTCCATCAGTTTTTCCTGAGTCAGAGTTTATCTCCATGTATTCTAGTTTCTAAGACAAGATTTCTTTCTTTCTCTCTCTTTAAGTCCTGCTACCCAGTTTTTCTCTAGCTACAACATGGATGTAATATATGTAGATATATCTCCCTGATGATACCTGCTTGTTGGATGGATTCCTGATCACTTCTAGCCTTGGATGCCCTTGGATGCTACATCCTGATCACTTCTAGCCTTGGATGTCTGTGTGCTACATCCTCCTGCTGAGTCTCTAGCTTTTTCCTTGAAACACTGAAGGCTTTAATGTATCTTGAACATAATTAAACTTTCTTTGCCCTTTGAACATTTTCTTACACTCACTGCCCAGGCACTGTTTTGCTCTCATAGTTGAGTTTCACCTAACATAGAATTTTAAATTTCAGTGAAAATGGAGAAAATTTTGCACAGAAACCCAACCAAAGGGTTGTCAATTCAGCTCCATCAATATTCTATGAACTAAGCTTTCCCTTTTTAAATTTGTAGTAGCCTAACCGTGACACATTCTTGTGGCACAGTGGCTCTGCTCTTCTATGTGATTTTCTGCCTGTATTCATTTCATTGATTATTAAAGGTTTTGGTTTTAGAGTTTAGAGTTTCACATTTGAGTTTAGAGTTTGAGATTATAAGTTTCATTGCTGATAGTCACAGTGTCATCTACTCAAAGGACCTAGAATGTGAGGAAATAAAGCTCTAATTCTGGAGGCAGACTTCCTGGGTTGACTTGCTTTCATCACTTACTAAGTGTAAACTTTGGCAAGTGATTTAACTTAAGTTAAGCACATTTATTGTCATTAAGTGGGAATAACAGTAATAATGATATTTGTATATTAGATTTTTAATGATGATTAAATGAAATACTATATACAAAGGAAAATACTTAGCATAGTTCCTAGCATATAGCAACATTTCAATAGATGCTATGATTTTTTTAGTTATATATTTGTAGCAAAAATTGAAACTTAAAATTCTAAACTTAACTATCAATTTTTATCTGCTATTAAAGTTTGATTAGTTTTACATTTAGCAAATAACCAAAAAGTTCTGCTTATTTAAAACTGTCTACTGCACACCTGAAGAATAGTCCTTTGTAAACAATAAGGCTACTTGTTTACAAGTTGTACATGGAGCTTCACTTCTAAGACTCAGCATAGATGTGGTTCTCAGAGTACATCATGGGGAAAGGTAGTAGAAATGCAACTTCTTGGGCCCCACCCCTGACCTACTAAATCAGAAGCCCTTGGGCATGAGGTCCAGTAACCTGTGCTTTCAACAAGCCCTGCCAGGGATTCTGATATACACTCAAGTTTGACAACCACTGTTAGGTTAAGGTTTGACCTGCTTAATGCAATTCCTGTCTCATAGCTCTGGCTACAGCGTTCACTATTCTTTCTGCTGTCATGTTCATCATGTGCCTTTAACTGGTTAGGATCCCAGAAAGTCCAACGTAGAATTAAACATATTAGATTTAAAGGGAAAAACATTTTTGATCTAAAGGTAAGGAAAAGCTGTAATGGTTAAACCAAGCCATCAAAGGTCCTATAAATAATCACTGGAATTGCCTTGATTATTTCATTTTGACTGTTTGCTTTTATGTTTAGTAGCAACAGCCAGGTTCTCAGGATCTTCATTTTCCTTCCTTGGAAATAATCCCTGAGAAACTAGGATTTGTTGGTGTCTATGAGAACCTCATGGATTTTTGTTTTAGGGAGCCTCTTAATTTAATCTTAGTATAATCCTACCTCTCCCCGCCCCCCCTTTTTTGGTTAGTGTTTCAGTGCTTATTTTATTTTATTTTATTTTTTAGGTGAGGCAACACTTGATTGCCCTCACAGATTGCAAAGACCTTGTCAGCTTACACTCTGTTATTTTTTTGTTTTTTATGTCTACAGCACCTGGTCTTCCTACATGGTCTCCCATCCAAGTACTAACCAGTCCTGACCTTGCTTAGCTTCCGAGATCAGACAGGATTGGCCTTGTTCAGGGTAGCATGGCCGTAGACAAGACTTATTTTAATATATGAATAAATTTAGAGTGACTGCTTAAAATCATTTTTGGCTATTTAAAAGCATTTTGGGCACAGCCTGGGCAATTGTAAATATAATTTCATTTATTCGGAACAGATAATTTTTGGATAAACAGTAATTCAATAGCTTGAAACTATTATTGTTATGTTTTCACATTTTTCTAAGCATGCAAAGTGAAGCATAAACATATAGAAATGAGAAAGGAAATGTTGGATCTTATGTAAATTAAGTATATGAATGCTCCAAAAATAGCATGTTCTTTTCACTTATTTATATGAGAATTCTAGTGATTGGAAAATCCAAGGAGAGAATTAAATTTAGAGCAGACATACCTGTATCACTTCTACCACCTCCTTACAGTGGAGTTTGGTTAAGGTTTTTAATATGCTAAACCTGTGATTTCTCATATTTAAAATGATGACAGGAAGACCAATTTCAGAGGTTGTTGAAGATTAAATGAGATAATATAGGTAATTATCTGGCATAGAGTGAGAGCTCAAGAAATATTGTCAGTATGAGGCATTTTGAACATTATTTAGTTTTGATTTGCATTTAGTAATCTAATTGATAAGGCAGTTTATGTACATTTTCATTTCTGGTTCTTTGAATCTTTCAATTTTTCCATGAGGTGTATAGAATAGATTGATTTTTTGTTTATCTATTTTTAACAGAGAGAAGCATTTTAATGACACTTATTGCCAACTCTGACTCTTCTTTAGAATGAAATATAAACTCTAGATTTGAAATCTAGGAGCGATTGATTTTGGAGGCCATCTAGTTTATGATCCCCCTATAACAAATAAAGAATCTGCAGCCCCAACAGTGCAAATGACATACCCAATCTCTCGTAGGTGGTTGTTGACATGATGTCACCTGTTCCCTATAAGCTGGTAACCTGTTAGATGGCAGAGAGAAATACATATTCTCAAATGTCCAAAGCTCTTCAGCTTGGCCTATGAGGCCCTACCTAATTTGGTCTCTACTTCCAGTTTTGTCTTTACCACTTCCCACCTCACACTTCATGATTCTGAAATATGTGTATTACTGAGTGTTTTCAGTATTTCAGCTCTGTTGATGTTATTTTCTTTGCCTGAAAGACTCTTCCCACTCTTCCCAATTTTAACTCATTAATTCTCATTGTGAGTCACAATATAGGAGTCCTTGATGTCTCCAGAATCTTCTCCCTACCTCCCACCCACACACAGCCCAAGATCTCCCAGCCTATACTTCAAAAGAGCTGGGAACATATTTATTTTTTTATTTTTAGTATCTAGCATAGGGTCTGGCACATTTTATATGTTCAGCCAATGCTTGTTGAATTGAGCTGTTGTTTGGCTTATGTGAATTATATTTTGGATTATTTTACTTATATGTCATTGCAATCTTTATTATCTAATACTTTAGACCCTAATGCCCATGACTCAAGGTTTATTTCTGCAAGTAGCTACAAGAATGGGATCTATGGTCCCGAGACCTGAGTTCTCCAAATTTTCCACTTAAAAGTTATGTGAATACAGAAAACTTATAGTCTCAGTGCCTTGATTTCTTTCTTTATTAATTTTTTTTTGTCATTGTGGTAAAAAAATTTGACTACTTTAGATGCCTCATGTAAGTTGAATCAGAGAGTATTTATCTTTTTGTGACTGGCTTATTTTACTTAGCATAATGTCCTCAAGGTTCATTCATGTTGTACCATGTGACAGGATTTCCTTCCTCTTAAAGTCTGCATAGTATCCCATTATATGAATATGACACATTTTGTTTATTCATTCTTCTGTGGATGAGCAGTTTCTGTTGCTTCCATCTCCTAGCTGCTAGAACCATGAATAAGCAAATATTTCTTCAAGATTCTGCTTTTAGTTCTTTGAGTATATGCCCAGCAGTAGAAACTTTAATCATTTACTTTGAATGATCTAGTTTTGTAGTCCTGAAGAAGTAGGTGTTACAAATCAAAATAGCCCTGACCACTAATTTATTGACCAATATGATGATTTACTTGTTAGCAATTAGAGTGCTGTCAACTATTAGTTGGATTTCAGGTAGGAGGGAAAGCTAGGATTGGCTGCTGTCATTTTCAATCTCGATAGGCTCTGTATATAGACAGGAGAGACACTGGGGGAAAACTAGGGAGATTAAAGGTCACATAAATCATTTGAAGACCAGAGGGGCTAAGACATTTGTTCCTAAATTATAGTCTGCAGACCCCTTGGGATCTCTGAGATCCTTTTAAAAGGTTTGTGAAGTTACGACTACTTCCATAATAATACTAAGATGTTATTTGCCATATACACTGTGCTAATATTTTACTGATTGTGCAAAAGGAATAACAAAACTGCTGATACCTTAGCACAGATCAAGGCAGTAGCTTCAAACTATATTATCTACCATTACACATGTGCTTTAAAAGGAAAAGAGACTGTCCTCAATGAAGCGGTAAAAAAGTACAAAGTTTTGATCCCTGAGTACGTCTTTCTAATATTTTGTGTTAAAAAGGGAATGTACACGTAAAGCACTTCTGTTGTACACTGAAGTATGATGACTATATTTCTACCAAATGAGAAAAAGTGTTTGTGTGATTGAGTTGAAAATTGATTCAGACACCTAGTTATGGAGCACTGTTTTTACTTGAAATAACTACAAACAAACTGTGTTTATGCAGACTGGTGCATTTGGCGGATAGCCATTTCAAGAAAATGAATGAAGTGAGCCTTTTTCTTCAATAAACAACTCATAACAATTATTGCCAGTGATGAAATTTGAGATTTTAAGTGAAAATTTGAATTTTGGAAAACAATTATGAGCTTGATAGTTTCTCAGTAGTTGAAGACTTTTTGATGAGCTCAGTGATATACTGATGGATTTTTTTTGATATATGATGAAAGGTGTCAACATTTGGAAGATCTGTATAACTCTTGAACCAATATTTTCAAAATGACCAAAACATGTTATTACAAAATCATGCATAAATAAAAGATCCATTCATAGCACAAGATAGATCAGTAATTTTAGTGAAACAGAGTATAAAATGTTCATTGATGCTGTTCCAAATTTTACATTGCAACAAAACTTTAAGAAACTACCATTTGTTGAGTTTGGATATAGTATAAGAAAGTAATAGCCACAGTTATCTGAAAAGGCTATTAAAATGCTCCTTCCTTTCCTAACTAAATATCTGTATAAGGTTGTCTTTGTATCTTTCAACCAAAAGAACATAATGCAATAGAATGGATGGGAATCCAGTAGTCTTTTAAGCCTATTATTAAAAGACATTTGTAAAAATATGAAAATGCTATTCTCATTCCTTTTATGTTTCAGAAATGAAGCTGTTTTTTATGAAAATATGTTATCATGGGTTATTTCTGCTACTTTAAAGTAAATTATTAAATATATTTAAGATTTCTAATATGATAAATATCAATATATACATAACCCACAAAGCCAAAGCTCTTTTTTATTGTTAATATTTAAGTATGTGAAGTAGTCCTGAGAGCTGTCTAGGAAACACAGTATATATCTGTTCCTTATATCTTTCATGGACATTTCCCTTTAATCTCAAAAGGTTTGAGAGCCATGTCTAGCCTAGGGCAAAGATTATGTGGACATGTAATCTTGGACATTTAGAATGGTAAATTCTAAACTTTTTTCTTTAGTGAGTGCAGTACACCCGCAAAACATATTATGGGCCACTGTAGAGCCTTTATCAACTGCATATGCCCTAGAGCCCATTTGGAAATAAGAGCCTGCTCTCTGGCAGAGGACATGGTGAAGGGGGACAGACTTATTTGAATTTTCCAAGTGATTTGATATATCAGCAGGGATTTTGTATATTTCTATAAAAATACAGTGTCTGTTTTCAGGTTTGTTTATTTGTGGGGTGTTGGTGTTGGGTCTTCTTTGCAGCCTGCTAAAGTGGTTCTCAATTTTTATAAATTAGGTAACAGCATCTCAAATATATAGTCAAGAAAGTTCACCCACTTCGTCTTTCTTCTTGGCTTTCAGATCTCAGAGCATGTAGGCCAAGATTTGACCTCTTATTTTTTTCCCCCAGGAATACTGATTTTGTGTTTAACCACTTTCTAAGCAAGGTGTATTTTTATTTATGTCTTGAAGATTTTTTAAAATGCATCAAAGGAATTCCTAGACTATTTCATGAGCATTAGATAGGTGGAACATGCTTTTGTTTCTTAACTAGATAATGTGATCAAATTGAATATGATCTAGTCCTATCCTAAATTGGAAGTATTTATATAATTATAACTAGAACATAAAGATTTCACAATTCAATTCACAAACCCACAGTTCCTTACAAGGTCTATATCTGCATCATTATTTAAGATGTGTGTTACGTTTAAGTTCTTCTTATGGCCATTTTTGACAGATTTCTGATGTATCAAGCTATATATTTCTGTAGCTAACATTCATAATCCCATAGAGAAAACTTGGAGAAATGAATGGGAAATAGAATTACTATATGAATAAAATAGTAATGTAAACAAATACAGGATATGTCTGTTGTCTTCAGTGTTTTTTTCTTTCTGAGGTTTAAAACAAGCTTCAAAGTAATACAAAAATATTAAAATTCAGAGTTAACCATTTAGGTTTTATTCTTTGAGAAAATTGAAACTACTCATACTCATTTACCAGTGCAAACTATTGAAATTATTATCTACTTGCAGGAATAAAACATAGATTTTAAAAAATTCCTACATTTAAAACCTATGTTTTTGGGGGTGTAATTCCTACATCTAATACCGACATTTCTTGTACAATAAGATGTCTCACAAGAATCCAGATAAATATTTTCCGCCTCTTAAATCTTTCAGTTATTTTAAATGTACACTCAAATGTCGCAGAAAGCCTTCATGAAATGTGCATCCCTTTGGCTCCATCTTTACCCACTCCTCCAGGTAAACCCAATATTCCAGGCATGTGGAACTCTTTGAAATCTCATAAACACACCATTCTTTTTTTAATAAAGAAAAACTCACTTTTTATCTATTACTCTCTCTGTCCAAAATGCCCCTCATTTTTGAATTCCTAGCCAACATCTAATCATTTTTCAGAACAATAGTAATTTAAGTAAACCCCTTATACTGATGTGGGCTTAGTATAGAGAAGGTGCTGTTTTAAGCATTTGTACATATTTTGATACATTTAATCCTTACAACCACTCCATGAGATAAGTACTGTTATCACCCCCATATTAAAGAAGAGGAAGAGGAAACTGAGGCACAGGATTTCTTAGGATGCATCTCCATTGTGAGTTAGGTGCACACGACTATGTAATACAGTCACCTTTCCTAGAAAGCCTTCTATGATGTCTCTAGGGAAAAAAGTTTTCATTTGTTTCTCATTCATACCTTGGCTGCCACAATTTGTTTTTTCTTATAGTAGACAGATTTCTTACAGTAGACTGATTTCTCTTTTCCTTATAGTAGACAGTGAAACTATGAAGAGCAGAAAGTGTGTTTTATTCAGCGTTGTACTAAGGGTAGTGTTCATGACCCCAGAACATGCCTCTGTGGCATGTGGATTATTTGGAGCTGAGGGCAATTAAGACTCAGCAGATTCAAGAAAAACTTTTAACTATCTCTTAACTAACTAAAAGAATTTAGATAGGGGGATAGTCTCAGCTATGATTATCAGAGAGAACTTTTTATCTGGATGAACTATTTGTATGGCAGGACAAACATCTAATTACCAAACATCTGCCATTCTTATTTTCCTGTGAATTACCCTCCTCTTTTTGGAAGCCTCAGACTCTAATCCCATTCCTTAGCTCAAAATGCCATATAAGTCTAAACTGTACAACTTGTCCTTGGGTCTTATATCTTTGGGGGCCCTGTACATACAAAATTAAATTTGATTTTCTCCTGTTAATTTGTCTCAAGTCAATTCTTAGACCAGCCAGAAGAACCTAGAAGGGTAAAAGGAAAATTTTCCTCCCCAGAAGTATCCTCAATAGATTACAACATTAAGTATGTCTTTCCTCCTCTGAAATTTGCCTCAAGAACTTCAAATATTTTTTACAGACTGACATTTGTTAGCAAAACTTCACTTACCTGATTTGGGTAGATTTGTTAGCAGAACTAAAGGCAACTGGACATCCATCACAATTTATAAATATTAAAATGAAAGAGCCAGAAATAACCTGATAGAACAAAATATCTGCCACTCTTTTTAAAAAATAAAAATAAAAATAGGAAATTGAGCCAGTCCAGTGAAGATATTTGCCCAATATTAGAGATTTTTAGCAGGGTATGGATCAGAATCTGTTCCCCATCACCCTCAGAGTGAATTTTCCAGCAGAAAATGTGAAACTTCTTCTCTAAACTCTACCATTGTTAAGATAGATTAGTATTCTCAGTTTCTGTGCTCAGGGCATATTTGAGCTCTACAGTGAATGCAGTATGTACATTTTTAGAAAATAGTTCTGAAGTATTAGGTGTTTCTTTACAGGTCAAACCTGCTTTGTTAAAATTTTTCTTTCTGTCAAACAAGTTCCAAATTTACAAATGAATTCCTTTTTGATTACACAGAAATGCTTCCATTCTACCTCATTAAAGATGAATATTTCTCCGTTTAAATTTGAAATGTAAGTGGAAGATGAGCTGCCAAAATTCTGAAATGCTGTTACAGAAGCAGATTTCTTTCAATTCAGGGTAAAATAGAAAATGCTACCTTTTTTCTTTCTTTTTTTTTTTAAAGGGCTTTTATTCAAGTTATCATTTATCATTTTATTAAATTCTTTACTAATAGGGATACTTTTGGCAGCTAAAATATTTCTCTAAGAATGTGTAAAGAGGAGAAGGAACACTGGGTGGTAAGAGAAAAGCCTGCAAGAGCTTTCTGTCAATGCTAAAAGGAAAAGTATTAAAATGAATTGTAAATTTAATAAGAGCATAGGTTAGAGAATATTATTATTTGAAAAGCTATAGTTACTTTGCTGTCTCTGAAGGGCAGGGTCAATGCAGTGGCTGCAGTGGTTCAAGGTAAATTGATTAGATTTGGCAAAGGCATGATTTAAAAGAATTAAAATTTTAAAGTGCTGTTAAAATATGGATAAGAGTTTGCTGATGGTACAACTCCTCCTCTCTATTATTTTAAATGATCCAAAAGATTGGAATTAACCTTGAAAGTCTGAAAAGTTTTGATGCAATGGGAGGACCACTTCTCTAAGCCTAAGATATCTAAAGAGTATTTAGATTTCTTACAAAAATCCTGTAAATATTAAATCAAAGAAGAGAATAAAGTCAATTGCAATGTAAATCCCCAATTTTAATGCACAAATGCATACATTTCAATTTCAATGAGGTGTGCCACCCTCAGCTGTCCTCAACTAAATGTTTTCAGCTCCTGGGTATAAGAAGTAGTTTAAAAATTTAGCTTTGTGTTCATTAAAATAACACCTTTGTCTGAAGACAAAACCCTTCCAGTTGGAAATCTCCTTTATTTGGGACTAGCTGTAGATAAGATCTCTATTTCACTTGAATTATTTAATCCTGTAAAATTTTAAAAGTTTCTGTCCCTCCGCCTCTCTTTTTCTTTCTCTCTCTTCCTCTGTCATTTACATTTCCCAAGGTGAACCGGAGTCCATTTGGGGACAAAACTGGTTTACAGTTCAGTGAAAAGTCTGCTATGAAAATTCTTACCCCAAACTATTTGGATAAGTCAATAGTGTATTTTCAGTGCTATCTCATTGCCTAAAGACAAGAGATGATATTTTCAAAAATGTTTTTGAAAGATACTGTTTGAAGAAAGGCTTGAGATTTTCTTGGTGTGCTGTGTTCTGTAAAACGGCATAACCTTATTGCTGTTTCAGATAGATACTGCTATAACAGGCAGAAATAATGGACATATTCTTATGGAAACACGTAGACAATAAGCATAAGTGAATGAATCTTGCCAATCGTATAAATAATTCAATGAAAATCCATCTATATTTATTGAGTGCTTTCTATTGAAGTATTAAATTAGGCATTTTCACCCCAAATGGTCTGCACTGAACCAGAGAAATATGGAAACATAAATGAGGAATAGCAATACGGTGTTAAAAATAAAATTTTGTCAAGTAAATTTGAAGATCAAACGAAGCAACTCATGAATAGGGCAGCATCCTGTCTAGCAACTACAAGGGATTTCCAAGGGACTGTGCATGATTTTATAGGTGAAAGAAGGGTGGGGAAAAGATAGTAGCAAAAGAAAGGATTATTTTAGTTCAGAGCAAGTCTGTTTGAGGGAAAGGGATGCCAAGGCTTTTATCATGCAGATTGCTTCTTCATAATGCAGGGTGGGAATGAAGAGGGCACATGTGACAGATTACCTCATTGATACTGACCAGAAAATTCCAGACTGGTTGATTAAGACAATGTTTCTGGGAGAGGTTGAAACTGCAATTAGGTTAAACATTAAATCTAGGTTGATATGAGCTTTAACATGAGTGGCATCATTTTGAACCTGTAGTTTTCTCTTTAACATGAAAACCAAGAATGAAAAAAAAAAAACAAAAAAACAAAATAGGAATAGATACATGGAACCAAATAAAGAAAAAGGAAAAAAAAAAAAAAGAAAACAAAAACAAAAACAAAAAAACCCAAAGAGGAAAAGGAGGAGACTGGGATTTAGTGATTTTGTACTTCCTCCTTCCTCATCCATGTGACTTCAGACCCCTCTGTGAGGTGTAAATACTTGATCTAGTCACGCCTTGGGATTATAATGAGGATGATAAATCTAGAGATACTCTGAAAAATAAATGATAGAATATAAATATCTTGATTATTATTTGTTAGCTATACTTTTTCCTTTACCTTAAAGAAATAAAGGTCAGGTTCCATTTCAATAACTCTTTGGATAACTAAAGATTTTCAATGTCCAGATGATGATCACTACAACATAATTCCAGAGAAACTTTATTCTGACAGGATTCGAGCTGTAAAAGCAAAAATAAACAGCACCCAAGAGCAGGCAAGTTTCACTAAATTCAGTTCTGAAGTAGAGATGGACATGTCTCCTAAGGTTTATCTGTATTATGCTGATCTACTTCAGAACACAATAAATGTCCTCAAGATTTCAGCAGCTTCAGCCTCTCATGCGTTATGTTATTGTTTTTAGTTGCCCTTGTTTAATCAAAGCCATAAATTAAAATCATTTCTGTAATATTAGATGAGGCAGTAAAAGTCAGGATCATTATTCTTCAGGGATTTTAGGCTGTTATAAGAAAAGGATAGAACAGGTAACCCAATGTACTTTTTTATAGTCTAAAATTAGACTATTTTGTCTATGGCCATGCTACCTTGAAAAGGCCCGATCCTGTCTGATCTCAGAAGCTAAGCAGGGTTGGGCCTGGTTAGTACTTGGATGGAAGACCACCTAGGAAGACCAGGTGCTGTAGGCATAAAAAATAAAAAATAAGGGATTGTAAACTGACAAGGTCCTTGCAATCTGTGAGGTCAACCAAGGGTTACCTTGCCTAAAAAAAAAAAAAATAAAGTTATACCATTTCTTGCTGATCTGATATGAAATAGAATGTTTTTTTGCCTTTGAATCTCTTTGGAGTTTTAAACATTTAAATAATGTACAATTACCCAGAAAATATTTTTAAAAAATATATAAGAACTTGAAGAGAGAAAAATGAAAAAATACAAAACAAAACATACTCATGAGAGTTCTGTGTATATATTATCAACAAACCCATCCTTTCTGATAGGACAAAAAGTCAAAGGATTTAGGCAAGCAGATTATTTCCAAGAACTGAAGATGGAAAGTTATGAGAAAGGTGAGGAAATGCATCACACACCTAGGTGAAAGATGTTAGTCTTTGCAATAAATAATTTCTTAAGAGAAATCTGTCAAATGATTAAGAGACATATACACTAAAGATTAAGGCTCAGAATGAATTACATGAACCCTAAGTCCAGAGGTTTGGGAAGATCAGAAAGGAGTACTAGAAAGGGAAAACTCTGTCATAAATAATTCAGGTAGATTTTACTGCATGTCTGTACATATATGCTGCCTCTTTATTAACTAATGCTATTAATGCTTTCATGAACTAGTCATACAGCCAAAACACATTAGTACCATCGAATGAATTTGGAAAGGGTATATATAACATGATAGACTGAGAGAATCAGTGCTCCTATAGGAAGATCGCAAATTCAGTCTACTGTTTCTATGCAATTTCTTCTTCAAACTCAGCTTGCTTCATTTGCAAAGTGGGAATGAAAACATCTCACTTTTCTTAATGCAGGAGGCTATTTCAGATAATGTCTTCAAGATAATAACTTTCATCTCTATGGTCAATACCATGTCTAAACCTGAGGAAAAGGTCATTTTCATTATGTTAAAATTAAATCAAATACATTAAGAACTTTCTCCCTAGACAGTGGTCTGAGGAGAACCCAAGGTAATAGTCCTCACTAGAACGAAATTGTAGAAGATTTTCCAAGTTTACTGTCATCTGGCCAAGACGTAGCAGGCATTTCTGGCTGATGCAGGATTTATCTTTAATTATGCACTTGCGGAATATGATTGAGTCATCAATTCCCAGACATTTTGCAGTTAAGACATATCATAGATTGACATTGTTTTAAAAACTGCCAATTAAAGATTTGTTCATTTGTTTATATTTCTTCCATGTGCCTTGAACTATTTGAAACTCTAGAAAACCACAAAGATTACTCTTCTGATTAGATGTGTGCCCCACTCCATAGCCTGTTATTAAATGAATTATGCATAAAATATCAAAAAGTTTTGTTCAAGCCCAACAGTTAACAAAGAAAATTGTGTATGTTTTTACTTTAACCATTTGATAAAATTTATTTTTGTTACTGTACTTTTTATTGTACTGGTAATTGATTTTTTTGAGTTGAGGCAGGATTCTTACCTTCATTTCCTCATTAAATGATACATTCTGCTTCCATTTAATCTTCCCTTGGTTCAAGATTTTATTGCTAGCCAACCAAAATTTTTAAAGTAGGTTAAATTCAAAAGAATAACCATTTCCTCTGATTAATTTAAATAAGAGAATTTATTTTTGAAAGACTTGACCCTTTACTTTTTAAACTTTCAATCTAGAACATAGGAAGCAGTAAGCTGGCAGCTTTTAACCCAGCTAAGTAGTACCAGCATAGAGATGGAGAGATTAGGCCCTGTGGTTCAGATTGGTTTATTTCCTGCTTCATTATTCTTGTTTTTCCTTTATGTTTTAGAATGACTTTATTGTCTGTCTGTATACATATAGAATAAATTCACTTTGTATTTTACTTAAGCAAAAAAGTAATAAATATATTCTTATTAAAAATTATAGTCCTTGTGCTTTCCTTACTGACTTAGAATAACCCTGATTTAGGCTATTTCATTCCAGTTTTAATACACATACACATGTGCATGCATATATGTGTATATGCATGTATATATATAATTGTGTATCTTGAAAACAAAAATAAATGCATTGTGACTTGAATTTTAAATGATGAATAAAGCTTAGAAACATTTCCATGTTTAGAACATATATAGATTTTTTAAAAAATAAAAACGGTCATATTATGTACATTGCGTTGATACTTGTTTTTGTTCAGGTAACATATTAGGAATGTATCTTCAGGTTTATGCATATAAAATGAATACCCCATAATTTATGTAGCCATTCACCTCTTTAAGGGACAATTGTGTCCAACTCTGTTATGTAATATGCAATGATAATCTTTTTACATGCATTTTTGTTACTAGGTGAGCAATATTTTAGTATAGATTACTACATGTGGAAACAAAAGACCAAGAGTATAAACATTTTAAATTCTGTTGGAGAATGCCATATTGTTCTGAGAAGGGCTTTATTAATTTACATGCCCACCATAGTGCATGAAAATGCCCAGTTCCCCACATCCTCACTAATACTGTACCGTTAATTATCTTAATTTTTGTCAACATGATAGGACAGAAAAGATATCTCATTATGGTTTTAATTTGCCTTTTCATTTTACCAATGAAATTGAAGATAATTCCCTTTTATATTTCTCCTATATATTGACTTTTCATAACCTTTGCTCATCTTCTCTATTCAATTAATAATGTTCTTTTTGACTTAGAGAAGTTCTTAATATAGTTTATATCAGTTTGTCACTTGTTTTTAATTTTACAAATGGTGCCTTTTAAATCTCAAATAGTCAACTCTTCTTTCCTGGAGTTTGTTATTGCGTGTGGCATTAGAGGTCTAGGTATAGATATTATTTTCAGATGTGATTATTATTGATTTGGCTATGCTTTGTCCACAAGTTAATACTAAAAATTAAAATCCAACAAGAAGGCTTTACAGCATTATGAGCATAT